>JBBMOE010000002.1:12297375-12448352 GCA_037975065.1 Chaetodon trifasciatus
GGGGGGGGGGATACACACACATGTTGTGCATGTGATACAACCACTCCCAATGACCCAGTGTTTTTCCCACAAGTTATTATGGTAGACTCCAGAGTAAGCAACTATAACACAGTCAAAACTAGCTATCCATACTCACCTGCTCGTTTATCTTGTGTTGCAACTGCATAATCTTGTTTTCCATGCCAACATTGAGTTTCTTGAAGTGCTCCACAGAGCGTGCCTCCACTTTCAGCTTCATTAATTCCTTCTTGGCCCTCATGCGACGTACACAGCTCTGCAGCAGGACGATGGCAGCCATGGTGCGTCTGTAATGCTGCCTAGCCAGCCAGCCTCTCATCCATTTCTGGATGACCAGAGCCTTTTGCTCAAACATCAACTGTGAAAAGAAAGACAGATGAAATATCAAGTTTACAAGTGAAAATTTGTAATGGTGTTAGAAGGGTGAGGCTGTTTGTAAGATTAGTTCTACATAAAAAGTGGTCATGCTTTTTTTAATTAAATTTGTGTACGTGAATGACATCAGCTGACAGGAAATAAACATTGGACCAAGCTGTTGCCTAATAATACAATTTCAGTGAATTAAATTCCAAACATTTAATTTAGAAAAGTGTAAATTCAGTGTGAATATTGTCAGTCTCTATTGATATGGCATAATGATTAAGAATCCTACACAGCAATCAAGGTTTAGGAAGTGCAAACAATGTCTGACTGATCAGTGTTACTACTCTAACCTGGCACATCTGGGCTTCCTTTGAGCTGGAAACGTTTCATATTATGTTAAACAGGCACTAATTCCTGTTTTCTTGGTGGCACTTATTAAATCCAGTTTTGGTAATTGCAATATCAACTATCAAGTTTCTCTATGGGTTGAGAAAAAACATAAAAACACCCAGCTGGCAAATGAAAATCAAGGCTGATCTTTATATTTCCTTTAACTGGAACAACGTTGATAAAATCTGATTTTGCCTACAAAACCTTATAAGTGTGGAATTATAACATTTAATTTCTAAAAGGATCTTTTTTAAAAAAAATCAAGCATGGCATTACCTTATAGTACTGCTTCTTAGCCATGTAGGCCCTCAGGAAGCACTGAATAGAGATAGCTGCAGAGCGCTGCTGCTGGTAGCGTCTCTTTGTCGCCCACATGCGCAGGTTCCGCTGAATGACAACAGCTGCTCTGGTTCTTCGCAGAAACTTAACATAACTGACAGGAAAATTAAACACGTAAGACATATGCTCGAGCAGGGGTTTTTCATTCTGCTGTTGTTTAATGTCTCCACTCACCAGCGTGCCTGGTGGCCCCGTACATATCTCTGTATGGTGACAGCCGATTGCCTCATCCTCAGGTACTTCTTGCGGGCCAGCCAGCAGCGGATAGTCTTCTGGATGCGGACACAAGCCACGCGCAGCATGTCAGAACGCAGCTTCTCCAGGTAAGCCACCTGACCAGCCCTGAAGAAGATCTTGTTTTTGCCAAACTGATACTTATCCTGATCCTAAGAGCAAAACAGAATACACAGCAGCATATAGTCTATACGTATACAATGGAGACATTAACTGTTATTGGCCTATGGGGATGCTTTTACACATTTCAGATATACCTTTATAAGTTTTTCCAGGAGACTTTTGCAGGTTTGCTTTCTATCAGGAAGCACATCCCTTTGCTTCATGAGGACCCGATAACGGCTAAAGAACTCCTGATAGGTCCATCTACAATATTCATGGACATTAGAATATAAACAACTTTTACAGCTCTATATAAATCATATAATGATGTGTTCAAATGCCCATGACACTGTGCTCTCTACCAGATGCAGTTTCCAATATTCTACCTAGAAGGGAAGCCGGCTGCTGAGATCCGGATTGTTTCGAGGATGCCGCACGCTCGAAGCTGCTGCACTGTCCTCACAGGGTCCAAGCTTTATGAAAGAGAACATACAAACACCTGTTACAAAAACAGATGTATATCTGTTCATCTGTGTTTTTCGATGAACATAACTGTGTGAAACTGCAGAGTGAAATCATCCTCCTCACGTGAATGAAGTTTTATGGTCATTTGGTTTGATGCAGCGCACGTAGTGAGGAGTTGTAGCATTTAGCGTGTCCATCAGCAAATGCAGAGACTGTCGAAACTGAGTAAAAAGACAACAATAAATCCTTGATTGATGACTACATGGGGAAATACATAAATTGTAATAAATGTGCTTAAAGATTCAGTTTAAATGTCCAATATCGTACATTGGCTGAATTACTTAGAAATCATCCAGCTGTACATTCTTTGGTGTTGTCTATTTCCTTAAGGACAACTAAGCCTGATCAGCTGAGAAAACTATTAAATAAAATATAATTTCTCCCCAAAATTGTTATTAATTAGACATTTCCCCTCTTTTTTCATGACACTGAGAACTGTATGACAAAGTATCACACATCACCAAATGTCATGTTGGCTGCTTTTCATGCTCTCACCTGCAGCCCAACAGTCTTCTTATTATCCCTCTGAGCTTGACCAGCCCTTCCAATAACACTGGTGCGCTTCTTAGCAGAACTCTGGGCCTTCTCATCATCCTCAAACAGCTTCAGCAGCAAATCAAACTGAAAAGATCATTTTCCAGAGATCAGAGCGACAAAATGCAAAGATATTTTTGAACAGCAGATGGCAGCATCTTCAATCTGAAAGTGAAATAGTGGCTGTACTTCCTCCAATAGTTAAGGTTGAACAATTCCAGGGTGTGTGCCCAGGGACTTGCAACACAAAATATAGTTCACAGTCATTTGCTTTGAGTTAGTTAGGAAGTGTTGACATTGAATTCATTCACCCTCTACAAGAGAGGTGATGGACAAGTTCAAAACTATTTCACCTTGCTATTTTTCAGCACATTTATCTGCTCCTCATTTACTGTGTCCTTGTTTTTCTCCAGGAAACCCTCACACTGGTACTCCACCTAGGCAAAAATGACAGGTCACACAGTGTTCTTGGCTAAGAGAGTAAAGGTCATATCTATCATTCAGAGTCTGAAGCAAACTGATTAGTATTGCTCTAATAAACAGAGTCATGTGGGGAAGGCACATAAGTCTGATTCTGCAAAACAAGTCACTACACTTTCACACTTTCACAAGACTCTCTGCTGGTGCTCTTGATTAGAAAACCTGAGTCATTCATCCATCCACAGACCACTGAGACACAACCCCACCTCAGCGTGACACATACAACTGTGTTTCACCTTGTCTGCAAAGTGGTGGATGATGAAAGCTCTATTTGATAACCTGGGTTTATCAAAGTGAGCATTCTGCTTCAGGAGAGTGTTGTACAGTTTCTGGGCCCATGAGTCATCAGAGCCTTTGGGCATCTATGGAAAAAGGAAGAGGTGACACATCACTTAGTCACGGCTTTACTCATTACCTCCAAATATAGTGGAGATTCCTCCAGTGGAAAGTAGCTGAGCAGAATTTGGGTGAAAAAAAATAAATAAATAAAACTTGCATTTTACCTTGCACTCTTCATCCAGAAGGTCCAGGACACCCAGCTTGGCCTCAATGAGATTAATGCATGGCTGGTTGTCGTAGAAGTCAATCAACGTCCAGGGGATCTCCTCTTTCATGTACTCCTCTTGCTCCAGTTTGAAGACATGCTGGAGAGAGTGATAGATGACAATGATTCACATGCACATTTTGACTACAATGAACATGTTGAGGAGGAAAAGACACATACCTGATTGAACTGTTGTTGAAGCTTTTCATTGGCATAATTGATGCAAAACTGTTCAAAGCTGTTGATATCAAATGTTTCAAACCTGAGGAAGAGCACATGTTTAAAAGAAAACATGTCTGGTCATCAAGTGAATGCAAACAGTGAAACCACAAACCTGGAGATAAAAACCTACCCGTAAATGTCGAGCACACCAATGAAGGAGTGTTGTTTTGCTGCCGATTTTAAGGAACCGTTAATTCTGTCCACAATCCAGCTGAAGAGTCTGGCATAGATGTGTTTGGCTAGAGCATCTCTGCCATTGACCGCACTCATTTTGGAGACAGACTTGACATAGGTTTCTGTGGTCGTCTTGAGTTTCCTGTGACATAACCAGTGGGCCATTTCTTCACAGGGGACTCCCATCAACTCAGAAAACACCATCAGATGCACATTACCTGGCTGGAAATACAGTTGGAATAATACTGATTTTATATGATAAAGACCTACACATCCTCAATATAATATTCTGATATAAAATTAAACAAATATACAAGACAAAATACTCTCTTGTTGTGTTCATGGGTAATCAGTGTTTACCAAAATGCTGCTTCTGTCTGCAGACTGATCTTTCACTTCCACATTGCTAAGATGGAGAATAGCTGCCAGAATTTGGTAAATTGCCATTTGATCACTTCCAGTGATTCCTACAATGAAAACAGAACAATAAAATACTAAATGATCAATCACATCACGTAATCCATAAACCAAAAATGTATACATACAACCCTAACCCAATTTCAAAAAAGTTGAGACACTGTGTGAAACATAAATAAAACAGAATGTGATCATTTGCTGATCCTTGACATACACTCAATTGAAAACAGTACAAAGACAATATATTCAATATTTTACCTCATCAGCTTCATTGATTTCTGTAAGTATATGATTATTCTGAATTTGATGCAGCAACATGTTCTAAACAAGTTGTGTCAGGAGCAACTGAAGACTGGGAAAGATGTGAAATGATCCAGAAACACCTGTTTGGATCATTCCACAGGTAAACAGGTTCATCACTAACAGGTGATAGTATCATGATTGAGTATGAAAGGGGCATCCTGGAAAGGTCAGTCACAAGCGAGGATGGAGCGAGGTTCACCACTTTGTGAACACAATTGTATAAAAGATATTACCACATGGACTCAGAACAGTTTGTAAAACTGTTGTCAGTGAACGCAGTTTGTTTGTAAATGACTGCATTCTGTTTTTATTTATGTTTTACACGGCAAGCCAACTTTGTTGGAATTGGGGTTGTACAGTACCGTCCATTCAACATGTAAAGGCAAACCTTACTGAAAGTCATTCAACACTAACCTAACAGTGAGAAAGCCCTCCTGGTATCACACAACTCTTTGGCATCATCCACTCCATCTATGACGGGGCTCTGACCCTGGTTAGTACAGTGGAAGTCATCTGCGCAACCTTAAAACAATCATATAAAATGTTGCACTTATTAGACTGTTAGAACTGCAACAGATTTTTTTTAACTGTTTCTAAATCACACTTAAGTGACAACTGATATTTAGTGACTCTCATACCTAACTTGAAGGCTTTGAACTCTGGTAAATGTGACGAGGCACACAGCTGGTAGAATATATGGTAGTTCCTTTCTCCATGGGCCTAAAAGTGGTGCAAACTGACGTAAAATACACAAGTGCCACAAACACATTCTGTAAAATTGATAACTCTAACTGTCCATGCATGCAGTCTGACAAAGAAGTCATCAAATCTGAGATAATTGCTTACCAAATCCCAATACTATCTTTTTTAGTCAAGGGTCAGGCAGGCTAAAGTGCATGTTGTTTATGTTGTTTGTACTATGTTGCCAAGATACATGTTACCTATTAGATACACATGAGAGTGTTTTAAATCAATCAACACAGATGATAGAAAGATAGAAAGTGCCACATTCGGACACTGAGGGTTGTCATCTAAAGACATGAGAGTTAAATCTATATGAATGAAATTTACCTGAAACACAACTCTAGACTTTTCCAGTAAGTAGGTTCTCATGTTAGCCCCAGTTATACAATGCTTCTTGTCAAACCCAATCTCAATGTACTTCCCAAAGCGACTGCTGTTGTCATTCCTTGTTGTCTTGGCATTCCCAAGGGCCTAGACGAATCACACAAAAGGGTTTCAGCAACCTTTGTCATTTCATAATTTTCTCTTGTTTTCCTGCGGTGTTAAATGTTACCTCCATGATGGGGCTGGAGGCAAGGACTCTCTCCTCAACATTGGTCTCACCAGAGGAGCAGCTGACCGTGGCAAAATAACGCATGGCGTATTTAGCAGAGACGGTCTTGCCAGCTCCTGACTCGCCACTCACTATAATAGACTGGTTTCTTTCATTTCTGTGTAAAAAGATGTGATGACAAACAGACCGAATATAAGCTAAAACAAATTAAGAGTATCAGCTTTCAAGAAAATAAACATTTCATCTGCTTTAAGCTGTTTTCTATCTGGTGATTACAAGACCTGGCCATCTGTTTGTATGCTTCCTCTGCTACTGCAAATATATGGGGGTCCATGTCTCCCATGTTCTGCCCACTGTAGGCACTGATGATGTCAGCTTCATAGATAGGCAGGCTCTCATAAGGATTGATGGCAACCAGGACGATTCCTAAACACCACAAGGAGAAAAATCACTCTCTTCAGGCAGTATAAACATATATTAGCTGACATGGATTCAAATTAACAAATTGTGAACTCTGACTGTGGATGTTTCGTGTTTATTATTTATACAAAATTCATGTAATACATTTCAGTGCACTGGTTGCAAACCTGGGGGTTGTAACCCCCACTAGGGGTCACCAAAGCTTCACAGGGGGTTGTAGGCCTTTTTATTTTAAGGAGTGTAAGGAAACCTTTTTTAAAAAAAATAAAGTAAAATACAGTAGCCCTGTATCTCAGCATTTCTTAATTTAGTTTGGATTAGTCACAGAGTCTTCACGCTCTGCTTAACAGCCTTGTGCTGCATTAGAGAAGTACGCAGTTCAAATAACCAAAGAGCTAACAGAACAATGGCCAAGAGTCAGGGAGAACAAAACACTGAATTTGTCAGAAAAAGAAGCCTATTAAGTATGTCTGATTGTTAAAAACTACAGAGAATTGCATAAAAAGTTCCCAAAAATACCTGGAAAACTGATGAAAAATTCACAGGAATTAATCTGCTCAAAATTCATCCAAATCACTCATTTTACACAAACTTCCTACAGCTCCTGCATTCACTATTTGGGTTAACTGTAAGTTTCTCAGCTGTTCTGTGCTATTATTGCTATGCATTGAAATAACCACTGTTTTAGTGTATGTTCCTTTAAGCCACAATCATTAGCATAATGTACTGTAGATTATATCAGAGCATACATTGAGCCAGGCTCCAAAGTCTACAGTGACAGTGACAGTGTGAGTCTAAGGAGATGAAGCTCATTACCACAGTACGTGTAAATCAACTTGGAGTCCATAAAGCGCACTTTAAGGTTGTGGAGCACTGCAGGCTCGTGGAGGTAGCTGAGAGCTGTGAGGTCATTTTCCCCCACCAGGATGTCAGGGTTTCTTAATGGCGGCAGGTTGTTGGTTCGGGGGTCTATTTTGTATTCCACCTCCTAGAAAGAAACAAGAAATACTTACTTAATGAGTCTAAAGATAGCAAGAAAAAACAAGCATTAGTTACACTTTATGTTGAAGCTAACTAGCAGACACTGAGCTCAGCTTGATCGTGTTCACTCATGATTCTCTGGACATACTTCCCTGCCAGAAGTGCATGCCCAAACTCGACATACAGCTGCAGGTAGAAACAGCGCAGAGTGAAAAACCTTCAACCACACACTTTTCATCCATCAGTCCACTTATGGTGAGACCAAAACTTTACATTGGCTTCCTGTATTCAAAGTGTTGCAGAGTTGCATAAAGAGGCACAAGGTGTTCTGTGGTCTTGCCTGGGAACCTCTGTGCATTTACCAAACATCACAGCTGCCTCCAATAATCCCACAGCACACAGAGATTTATGAGGATCCACTGCCAGTACTCTTGCAAAGAAATGTGTGCATGGCTCTCTGACAGAACACCACACACCCATTTCCACCTCAGCGCCTCTATCTCCCTGTGTGTGATTATGTGTGTGAGGCATTTGCCGGTCTCACCGTGCCATCATCCAGCTGCAGAGTCAGCGTCAAGTCGCCAGGAGTGTAATCTTTGATAAGCTCTGCTGACTTCCACACTTCAGCTGCATTTGGGAGCCATACACGGGCATACTGATGGGCAGAGGGGAAACCGGGTCAGAGCCATTCAACCACTGCATTAACGGTCTTTAAGAGAACTACAGCAAAACAGCAGTGACATGGACCTCAGGAAAATGGCAGGGTAGCTAACCCAACATGAAGCCAGCAGACAGCAGTTTAATGCAGATGGATACGGGGCATTTTATGTGGCAGATAGAGAAAAGGGCAATAAATTAAGACTTTCAAAACCTTGAAGTTGTTCAGAAAACATGTCTAAGTGACTGACACGAGTAAACCACTGTTCTTGACATAAAATTTACTGTAAGTGAACCAACGTTAGCTTCAGAAAACAGTTGAATGAGTTGGAAAAAAGACACGGGCTCATTCACTCCGGCAAACCTACCTTAGAGTAAAGTTCAGAGGCTGCCATGTCTTACAGTTCGCTCCCTCACAAACTTTCTCTGCCGGCAGGAAGAAGCTTAAACATTTCATTGACTCCAGGGCAGAAAACACGAACTTTTCTGAGCTCCTCTCCGGGGATCCGTGTCGCGCGCTCAGCTGGAAGGTTTCAACTGCTGCTACGACAGTTGACAGTCTGCTGCGCGTGCTCCGACACGTTGAGCTCTCGTGCGTCTTGTGTGCCTCCCAGTGGCCAACGCGCGCGTGTCAACTAAGCCATCTAAAGGAGGAGGCCGTGGAGGTGTCAACGTCAGTGGTGGGAGAGTTCACATCATTTAGCTAATTAAGTAGAAGTATTAATACTGTATAAAACACTCCATTACAAGTAAGAAAAATGCCCGCTACACCCGCGTGACACCTTCACAGTGCTTGTTTTGTCCAATCAAAAGTCCAAACCTCTAAATTCTTATAAATAAATGGAAATAATTGAAAGAGAAAACAGCAAATCCTCACATTACGAAGTTCAGGGAAATGTTTGGCGTTTACACATGAAAAATGACTTAAGACTTAAACTTCTGTCAATACTCACTAATTGATTGAAAGTGCTGGGTAGTTTCATCTATAATAAAACATCATGTTTCATGAACTCTTTGTATTTTTTGTGTGCAAAAATTTAATATCAACATATAATTGAATATCAACATGTGATAATAGTTTGCCTTTCTTTTTTATTTGTCCCCTTTTGATTGAAATACTGGGTAAAATGACTGTCCTCCCTCCCACCCACTCCTTAAGGCCCTGCTAAAGTATTGTGTTAAGCAGACTTGATTTCTGAGGTACTGACCCTTAAGAAATTCGTAATTTTACAGAAGTTATCAGTGAAGGCATCCGACATATTGCATTGTGAATGGGTGCATGCTACACCTGTGTATTTCACTGCTTCATTTCTATATTTTCATAAAGGTTTTAATTCACTTACTTCAAAATTAGTAAAGTATCCACTATTTACTGTTAATGTACTCCAGTATTTAACTAAATATACCATAACAATAGGACCATATTAATATATTGACTAAGTATTCACTAATTCTGAGGCATTTTAAACTGAATTTTTACATCCTTCCAATAGATGAAGGCACACTTATGTCTTGTTAGGCTTTTACTTGAGTACAAGATGACCTGGGTGCAAACAGTTCTGTCGTTGTTACATATGAGAGTAAAAATAAATGCAAGGACACAATCAATTGAATCCATGTACTTATAAGATATTATGCAAAACTATTTTATTTACAAAACAAATGGCACAGTGTGACTGCACAATAAATGCACATGCACACTCCAGACATGTCAAGGGAGTTTCTTTCCATTAAATCCTAAGTGATTCCAGTCAGACAGTGAACAGACATTTCAGGCAAAATTCACAACTAAGATTCTCACTGAGGGAGCAAATATTGCTCAAGAGGGTTCATTACTTTTAAGGCCATTTTAAAGGTTGGGATGAGATGGAGACCAGCAGCAAGTCTTTGCAAACCAATGTCACTAAAATGAATTAAAATACAACTGCCTACAAAGTGTGTGTAGTCTAATCTTCAGTGCTTTGAAAGCACAGAATCAAACAGTTTCACAGAGAGAGGAAGGGATACACAATCAAGGATCAGAAAACCAAAAAACAAAGCAGGATTACTGCACTTTTCACTTGATAAAAAGACATGCCTCCATATGAGCAGGGTAATATGCAAAATAGTTTCAAAGTCAAAGGCATATCTGTAGATTACACTTCTACCTCACACATACACCAGTGCAAACTGATGATGTTTTCTCTGTGGTCATAACTCATCAATATTTTTGTCTCTGTCATTATCAGTGACACAGTGGAACATCCTTTGTGGTGATGAAAACTGATCATGTGCAGACTTCTGCTACTGCGCATGGAGGCATATCCTCAAAAGTGAAAACGTTCTGTGAAAATTAGATAGCACTAACATCCATTAATATTTACGAGTGTGATATCGTGTTCAGAAATTAGTCGCTACTCAGTCTTTTTTACAATCTTGAGGCACATTTTCAGCTACTCCTTTGTTGGATTTAACTCACTGACAATTCAGTGCCTGACATTTGACATTTTTTCTCAAGAACTTGACTTGGTACATAACTTGTTCTTAGAGAATACATATGCAGGTGAAAAAGGAACAAAAACGTAAACGGCAGGTAGATATGAAGTGGGGGTTGGAATGGTAACAAAACAGTAAACATAAAACCATCAACCAGCCAGTTTGCTGGCCACAATTGAAGTCTTTCTTTGAGGCAGGTCCTGAGGTGTTGGGATGTGCCCACCAGTGATCTCCGTCTTCTCTGTTGGGGCTGATGGCAATTGTTTATTCTTCATTTTTGCCTTGGCCATGTTGTAGTCACCAGAGTCAAAATACTTTTGCTGGAAAAAGAAACACGCACACAAGCAACAAGCCATCGAGTGAGAACACTATTAAGACTGGTATTGTTTAGATGAGTAGCTAGCCTAATTTAGGTAACGCACCCCTTTCTGAAGTCTTTTCCTCAGAAGGTCTGAGCCTCCAGGCTTGGCTCCAAGGTTAGGATACCTGGCCTTCAGTTTGGCCTCCTCAGCTTTCTCTGGACTGATTACTTTGTCCTCCATTTCCTGTTCAGCGAACACAGAGTGCAGGGATTGCAAATGACCACTAAGCTAACATGATGGGAGAAAACCTGAGAAGTTTCGTTTAAACGCGCATATGACATTAGTGATTAATGAAACTGCATTATATATTCAGAGACTTACAGCTAATATAGGTATTAATTACGTTGCACAGCATGCAGACGCCGCCATGAGGGGAAACTCCAACTGGTGTTTGCACTAGCATTCATCTTGCCATTTAACTTAGCATGTTTAGATACAGTATTAACCGATGTTAGCTAAGTTATTAATCAAGTTACAAGTGACTACGGCAGTATAGTCGTTGATCCCAAAAGGGCAGACTTTTTGTTTTGCTTCACCAACAAGCGGTGGTACCTAATTAGCTAATTACAACGTTGGTTACATTAGCAAAGACTAAAGTGCTAGCTACTGGCTAACTAGCTTCCAGCTAGCCTCCGGCTAGTCTACCAGATTCGACGTGCTGCTAGCACCGGCTAAGTACTTAAATTTGCAGTTCGTTGTTACAATTCACCTGCTGTTCTTCAGAAGTCCTCGTTCCTTCAACCTCTTCGGACATAACTATACTCTATCCCTGCTCTGCTAGCAAAACTGGATGGAATGAACCGTTCAACCAGCTCTTCTAGCAGATGAAAGGTGCTACTGGCAGCGACTGGGCGGGCGAGGGCAGCAGCCTGTCATGCAGCCTGTCCAGCAACAGGCCGATGAATCGATACCAGAAATGCAGATGGGAGAGACACTGGGGCAAATGTACTTTGGTACTGCATCTTAGATTTGTATAATACATAAAGTGGTTGACTTATTGATTCACGCCTTCATGATTTGAAAGGCCATAAACACAAAATCGTCATCAGTGTAATACCTTTAATATACTGAAAACATTCATGTAAAATCGACTTTACTGTCCAATATGAGCACGTAGAAAAATTCTTAAGACTTTCCATAGACGCGTTATTGCCTCCGTAAAACGATGCACTTTAGTTTAAATTACTGAGTAATTCATAGAAAATCTTTGGAAAATTAGATATGAATTATGATTTTGTTATTTTTCAGTTTCGTTTTTTTTTTTTTTTTTTTTCTTTTTTGTTAATGGTCAGTTGTATTACATGTCTGATTAAGTGCCAAAGTCCAAGCAGCCTAACTTTTCACATTAGTCAGAGAATCTGAACCCATATTTCCAGATAAAAATAGTAGCAGAAAAAAAAAGCCCAGACATGTCATTTTTTCTAGTACTACCAGCACCAGTTTAGAATGGGTAGCAGAATCGTTTGATAAGTTAACTTTTACATTAATTTTGTGTCTGTTAATGAGAACTTACTTGTGTTTGAATGACAGAATGTAACAGAATGACAGATATGGAAATTATGATCACAGGCCAAATGCTTTTTAGCTGATAGCATAGTGTGCACTTCACTTTAGGTGCATACATCATACTATGTTTATCTTTTCTCTGCAGTGTATGAAAGTGCTTATACCTTATACCCCACATTATGTAAACACCATTGCAAAGGGTTTATCAACAAAATCCACAAACAAAATTAGAATGTTTAATGTTCTGGTCATACTTCTAACAAATATTCAAGTTTTAATTTATCAAGGGTTAAAGGGGGGATGTATCACATGTGTCACAGAAAATAAGAAACACAGGACCAGTTCCCAAAAGAAGCTTTTTTAATTTTTTATTGGTTACCTTTTAACATTTTCTGCATTACTGTAATACATCATATTATGCAGGATAAAGTAAGTTCTTCGTAGCCCCAACTATCACCCAGAAAAAAAATAACTGGGAGATATGAGGTTAACTGCTGCTTCTTTCAAGATCTTTGTTGGGTCAATGCTTTCGATGCTTGTACAGCAATTTAAAACTGAACACATTATGGAGTCCATGATCAGCCATTTGGAAAGTTTCATTCCAAAACAGAAGTACAAAATAACTCAAGGTGAACTTGCTCACAAGTTTCATGACACAAACAAAATCCTCCAGGGTATAAGATTAATTATCCTCATCCCCCATCTCCACATCTTCTTGTAACTTCTGCACCATTTTGGCTTCCATTTGTTTGGCTTTTCCTGTTAAAAAAAAAAAAAAAAAAAAAAAAAAAATGTAAAAAAAAAAGACAATGTGAACAATGCTGAAGACTAATCTTAAGGACTTCCATCATTCAGTATTTTATTGGCTTTTATTTGCTTTTATTTTATTTGCTTCCCCTGTTGGATTGTCTTTTTAATAATCCATGACTGGAAAATATCTACCATCACTTAACTGTCCACAAAATCAATGTCATCAATTCAAATGTTGTAAATTGTACACAACAATAAGATTCTTCTGTATAACTTATAATAATTAAAAATTCCTACCTGCATGTGGTGCTTTGATGAGGTGAATATTTTTCTTCACTTCGCTGATGGCCTCTTCTTTCTCCAACTCTTTGCCCTTCTTTAATCTATAAAGTGGTGATAAAAACAGTAAATGCAAGGCAAGCATTGTCAATATCAATTCTGTTATATAAAAAAATATATTTAACATAAGACAGTAGCTGTAAAAGAGCATCTTTAAAGAGGACTTGCTCACCTGTTCATGATAAATCTTGCCTGTCGTTTCTGTTTTATCTCTTCCACCCTCTTCATTGCTTCCACTGTAGACATCAAAAGCGACACATTGACTCTTTGGTTCAAAACTCATATGACAAAATATTCTCACAGCAATCATGCGAGGAATATATACATTACCTGTCTTCTCCCACAGATCCCTGCTATATTTAATAGGCATGTTTCTGCGTTTCTCGAACTCCAAGGAGTTATCCTTAAAGAGAGGACGTTTGTTGGATAAGTAACAGTAAACTTATTAATGACTCTGAGATAAGGAATCTGTAGATAACCAACTCACCACTGTCAACTCCTTTCCTGATGCCTTTCTGAATGCTTTGGTCCATCTTGTCTTTCTTGGGTTACGCTTCTTCTTGAAGTTCTTGATGCATTTAGATCTGCAGAATCTGAATGTCTACACAAAAAGAGAGATAGAAAAATTAAATAATTCAAGATCTAACTCAAGAAGAAACCACATGACTTTGAATCGATATGAAAAGATAGATCTGCATTAAAGATTTGACATTATTGAGAGTTACAAGCTCTCTGTCTCTGCAAATATTTATTAATATCAGACAGCATATCATCTGATATTAGCTTGTTGCAGATACAATGGTACTAGTGTTCATGTTGTTCAGGAAGAACAAAGAAACACCAAAGTCTGTCCACTAGTGAACAGAGAGAGAAAAGTTTATTTTTCATCTGTTTATTTAACTGTTTACTGTTTATTTTTCACCTGTCTTACTCTGTACAAATCTTGGTCCCAATTAATCAGTAATGAAGTTCAAGGAATTGTTATCAAAATGTTTGTTCTGTGCTTCTGTAAACAGACAATTTACCTTTTATTAATAGCTCGGCATCAGCGCCATTAATCTATATTACAAAAACGGTTTATGTAAAGCTATAATATTGATCCTGGAGCTCCCTTTTCAGTAGCACCATACTGTTTGTTTTTTTTTTTTTCAATTTATTTTTTTTTTTTCAAATACAAATTTGCTTTATTGAAAAAAAATGCAATAAGATAAAATGCACTTTAGGCTATAATACCAATTATCAAAAATATCAGAGTAAATAAGTGCAAAAAGAAAGTAGACACAAATTAATCGATTATCCTTTGAATACAAGCCTTGTCAAGCTTATGTTTAATCTGTGTTGTGATACAAGGATACTGAAGCCGTACAACATATTTGGGCTTCAAAATGAAAGGAAAGTTTAAAAATATTGCTGACACAATCGCAAAAAACATTACGAACTATACAAAGCATACGTAGTATAATTTTCAGAGTTACTGCTGTGGGAGTGCTATGATTTGTCCGGTGTGCAGCTTCAAGCTCCTTTAGAGGGCGCAACTACTCCACAACCCAAAACCGAGGCCCTGCTAATTAAATGTCCGGGCTCTTCATCAAATTGATTCTTGTTAAAAGATAGCAAGTATCGTGTGTTTCATAGATGGACATGTTAACGTTATTTATTTGCTGCTAAATAACAGAACACGGAGGTAGATAACAATCACGTTGAGTTATTTAGCATCTGTCAGATGGTAGTACCCTGACTTCATTCCACGTGAGAGAACACCGATCGTTATGTTAGCAAGCTAACATTAGCTAGCTAACTAACACGACAACTAACAGTAAAACATGAGCTTCAGTTACAGTTACAATATTATTCTGGCAAAGAGGTAGCATCCTACCTTACAGTCGTTCCGTACAAACATGGCCCCATGCCCGGGATACACTGGACCCGAGCAGAAATAACACTTTTCGATGCGCATTTTCACAGCAAATGTGCTGCGTGCACAACTGACAAAAACAAGACCGCCCCGTCTCTAGTTCTTCTTCTTTGTGACTCTGGCAGCGGAAGCACCTGTTGGATACTTGCTGCCCCCTGCTGGGCTTTCTGTTATACAGGCCAAAGTCTGTCTTTCAAAACGATTCAAATCCACATAGGATTCATCTTCAGCGTTTGTAAAGCGTCTATTGCCATGATGAAAAAGTCACTCGTGTACTGAGGACTGATGGAAGATGATTTCTGAGATGGACTTGGACTTTCTCCTGAATGACTATACAGATTATAACCCCACATTGTCCAATATGGTATGTCCATAATAATATATGGAGGCAAAATGTGGTTAATCTTGGAATAGGTAATACATGTAATAAATAAGGAATTCTAATACAAATAAAGTAAAATATATAAAACTCTTGCCTTTTTCCTTTTGTTTAAAGGCTTATATTAGAGTTGAATTTATTTCATTATCTAAATATCTGGAACACCCTGAGATGAAATCTTGAGTGTCTTTTAATAGTCTGAATGCATTTATCACACAGAAGGCAGTCTTGTTTTTCTTTTTGCTGTAAATAGTGAGGAAGTTTTAGCATTTATATATATGTATATATATTCTGATGGTATAAAGACTTTTAAGGAACACACTTTAGAGCATCTGATAAACACTTTCCTTGTTTGCCACCAATTCACAAAGCCCATATAGTTTCTAACAACCTGTACATTTAGCATGTAACTGTACATATGATACACTGGTAAAATTAAAAATAAATTTCTTATCATACTTACTTTTCAATTTCATTTGCTAACCCAGCACACACATGCCCGCGCGTACACACACATACATAAATCCAAGAAGACAAAGTTCAACACAAATATATTTTTCCAAGAACAATTTTATTATCTAGTCATTGTGATCATCTTGAGTATCAAAAAAGTCTGTTGCAACATCTCAACACTTAAAATAATTTGTTTTGTTGCTCACTTTGGTTTAAAAGATGTATTTTGGTATTCAAAAGCAGAAATATCAGAAAACCATAACTTAAATAATAACAGTTAAGTCTACAATCTTAATCTACATTTGGCACCTGAGTTACTTCAGCCAAATGACCTGTGGCTTTCAGTTAACCTTTATATTAAAGCATTACACAGACAAACTTTAACTTGAAACCAGCCTTATTCATCTTGTAAAATGTCACTTTAAAATTGGGAAGTATTTTTGTTAACAACATGCTAAAAAGACAATCTAAATTAAAATTTCCAATGTAACCTAAGTATCATTCGGGTGAAATCTCACAGGGATAAAGAAAAAAACCAGCAGAACAGTTTATGACACCTCAAGCTTTTAAAAAAAACAAAATGTAAAAACACCTTTCTAGTAATCAAAACCGTTGGAAATCATATCACATTTAAATGCAAATAATGTAGATGAAAACCAAAGAAAATCACTAAATAACAGAGACTTCAAGTTTCTTTGGTTAAGATTATTTGTATTACAAAGATATAAAAATTGATTATGTTGCTCTTCACACATAGGGTTTCCGTTTGATAGTCAGAATCCTTCATTGTCACACCTGGACAGGAAATATTTCGGAGAGAGAAAGAGAATTCCTCTCCAAACAGCAATATTGGTGAGCGGTAACAGACGATTCTCTCAACAAAGAATAAATATCATCATCTATCACTGGTAGGACACTCTGGATCTTTGGTCTTGTGTCCATAATCTCCACGGCACAGTACCAAGGATCAACTGAATGAAAAGCCTTACCCATCTGAGGAAGGAGACAACTCTTTGGATAATAGCATCGGCATCACCGCTGCATTTAGCAATGGTCTAGAAGGCAAATGGAACGCAAGCCACGGAGACTTGCGCTAAAGCTTTCACCAGAATAATCAAGAAAGGATCAAGAAAATTTACACTGAGAAAAGCATTCAAACCGAAGAGAAATTTACATCATTGGCAAGAACAATATTTTGGCAGATGCACCCTCAGTGTACATCCATTATATTTTTTGTTGCCTTAGAATATCTATTGTATTATCAAAAACTCTTTGGGCACAATTTTTCACGTCTTTGGATCTCATCTTCTATAGTATGCAAAGCCCTTTCGATATTAAGGCCATGTTAAAGCTTTGAGTTCAGTGCACTGAAAATGTCAAACGATATTCTGTGATAAAGCTCAAATAGTTTGACAACATCTAATGCACTTGTTATTTTCACAACATCCATCATTCAAGCAATGTGAAACAAAAGCTCTTTCAACCATGAAAATAAAAGTTTGGAGAATTTTTTAAAAAGGAGGACCTCTGGATACGAGCGCCCAAACAAGAAGCAACAAGACGCGGCAATGAAATGTTTTCACTTTGTCCCCTGAGTCTGATAATACTGCACCATACGCGGTGAAAAGGAGGTAGTAATGTATGTACAATAACAGAACATGGAGGTAGATCATCAGTCAAAAGGGCTCAACTACACCCTCCGCTCCAGTGGAAAGTAATTAAATATAATGAAAATGTATCACAGTACATTTTTGACATTCTTTTTAACATTCATCATGGGTGAGCTTTGGTTTAGGACAGACAATGCCAAACACAGACAAACAGGTAGAAGGTTAAAAAAAATGGAAGTAAAATGTTATAACAAACATTCATACAAAATCCTGAGGTAGATCCGAAGCAAAAGCACATTTCCTCCATCGCAGCAGCTTCCTCATTCTCTTTGCCTCAAGAAATAACCGAGGGGCTCGACTCAGGAAGCAAAGGTAGAAGTGGCTTCGCATCGGCTGTTGGAGACAGATCTAGGACAGGTGATGTCAGGAGCCGACTGCTTGGGATGTGTGGAGGGCAGGATGAGAGCCCTCTGAGGCGCAGCAGAGCCGGGCAGCATCGGGGGTGGAGCGATGGAGGGAATGGCTCGGCATCTCCTCATTTTCCACTTCAAAAGACTGCTTCAGCTCAGCGACAGTGGTAACATCGTCAGTCCCAAAAGATTCAGGTCTGGAGCTTCGGCTGGTTGAGTTGCTCATCTCTTCGTTGCTTTCTTCGTTGGAGTAGTGTCCAGAGTCTCCCGTCTCCTGGCTGCCCTCACTGGTGTGAGAGCTCTCCGAGTGAAAAGGTCCATAGATGATCTCTCGGGACGAAGGTGGAAGGGGTGCTGAACCTAAATGCTCCTCATATGTCAGAACAGTCTTGCCAGCCTCGTACAAGTTGGCTCTCCTTGCAACCTAAGGAGAACAGAATTGAAATTAAGATAAAAAAAAGAACTCTGACTGGAAAAAAAGCTTATTGACCAGAATAATGTCGCATCACTCACATCACTTTCAGCTGGATTCATGACGTCCCGCTTGAAGGGCAGCCACCTCCTGCTTTGATTCTTGCTGATGACTGGCCCGGCACTATTTATGACAATGTTAGATCCACCCTGGAGCAAATGAGAAAATATATGAGAAATCCATATTTTCTTGTGTTCTTCTGAATATAAAACATGTACGTGTGAAACAGAGCTCTATATCATTCACTGTGGTTTGGTGTTGTCTCACCTTGGCATCTATGAAGTGGGCACTTATCATGGGTATAAGAGCCTCAGCATTCTCTGAGAGGTGTTCATGGGGCAGGGACAAACCAGCTCGTGGATCTTCAGCAGCTCCCCCGCCAATGGCTTTGTGACTGGAGGATTTTCTATTAGCCACACAAAGAAAATAATTGAAACAAACAGGAGAAAAATCATTGTTTATGTTTTATACTCTGCCAACTGTGTTTCATTATTCCAAATGATTAGAATCAGTACCTTGGTCGGCCTTTACTGATGAGGATCAGCGCACACATAACAATACAGGCCAAGGCGATGCTCACACCAACAATGATCCCTGTCATGGACCTCTGGTCTATGTGGTAGAGACCATCAGAGAACACTGGAAGATAAACAAGAGAGTGAGTCAGATGAAAAATAATTACACATTGGCTACAATTACTTAGAGAAAGTTAAAATGCAGAGGAAAGGTAACAGTGAACGGACAGAGAAGTTAATACTCTCAGCCAAGAGACTGTTGTTTAACACATCTTCACATTATCTATTCTTGTCTGCAGTTGATGATAAATACTGTGTGAAAGCCTTGATGTGCATTAAAAAGTACACTAAGCTTATTATCAGAAAAAAAACACAGAACTCCTCCATATTCCTACCTTAAATAAGAAAATACTACTAAATAAAAAAACAAAACACACCTTTCCCATAAAATAAAAAACAAGATTTTAAATGTTAACTTGCAAACGGAATTTAATTTAATGTAAAATTAAATAACATTAATCAAAACCTACAACTCTTGACTGTGCATTCACTGAACCATTGGTTTACAAGTGTTGCTGAAATGCCTCCTAGTAGTTTGTTCCCTCACCTTCTCTCACTCTTCATGGATTGTCTTTACTTATGATTAAAGTGTATCACCTCACTATGAAAATGCACTTTCAAAACACATGGATTTAATAAATATGGACTCAAATTAATCCCAAATGGCATCAAAAACCTAATATTATAGTATAACCTGAGAAATGTCTTTTTTGAATGTTCCATATGGAGAGTTAAATTTAATCGTAAACTCAAATGTAGCTTTATTTCAATATAATTATTGATTACCCTTGATATAACAAATAAATCAAAGTGAAGATGAGACGCCTCCATCATGTGCACTCAGATGTTTCATGGAGCTTACCTGTCGTATCCGGGAAGCTGTCAGAGTGCCTGGGGTTCTTGCTGCGGTGGGTGTTTCCATGCTTCAGTGCCAGCTCCACAATGTTCGAGAAGGGCCCGTCACCGACCTGGTTGGAGGCAGAGACTTTCACAACGTACACGTTCCCCGGCTCAAGTTTCTCCAGCAGGGCCATTGTATGGCTTCCTGTAAACAGAAACACACAACAAGGATTAGAAATACAGGAAACTAATACAGGTGCACTTAGTCTTGCACAAATAAGTGCATACAGCATGTATCACAGCTGAGTTCATGTGACACACACCCTAATGTAACTAGTGGTGAAAACAGGTCTCTATGTGGTTGGTATTACACTTACTGTATATCTTAGTAAGATACATTAAAATGTTTCCTGAAAACGTGCTCTACTCACCCTCCCTCTGCAGTATCTGCCAGTGTCCAGCCAACCAGGCTTTCTGGGTAGCGTATAGGATGGTATAATGTCTAACCACCACATTGGGCTCTGTAGGCTCCCGCCAGGACACCAAGGCAGTATCTTCCTCGATCAGAGTCACTCGCACTCCTGTGGGTGGTTTGCTAGGTGCTGTACACAGAGCAATCACATTCATCATAAACAACACTTGTTGAGACATTTCCTGAGGAATATGTAAATGATTTGAGTCTGTGTGGGGGAGGAAATAGTGAGATACAGAAAGCGAAATAGTCATGACAAAATAAATACATTCATTACCTGCTGGCAGAGTCCGATGGTAAACAACAGAGCTCCAGGGACTCGACATCTGGTCCACATGGAGACGCACAACAAACTCATAGCGAGTGTTTGGATCCAAATTCTGAATCATCACACTCTGTTTGGTACTGTGGACAAACAAAATTCTTACGTTATGGCCATTTGGAAGACAATAATCCAGAACTCCCCACTGTATAAACTGTGCAACTGTAGGGAAAGCTTAATTTCCTTCACCACCAACAGCAAATGATAAAAAGTACAAGGACCATGTCCACATGTCCTGACAGACATGCAGTGTAACATAGTGTTAATACTTAGGCAGCCAAAGCAAGGCTTTATTTTTCATGCCAGAGGCAAAATACTCAATTTGTTTGGTTCTCAACTTACATTTGTAGGTAGCGTACAGCAGAGGCGTTGTGGGTGCCCACAGGTGTACAGCGGACTGTATAGCTAACAGCCTTTCCAGAGGGGAAAGCAGGACGGCTCCAACGCAGAGACACTGCAGATGAATTGGTGGCTAAAACAGCTACGTGATCTGGAGGTGGAGGGGATGCTGCCGGCTGGTCTCTAGCCGCTGGACGATGGAAGCAAAATTAATATTTTCATTACATATCTCAATCTGCAAAAAGTTGCATTCCATTTTAAAAGTATGACTTTGAAATACACAATAGAGTAAAATACTTACACACACATCCTGGAGTACTGACTGTTTGGTCTGCTTGATAACCATCTCCAGCTTGACTGACAGCCAGAATCTTGACATGATACTTTCTCCTTGGATCTGAAATACAAATTATCAATTTTCAGCCATTTCCCGTAGTTAAAACTAAAATTGACATAACAATAACTGCACATAACATCTTCTCACAAATGAATGGGACAATAAGGGCCAGATATTTGGTAAATAATGCCAAAGCCTGAAAGATCACCATTAAAAATACCAAACAAATACAGCAGCATCTATTTAAAAAAAGTCAGACACACTGACAATTAGCTCAGGGGGAGGTTAGGTCATAACTGGGCATTGGCCTCCTCAGTCACCCCCAACCTCTCATTTATCATGTGCTGTCATGTATAAGGAGCATGAGACATATCGACCAGCCTGAAGGCCCAGCAAATATGGTGACATATAGCTCTATCAAAATTATCGCAAAATTCAAGTCTTTCCATTTTGAAAGCCTATAAAGAGTTTCTAACTGTGAAACCGTATGAAATAGGTTATGCTCACAAAACAAATCATTAAATTTGAGGGGATCGACAGAGATCAGATGAGGTAGAATGTGGTCTTGTTTGTACTGTAAACTTAAAAAATAGAGTAATCATGGAGCACAGAAAGCTGCATCAAGTACTGAGTAAAGGACATCAGAAAGAT
Organism: Chaetodon trifasciatus; assembly: GCA_037975065.1. Classification (NCBI taxonomy): domain Eukaryota; kingdom Metazoa; phylum Chordata; class Actinopteri; order Chaetodontiformes; family Chaetodontidae; genus Chaetodon; species Chaetodon trifasciatus. The sequence continues at coordinate 12,319,583 of JBBMOE010000002.1, forward strand.
CACTGAGGTTTGGGAAGCTTTCATTTAAAAATATGGAATCAAAGTTTGTGTTTTAACTTGAAATGCAACCATTGACTTAGCTCCTTAATCAGGACATTTTTTAGAGAGTGTTAAGGTTTGTTTTATGCCTCCAGTGTGAAAGGTCGGGCAGTGGATATTGACCAGTGAAGGCGGTGTGTCCAGGCCTGCTGTGGGGGCTGGGCCAGAGGCAGCGTTCAGCTGCTGGGATCCTAGGCCCATGGGACTGGGGGGTTTGACTGGGGTCACCAGGTCAGGCCAAGATAGAACACAAGGAATCTGGGCGCAGGACAGTGGGAGCTGGGCCCCTTTTGTTCCCTCTTTCTCGTTCTTGTCACTGCCCTTGTGTTATAGCCTTAAACTTGGACTGACACAGAAACATGGCTCTAAAACAGAATTTATATTGATATCATTGATATTATGGAACCAGTGACAGCAGCTTGTGTGTTTATCAATATCAAAACACACTGAAGAGTTTAACTTGCTACATTTCCAGCAAGTTATTACTCCTAAAAAAGCTAAATTCAAAAGAGTTACTAACAATCTACCCTTTTCAATCTTTTGTGTATGGACTGAGAAGGAGCCACGCTGTGCCTGAAGACTTACATCAGACAAAATGATATTGTTAACAGTTTTGATCAGTATGGTCCTGGTTCATATTGCATACAGATTGATGTGGGTTATTTACATGGACAGCACAGATGACCGGTGGGGGCAGGGTCCTAATCCAGGACTGCTGTCTCACGGCTAGAGGTCAGTGGCTCGGTCCAGCTCTGGCCAATCCCAGAGGGCTTTGTTTGTGTGCTCCAGTGTCCAGCTAAAGGGGGGTAGTGGCCAGGGTCTTACAAGGCAGGTCTGGCTCTGAACACAACACAATGGCAAGGGGTAATTATGCAAGCCACGGGATGGGAAACGGTGGTGGGAGGGACATCTGGACCCTGACCTCTAACCCGGGGAGCCTGATCTCATACAATACCACAGCCAGGCTGGAGAGGACTGCTGGTTAGGCAAAAGGGGTCAGCCCATATTGATCAGGACAGAAGGTGAAAATGCAAATGCACCATCCAACTGCCCACTGAATTAAATTGGGAAGACCCATTTGAGTAAGAACCCATCGGTCACTCTTGGTTGTCTCTACGCCAGAATCACAGGTCTAAATGATGGAAATGCACAAACGTGATGAAATATATATAATGTTATATGTTCATCTGCTCCACTCTCCAATCATATCGTACATGAGACAGCTATGACAGCAAAAATACTCTCTCACCAAGGCCACTGATGGTGTAGGTATAGGTCTGAGCCTGCAGCTGGATGGTGGGCTGCTCTGGTTGTCCTTCCTCGTGGTAACACAGCCGGTAACCCTGAACAGCCACAGATTCTGGGGAGGTTTGCCAGCGTGCCACAATGGAGGTGCAGTTAAGAGGCTCAAGTTGAAGAATAGGGGCTGAAGGCACTATGGGGTAGAGACAGCATGCATAGGATCAATACACAGGCATATTTAAAATTTTGCTGAGCACAAAGGAAGACTAAACATATAAACAAAAAACAGCAGGACAGGGGGTATATAAAAAGGGTGAATGGATGGGAGATTATCCTACCAACATAATGCTTTCTCAGAAGTGTCCATGCAAATTAAGAAATTTGGGTGTGACAGAGTTATAAACTAAGCTGTATATTAGAAGAAAATGCACAATACACATAACATTTTCGAAGACTGTTCATGCACTAGGGTTAATGTTCTACAAGTATAATTCTGTCAGCCGTGCTGTGCTACATAACCTACATTTTTAACTAAACTCTTGAAAAAAAGAAATCCAGCTTTGGTGGACAAACAGCCTCCCCCAACACACCAGGCCATGAAAAGAGGCTATTCTTTCCCCCACATAGATGCCAGAGGCCCTCTCTTTATGACCCGTGACTGAGGCCACTCTAACATCACTGACAGCGAAGGGCAAAGGTTCCTGGGTAACCAACACAAAGACTGTGGGACAATGCTACAAGAGCAAACTCTAGTCATAAGCTGGCCACACTGCATGAGCTCTAGTGATCCTCCTGGCATTCTAAGACCAACAAAACAGCAACATGACAAAAGCAAAAGCATAGCCAGTTACAATTTGGGCGACACGTGATTCTACTCTGTAGCATGTACTTGTTGTTTGCTACTTACCCTACTGAGGAATTTTGACCATAAGAATAAATTCAATCTCACATGAAAACTTTTGCCACAAATGCAAACAAAACTGGTCAATACAGCCACATGATAATATTGCATTGATAAGGATAACATACAACTTTATACTACCAACTCTGAAGATTTAGAGAAGTTTTCAGCCTTCTGCGGGTTTACCTTTGCTGCTGGAGGTTTTAGGTGTTCGGTGTGAGGTCCATGCAGAAGGTTCACACCAGCCCACACGGGTGGCTGCAGCCATGCGGAGCAGGTAGATGGTGTCAGGCTGCAGGCCCTCCAGCAGATATTCAGTGCTGTTCTGAGGTATCTCCACAGAGGTGACACTGTTGTCTGCCGCTGTTCGATAGGACAGTCTGTATGCAGACAACCGACCGCGGCTCACCTTGGCAGGCAGCGGCTGCCAGCTCACCTGGATATCTGTGGAGCTGTGGCTGATCAGACTTAGTTCTGGGGTACGTAAAGGCACTGGGGAAAGACAGGGATAAAAGAAATATACTTGACACTTGTGTGGTGATGGATTTCCTCTGAATACAAACATGCTGTCATATTTCTATTTATTATTCACACAAATTTGCAGCTAGTAAATACACCACACAGAGAATTGTGCTAAAAACAGCATGCCCATCCCCCTTATGTCCACTCAAAATGTGCTCTGTACACACATGACTTGCATGCATTTTAGTTTAACTACCAGAGTGATTTATTGCAAGGAATGCTAGGAGTCTCAATGCTTTACGCTTACCATCCTCCAGGGTATGTTGACTGACTTGGTCTGACATACGACTGGCTCCCATTGGCATATAAGCCACGATGTAAAAGCTGTAGTTTCGAGCTGGCTCAAGGTCATCGACGATATAACTGGTTGTGTCATTGCCAATAACAACTTGGTATTCTTCGTTGTTTAGACCTGACAAACAACAGAGTAGAAAGCAAAGAAAATAGGTTAAAATGATTCAAAGAAGAAGAGACTTCTATGAAAGTCAGTGTTTAGGAGGGCTTGATGCTGAACATGTGTAAGACAGAGCCACATAACTGCTTCCAGGCCTCTTATAGCAACCCTCTTAAACATCTTAAAATGTGTTTACAAAAGCAGACTTGACTTAATAAAGTAAAGTTAAATATCTCTTTCAGCTGTTGGTTTGCAAGACTGTGAGGCTTTAAAAAAGCTACACTGGCCCTTTAACCACAAGCAGAATGAGCTGGGGAGCGGACAATGGGCTGGCTAAGCCTGCTGTTATTTCAGTGAAGTTGCCTTTCTGGGTCCTCCTTGACCTCTGCTCTGTGCAGCAACAACAGATGGCCTTCAACAAGGAAAGTTGATGATATGTGAGTGAGAGAGATAGCTTATCATGGTTGACCGTCATCTTGCATGTTATCACACTTTTCCCTGTCTTCGTCAATAACAGATCTCACTCAGCTCAAATGAAGGACCTGAAACATATTTAAATGGTTCTTCCTCTTGGTCTCACCTTCAGCCTTCATATAATGGATGGAGTAGGCGATGACTTTGTCTGCATTGTAGAGAGGTCTCTCCCAGGCCAGTAAGATAGCAGAGCTTGAGATGGTCTCAGCATGAATATTTCTTGGTGCACTGGGCCTGTCCTCGGACATGACAACAATAAGGCGAGCCAAGGACAGCACAGAACCCTCTTCGCTCTCTGCCATGCACTGGTAGATGGCATCATCCTCAGGGATGATCTGGGTAATCACCAATTTACTGTGGAACAATTAAAAAAATATTAACAACCAGTAGTAGCCATAGAAAAGAAACCCCAAGAAATAAAATCTTATTCAATTAAGAATATTTTTTTCACAGTGCTACAGATATGTGTCATTGTGTCCATTAGTCCTGTTGTGTAATACCTGTTGTACATCTTAATCCTCCCATTTAAGTGAACCTTTTCTCCATTCTTTAGCCAGCTGATACGTGGTGGGGGCACTCCCTCGGCTTGGCACATGAACCGGGCAGTGCCTGCTCTTGGACGGGTCTGGCTCTCAGGCCTCTCGACAATGGATGGTGGCACTGAAACAGAGATGTAAGAGAAAAGTAATGCCTGCTTGCCATTTGACAACCTGCAAAACCTTTTCTCTAAATATCTTTATCATCTGCAAAACTTTTGTTGTGTTAAAGCACATGGAATATAAGAAGCAGGAGATGTGGTCTGAGAACCAAAGCAGTTTAAACTACTCAAGAGTTTGCTGTACCTTGAACTGTGAGGTTGGCTGCAGCAATAGTGTAGTTGCGGGTTCCAGGGGTGGTGGCCCTGCAGAGGTAGACTCCACTGTGCTTGGAACTGACATCACTAATAACCAAGTTCCCATTGCCTAGCACCTTGGCATTGTACACGTCAATGGGTTTACTGTCAGCACGGCTCCAGGAGATGATTGGCCACGGATTGCCTGTGGCCATACACTCCAGCACCACAGTTTGGTGAAGAGAAACTGTGACATTCTGAGGTCCAGCAATGATTCTGGGCCTCTGACGTGGTTTAGGGCCTGCACCTGTACAAGAAAAGGAAATTTTTAAAAATACATTCAATGTTCCCAACACAATATGATGGTTTAATGCTGATTTCTAAAACCCACTTAATGAAGTCTCTGTACCTTGGTTGACTGTCAGTGTGGCCTCTCTACTCTTCAAACGGCTACCGATGTTAGTTGCTACACATCGATACTGTCCAGCATCTTCCAGTTGCACATTGTGGATCTGAAGGACTCCATTGGGCAAAACCGTCATTCTGGGAACATACAAAGGTAACATTAGGATCAAACTAGAGGGTTTGTTTGGACAGCAACAGAATTTGGGAGCTGCTACTAGGTTACAAATACAGTTTAAATAGAGGTGGAGTATCAAAAGTGACTCAAGGTGTGTCTGCAGGTACCTGTCTGTCTGTAGAGGTAATGTGCTTTGGTTGAGCTCCCAGGTGATGGTGGCAGGAGGGCTGGAAGTGACTGCACAGGAGAATCGTGCCACTGAGTCTTCAGTCACCACCATAGGCACAGGATGCAACACAAACTCTGAGATACCTATGGAAAAAAATTATCAGTCAAGGCAGAAGGTATCAGCAGCAGAACATCTCAACTAAAACCTACCTCGTCAACTTATTATGAAATCAGTGTGTATCTGTTTTAGTGTTGGGTTCATTTACACTGATTTGTGTTACAGTTACTTGTGTTTTCCACTTAGTACACAGAACATTTTCTTTCAATTTGGTAAAATATTATACATCATGCATGCAAAGCAATGACTTAGATGGATGTTAACTGATTCTATGAAAGGAATTGATCTTTGCACAACGATCTGGCTTTGTGCAGATGAGCAATCAAGTCCCATACTGCCCAGCTGGTCCAATCAATGGATCAATTGAAGAATGACACTGAATGATGTATTGTTATAGACAGAAAACAATCAATTCACTTTGCATAAAAAGGACTGCGAGCAACCACTAGGAATAGAAAAATATCTAAATCAAATACAAATAAATATGAAACCAAACCAATTCTTGCAGAAGTCAGGGATGACACACTACATATTGGCAAAATATGCCATTTTGTCAGTTTAAGATTGCACATATTTTACAGCTGTGCATGTGTAAATGTTCTACTTAAACCCTGCTATGTAGTCACTGATTAAGTACAAATGTACTTCAAAATGACTACAACAACTGTGCACAATTTGCCAAACACACATTCTCCGTGTGTTCAAAAGATCTTTCAATAATCACCACAAATAAGCAACCCTAATCTGCATGTATCTCCAGAAAACAATGTAAAGTAAGACCAATGACCTTCATTCATTAAGGTGATAACTCTGCCTCCCCCCTCACTGACAGGAAGGAAGTCAATATCATGTTAAAGAAAGTCAATATCCTGTTCTCCCACTGAAACTCCGCATTAAAGAGTAATCCTTTAATTCAAGACCAAATCTCATCAATGCTACATAAATAAACTGGCAGCCCTGCTCATGTGAAGTGCATTAGAGGTTTGCTCTAAACCAGGGCCAGAAAAAATGTTCCTTTATGGTTTGTTTGTGAATTATTCCTGTGCAATGGCAGTAAGTTTTGGCTTTGGGTACATGTCAACCAAATTCCATGTCAAAATTAATTTAATTATTTTCCAATGGTCAGTATTATGATGAAGTCTGGACCTATGTCCAGACAACATGGCTGACTGGAACATCATGGACAGCACCTGGTGACATGTTAAAAACAATATGCTGTTTACTCTCCACTGAGAGACATCAGAAAATCAGAATCAGTGGTGTGGATGGTGGGTGTGGCCTGCACAGACTGATCTGCTAATATGGTCACCTCTGTTGTAAAGAACAAATCAATGTCTAGGTCAAACAGCACAAAGGTTTCTCTGAGGAGGTCAAAGTTCGCTTCTACCCCCTGTCCATTCAATTTTAGCCCAAACTGGGAGTCAGATCGAAGTCAGTTCACCATTAGCCAATAAACAAAAGAGAACCTTGTGATTCTCATGTTGTTAATATCCCACATCAAAAGCTACAGTTGTAATAATCTATAATAGGAAAGAATACTTGTTTTACAAATACAATAAGAAGTATATGGGATATCTGACACCCTCTGTAAATCCAAGAGGTGCTGAAAGTGGTGACACAGTCCTAGAACTACTAGGAACATAGTTCATAAATATGAACATGTTTTGAAAGGATCAACAAAATGTAACAGAATATCATGGCCGTTCATTCACATGACAAACCTTCCTTTAACAAAAGAGCTTTGCCTGACAGGGCGACACAGGGACTGAGCCAGTGAAAGGGATTGTGGGCTGGGAGAGAGAGAACAGCAGGGCAGCCCAGCCACAGCAGGCCTGTGACATCACAAAGCCTTTCCCCGCTGACCCCTGACCCGCAGGACCTCTGGACAGAAGGGGAGCACAGAGGAGGCCCATCCTCCACTCTCCACCTACAGCTGACCAAAAACCTTTAACCCTTTCACAGACAAAGGCTGGACACCAGACCAAACTTGACTTCTGAGGTTTTTGTTTTTTTTAATGTGGTCATCTTATAGAAAACTGATTTCTCTGTTGCCTTTCAAAAAATTCACAACATTGGCAACACAGCTGTCAGAGCAGCGTTGGTGTGTCTCTGTTTCTATATTCATAAATCTCTTCCTGTGTGATTGTTGTATCTAGTTCTTCTTCAAGGTGTACTGTTGAGTGTTAGGACATAGTGCCCAAATCCTTCTATCCTTAGTGTCAGTGTCAAAATCAGTATATTTCAAGGGTCATGCTAGTTTCTATGGCACCACTCATGGGATATCCCCTTCTAAGACCTGTGAAGTGTCCATGGTAGACCAGGCCCATTGAATAGAAGCAGCTGCCCTGTCCACTGATATGTGGACAAACAAATGCCCTGAAAACCTTGGCTTTTCTTCTGGGGCAGTCAGGGTTACTCCAAACAAAGGCTAAAAGGCAAATGGCCTTTCAGAGATTCCTCTGTGTAGCAGACCATTCAGCAATTACACAGAGCCACAGTCTGCAGTGACAATGCACTCCCGCTAACACAAGAGCGAGAACGCTAATTTCTAACTTTTGCCTGTTTCCTGAGCAGTTTCACAAGTGTGCAAGTGTTACTTCTGCTCAAAACAGGGAAAAGCACTCAGACCCAGGGATGCCTATTTATGGAGTATTTACAAGCTTTTAGATTGACTCTCCATCTTACTTTAACTGTCTCTTAAAATGATCCCATAACTGGACTGACAGCTTTAAACTCAAGCATGGCCAAGTGAACAACCTCCAATCACAAGGAAAGCCAGACTTTGGAGTTTTTTTTCCTCAGTAAAGAAAAAAAAAGAGCGGTGTGGGTTACATCTGCTTCCCATCTCCAGGTTAATAACCCATGAACTTGCCATTCCGATGCCTGCATGTTGACACCACAAAGTGGGTATCACCAACAACTTTTAACCCATCCTCATCTTGCTCCCAACAGTGGAAAACAGGAAGTCCTTTCACTGTGATCTCCATACTTACTTGCGATGGTCAGGCGTGATCTTTGGCTTAGGATAGCTCCATATTTGTTCTGGGAGAGGCACTGGTAAAACCCTTCATCTGATTCCTCCTTAGTATGCTTTATCTTTGGTATGTACAAGGAGCCGTTGGGCAGAAACTGTATGTGCTCACTCTCTGCCAAACGAACTCCATTCTTGAGCCACTTGATGGTGACTGGAGGCTGCCCATGAGCCTGACAGTCCAAGACAGCAGGGTCTTTTGGTAATGCAGTAACATCACTGGGCTCTGTGATGAAGGACAACTCACTGAAACATAAAACACCTTGAGGAAAAGAAAGGGAAAATTAGTAGGGGGTTTGTTATCGTTCTCAGAAATGGACGACTACTTGCACAACAATAACTTTATAGTCAGACAGAGCACATATAAAACACTACAGGACTATTAGAATAATTACTTAATTGATGTTACAGGAAACAATAATTAAAATACCATAAAGGACGATATCGTTGGCAAACATCTTTAAGAGAAACAACGATGAATGGTGTTTTAATATTTGCTGTCACAAATATGAGACTTGAAGTCAGCGAGCATCCGAACCGACAGATCAGTTAACATTAAAACTGGCTCTAATGACAGAGAAACACCGGGCCAATAGAAAGTATACCGTTAAAGTTTAACAACCTGACTTCTTATCTCCTCTTAGTCAACGTGGTTCACAAAACAACGCTGTTTTTTAACAAAATAGTTAACTTTACATGTATTTCACCGGCCAGCTGACGGTATATAGGCAGGCTTCGTTTATCAACAGTCCGCGCGCGATAACATCAGCAACAAAAACAAAAAAGACACTTACCTGACAAAGGAAGAAACAAAACAAAAAGCAGCCAGCGCTGGTGGTCTTTCATCTTAAACTTCGCCATTTATCCGGACTGTTGTGTCATTTTCCCCTGACACCGCGACCCGCCGCTCTCCTGCGTGCTGTCCGTAAATCCACAAACTCACTTCTGCCAACTGCGGAGGACCGACGGAAGGACAGGGATGCCGGGGGCTCCCCGACCCCCGCCTGCGGCGCATGCGCAGACAGCACCGTACACAACCAAGCGTGCGCGTGTACGTCCGCGATGAGTCTCAGCGGTCTGGGGGCCCCCAGAGGCCCCCAGGAGGAACTGTCACAAAGTGTGCAGAAGGAAAGTTTCCTGTCCTGACAGGATGAGGTAATGATCAGAGGAGGGTCACATGTATAACACTGTAAACAAACAGGGTCTGTGTGGCCTGATAATGTGTGTCTATCCCCTCATTTGACACAAATAAATGGGGACTTTGGCAAGTGCACAGAGACAGGAGCTCTTTAAATTGCACGTAAATTCAGCCTTTAATTTCTTCTTCTGGTCTCTTTGAGGCTCTCTGTAATCTGCCCTCTTTATATTTTTAAATAACACTTAGTGTGTGTCTGTGTAGGAGTTAACTGCGATGTGTGACTGAATTATCTTGGTGTGGTGTTGTATACATGTATTTTGTTGTCAGGTGTCAAATGAGATTCCATAAATAAAGCTTAACTAACTGTTCAGGTAGTTGTGGCATAGGTTTACTGATTCAGGTTCTGAACTACACCTGTAAGTTACTTCAAATCATTTCGACCCATATTTTTCACTTGTTTTCGTTTCATTTAATATTATCATTCTGTCTTTCCATGTTGTTATTTCACTTGTTCTGATCATTTTATGGTATGTCTGTCTGTAATGGGGGGTGGGGGGTGGTCCCTGTTCTGTTAATCTTCTGTTTTTCCACGTTAAAAGGTGGTGGAGTTTTTCCTTGAATAATTAGGGGGTCTAAAGGCAAAGGAGGAGATATGTTGGATTGTTTGTAAAGCTCTCTGAGACAAATTTCTGATTTGGGTTATAATCAGTTGATCAGACTTGAGTTGTTCAACAAGTTGAGAGTTTTTATTTCTTTCAGTCAAAGTGTTTATACACTATATGAAGCTGAAATGCACATACATGTCAAGCTCTGATCAGGTCTACAGGGCACATCCCTACATACAGTAATTTTCAAACTACAAAATGAGTAGTAATCAGTAATCAAAGACCGATTTTCCCTTCAGCAACTTTGCCTGATGAGATCTTATTTTCTGTGCATCAGATATTTAAGACAACAAAATAAAATGAACACGGTGAATTATCAGTAACCAAAGGCCAGTGGTAATAAGGTCACACCGAACGGCATCTGCTTCCACCACAGAACCTGGTAATTATGAAGCGATATTGATGGCTGCAAGTCAGCTGCCTAATGAATTCAGATATTGATCCGGCGACCGTGCCTTGTGACAATGACCCTCAGGTCCCCAAGCCCTCATTCAAAGGCAACACAATGGCCTCCAGCTGTGAGATTGGCCATGCTGTATCAGCAAAACACCCATTCGCTGGTGAAGGTAAATACAGTCATCACATTCAGACCAGGAAATATGTTATGCCTTCCCAACAATATTATCTAACTCTTATTCTCAACAACATCTATGAATTGTTGTGTAATGATTTTAAGGGATTACTGCCCCAAACATGCACCTCCACACTTCAATATCCAATCAAATGAGTGCGGAGTGTAATTATGTATTGATTAGAGCTAACTATTGATTTAATCATCTAAAGCCTTATAGTTATAATTCAAGGCTCAAAACCAATAGTCAAGTTAATAGCATCCTGTAATGTGTTTACTCAATAGCTTAGATTTTTAAAATTATATTATCAATGATTCTATATGCAGGAGAAACACAAACACCTAATATTATGTATTTTAATGAACTTGTCTTTATAAGGAAACACACGTTTTAGGTTATGACTGATGGTTAATACTTAGTTCTCTAACATTAAGTGTGTTCAGCCAACAGTTATCAAAATGCAGCAGTTGACACAAATAAAAAAAAGTGAATATCTTATTTCTCTGGACACAAAAATGTTTTCATCACTGTTGCAAAACCTAAACTGATGATATTGGCTGTGAAAAAGCTGCCAAGATGTCAAACAAGAAAGTAAGCTAAAGATGGGTTATCTGTATTGCTGCCTCACTTTGTTGGCAGTCTAACATTCTTTGGTTATTGATATGTTGTATATGAACAGGAAACATGATCCTGTTCTGCTTGTGAAATCTGTCGACTCACGTTGCCAAATGTTGTGGTGTGGAGGTCGAGCCTACTACTGGGCTCCACATGGCTAAAGGTTAGGCTGTTTCTGCCATGATCAATAAGGTCATTAACATGTTATGAATAACAGAGGCCCTGGGAAAGCAGAGCAGGGGACCAACGAACCAGGCTCTGATTGGCTGCAGCTCGTCTTTAGGAGAGGCCACCCCCCACTGACCTTAGAGGTCATTTGAAGAGCTGATGACCTCTAACCTCTTGCCAAGACAGTGATGGAAAGGCTTTGAGTTTGCATAGACTTGACTGCTAAAATATAAAGAGTGTGTGGTGTTTGACCAAAAATGAAAAACCTTAGCATTAGCAGGTTTGGCTGAAATCAATACCTTCATATCATAAGCTGGGGACAGACCAGTCAAAATGTTTGTATTGGAGACAAGACCCTTTATTTCTTCCCTAAAATCTTGTCATTACCCAGTGGCACTTTACTAGCACTGACAATGACACCTAATATAGAACACTGTTTGGCTAATAAATTCAACTATTAATGTCTAGTGTGACTTTTTTCAAACTACAAGGTTTGCTAAGTCCTGTAAGATTACTTCTCATTATCTGAAGCATCTTTTTATTTACTGCAATGAAACACAAAATCATTTGCACATAAACACACGAGGACATTCTTTAAAAAAGTTTATTGGCTTTTAAAACCACTTTAAAAATCTCACCAGTGAGTACTTTCCATTGAAAAAAGAAACAACGCGTTTGCAATATTAACAAGCTACTGTACAGTAAGCAGTACACCAGACAACACCACAGAGGAGGGTTTTTTTTTTTCTACTGGTAGAAATGGACAAGATAGTCAAACAGAGTTGGTTCTGGGTCAGTCAAAGGTAAAGAATCAGAGTCACTGCTTGATGGAGCTCCTGTACTCATAAAGAGGTGCATTTCCTTCATTCAAATTCAAATATCAGTGCCTTATTGTTAAAGACAAATTAAGAGAAAATGTTAAATTTCTTCACAAATGCATTTTGCAAAATAAGAATATGTAAAATCGACAGAACAGTCATCAACATAACATATAGAACAACATTAACTTAGTAAACAGCACACAACAAAAGTAATGGAACTCATGAAACTAGCACCGCCAGTCTGGTTAACAGAACCTGCCCAAATCACAGAAGACAGTGGTTACCAAGAATACGAAGTACAACAGAAGTCATCACACATGCGTGCGTACAATCATTTATCAACATAATGAGCATGTAGGTTTTAAAAGGTTACTTAACTTTTTTTTTCCCTCAATGCTTTATATTCTCATGTATGAGAATGAGTAAGAAATGTGTATCTCACTGAGATTAATGCACATTTTGCTACAAGACAATTAGTCATTTTCTGACAGTTAACCTCCCTACTCATCTTGTCATAAAAAATTTTTCTTTTTTTTTTGTGGGCATCCATCATTACATTTGTCCATAAAGATGTGGCAAAGCCATGTGTCATAAAAATTTAGTGCAATAATGTGAACCTCCAAAGTTTGTTGAAACTTGAGTTTTTCCAGTGTCTGCTGAAAGGCGTTGAGCACAATGTCTGTCACAGAGATGTCTGCAACCAGCTAACAGTATCACAACTTTTTTTTTTTCATTATACCATGCTATTGATCCTGCTCAAAGCACACACCACTTCTTCAACCGCAGAGACCTATTATCTTTGAATAGAAAAGAGTAAAATAAAATCAGCAAGCGAGACCAGACAGCATTACTTTTACGACACATTGAGCCAGAAATGTAACACACAACATACAGTATCTTGCCGACTATAGATCTGTTAAGCATTTTTTTCTTTTAAAATGGCACATACTTAGCTAGAATAATGGCCATAATATAGTGTCTTGATACATCAAATCTCTATGTATCTATCCTATTTACAGATGGAGCTTAAACATGACTTATACAACATTGACAATAGCCAAAAACTCAAGCAAGCATCCTACTGTATCACATAGCCTACCTGGCTAGCAGTGATGGTTTCAACATGCTTTCAGGTCCATGGTTACCTATAAAACATAGGACAGTGACCATATCACAAATTTACACACTGTACATAAGATTTATGCAACTTAATCCTTTTCCCCAAATGCAATAAAACTCTTTTATATCTCGGAGGCTGCCCGTTTCCCGTTGTTGTTAATGTTTACTAGGAGTGTCTCTATGTGTAATAATCTCTTATGTTATTCAAACAGATCATCTTTGGTATGGAAATAAGGCTGGATTCTCCACAAACATAATTTCAATTCCTCTTGATCTCAAGATGACATCAAAACAGAACATGTCAGCCTCTAGCCTTCAGTATAACTAAGCCTTCTCCATACCATTGATATTCTAATCCAAGCTGGGAGTGTAGCATGCCAAAAAAAAAAATCTCATGACTGAAAGTGTGCCTGCCATGGTTTTCATGAAATGACAGCATATCAAATTCCTCCAGATCCATTATTGATAAGGGCACACACAGTGTAATTGTTAGCCTATACAATACGCATCTATATTGTAACACTGCAAAACAAAAACAATAAGAAATAGTACTGAAAATATCAGAGTAACAGCTGCCTTGATATGATGAAGCTCTGGATGGTTCTGAAGATTCTGAACATTTTACTATATACAGTCACTCTACAGATGGCATAAGGCCTTGGACTTTGGGAATAAGGCAGCCAGTTGTTGATTCCTTTCGATGTATAGTCCACAAAGTGGCCTGAATTCCCATCTTCTCCCCACTGATTCATCTACTCCCTTTATAAGATATTAAACAGTACAAGAAGTATAGGCTTTAAGAAAATTTCACTCCTGGACAATGCTAAGATGTGAATCAGTTTTCCACTGATTTGGTATATGATAAAGTATAAAGATTATGTCATAAATTCAGCACCTGGCAGCATAAGATGCTACCCTTTTTAATATTCAGATATGGCAGGCAAATGTACTACAACTATTATGTGCATATACTACAATTCCAATATTGTCTCCATTTGGTTGAACTTGAACTGCACACACTGAAAATAGTACACAACAGCATACGTTTTTGGTCTTTTGTGCCAAATTTCCATCTCACTGTCATCGAGTGTTTGTTAAATACAAATATTGCATTATTGATTGGTTATAACATGGAAGATTCTGCTTCTCTTAAAGTTCATACCATACAACCTTGCTCTTTGCTGCCACCAAGTACTCACACGTTTTACTTGAAATGCTTACATGTCTAATTTCAGATGAGGGAGAACAGTGGTTAAGTACTGAAACTCTGGGTGACAAATGAAAAAGGAGAGAAGTAACTAAACATCAGTAGGAGAGATTTTCTGGTACACCTGGCACTTTGAACAGAACGAATGGAAAAGTCCAGACAAATCCCAACAAACTATAGTTTAAAAACAGATATACTACATACGCACCAAACAAACAACAGAGAACAGAACTCATACAGAGTAAAAGATAACATTAGCCCAGCATCTCTACTGTAGTAGGCTGGTCTTTGCTTTCTAGCCAGTCAAAACCAGAGTTCACAGTATCACTGCATATCTGCTGAAAAAGCGGGTCGTTCTTCAGTTCTTCCAGTGTTGAGTCTTCATATTGTTCCTGCTGTTGGTTGGGGTCAAACAGCAGGTTGGTGTCCAATGTGTTAAGGTCAGTGATGCTACTGGACAGATCTGAGGTCAGTCTGATGTCGTTTGAGAAGTCGGACGCCACAGCGTTGAGCTCCGAAGCTACCTGACCCACCAACTGGGAACTGGGGTTGAGGCCATCGTCCCCCAACAAGTCCTTGACAGTGTTGTTGAAATCCAGCTGTTGCTGCTCGTCCTCCACCTCCTGCTGCTGTGTGCTCTGGAGGAGGAGCTGTGGTTGCGTCTGCACAGAATTCTCCTGGAGCTGCTGCTGCTGCTGCTGCTGGTCTTGCTCACCAGGACCCGCTTGTGCTTGGCTGTCCCCGGTGGAGAAAGTCACTTGTTCTCCACTGCCAGTGGTGAGGTAGCCATGCTGCTGGAGCTCAAAGGCAGCAGGGCTGGAGCTAACAGGCAGCTGAGTCTGGTGAGCTGCTCCTCCAGCGAACGTAGGGGTGGTCTCCAGGATCTGGGTGAGGTTCATACGGGCCGTGTAGTTAGAGGGGAGGTTGTTTATACCCAGGCCACGAACAGAATCATCACCATCAGCTTCCATCTTGCTAAGAAGAACATTGGTGATTTTGGCCGTGTTACTCTGACCCTGAACAGGCAGCATCTCACTCTGCATCATGATATTCAGAGGTACAGATTGGCTACGTTGGACCATGCTGTGGACAGAGCTGACCGTCTGGTTGTTGGACAGGATGCTGAGCACCTCGGACGTGATGGGGGAGTTAAAGGGCGAAATCACAGCTCTGGTGGTGGTGGTGGTGGTGGTAGTATTCGTGGTGGAGGTTGGAGGGCCAGTGTTGCCACTGAAGTTTCTCTGGCGCACTGCAGGGCTAACACTGCGGCAACGGAAAGTACTGGATGCTGATGACGTTGATGCCTTGTTGTCTAATGGTGCAGGCACAGCAAAACTCTCTTGTTTAGTGGGAGTAGTCACACCTGTTACAAGCTGCTGTTGCTGCTGCTGTTGTTGTTGTTGTTGCTGTTGTTGTTGTTGTTGTTGTGGCTGTTGCTGTTGCACTGGGGAAATTGGGGTCAAACGGCCAAAATGAGCAGCATCCTGTCTCGACTGAGCCTGAAATGACTGGCCGGGAATTGCAAAGGCATGCGGCTTACGAAACTGGTCATCTACCAGGTCTTGGTAGCTGGGCAGAATGCCAATGCTATGGTTGGACAAAGGACTTGCAGAGTTGCTGTTGTAGCGGTTGTTGATCCACTCCAGTTTGGCCTTGTCAGGGTGTGTTGCCATTGGCCTCTGCATCGGCTTAACAGGGCTGCTGGAGACAATGCTGGCGTCATGATAACCTGTGATGCTTGAGTTTATGGGAGTGAATGCAAAAGGGTTCCTGCACTCCACTGGGCTTGGGGGGACACTGCTGCTGCAGTTGGACAATGGTGTGCTGATGGGGGTGTGGCGACCCATTGCTCCATCCACCGGAGTAATGGGAGCCATACGGGAGCAGGGGCTCTCTCTTGTCAAGCTGTGCCCAAGCGTCATTTCAGAGGTGGGGGTGGGTGTTGGGGTTGGGGTTGGTGTTGGAGTGGGAGTTTGGACAGGAGTGGTACTGCTGTGGGCAGAGTGGTAGAAGGCATTGCCGGCCTGGTGAGCATTTAAGATAGAGCCTTGACTGCTGGCTGACTGGCCTTGTAAAGACACATCAACACAGCTACCAAACAGACCCTTCAGCTTCATCTGCTCTTCCATTTGAACAAGCTCCTCCACGATGCTGTCCTGGGTCATGTCGTCATCATTGAACGGAAAGTAGTCCATGTTGGGCTGAGAACCTGCAAAGTCAACCATCTCCTGTGTGAGGGTGAGCTGGCCTGAGGCCTCAGGAGGTTGAGCTATAATGGAAAGTTGGTCAGTGGGGGCTTGTTTGTGTTCTGCTGGTATCTGCTGAACAAATGCCTGCTTCCGAAGCTCATCAAGCTGTCCCTCCTCCCATATTGTGCTCTTTAAGTCACTCATCACAGAGGCTTCGTGTGCTCCTGAGTTGGCTGGTATGGCACGAGGGTCCCCGGTGATCTGCTGCAGCAACGCCTGATCAGATGTGTTGGTTCCAGCTGCTCCAGTGCTGGTATCAGTGCTGAGTGAATGGTCTTCATGTTTCACCACCAAGGCTTGGGGTTTGACAACAGTCTGGGAGCCCTCAGTGTGTGTGATGGGTGAGTCAGAGAGTGCAAGGATCTGTGTGGGCCCTATGGTGGTATGTTTCACAGTCACTTTGCAGGGGGCACTCTCTGGCCTGGCAGGGGTTCCCGGTCTGGGGATCCTTTTCACTGCAGCACTGACTCCAAGTTTGGGATTGTCAACTACAGCCAGTGGCTGCTGGGAGATAAACACCCTCTTCACAGGAATCACATGGGACTCCCCGCTTGAGCCTGTGCGCTTCCTGGGGCTCTTGGCATCTGAGCAGGGATCCTTTGACGTTGGGGTAACAGCGGAGGAGCCATTGGATGATGTGTTGCCATTGGAGTTCTGATTATCAACAGTCAAGTACAAAGTACTGTCATGGCAGTTACTGTTATTGCTGTCCTGAGTCCCAGCTACAGCTACTGAGGTGGGAGGGGATGTGGGGTCAGTTTTTATCCTTACACCTTTGTCTGACCCTGGAGAACACTTAACCAGGAAGCTTGGCTCACTGGCAGCCCTGAACTTCGCCATTCTCTCCTCTTTGGCCACAGCAGCTGTTTTCTCCGTGCCAGGGGTGGGATTACTGTCATTTCCAGCTTCAGACACAACTTTGGTGTCAGTGGAGAGGGTTGGGGTGGAGATTGGGGCACTAGGTCTGACCGCAGGAGACTGAGGAGCAATCGAGCTCACACCGTGAGGCTGCGCGGAATCGTCCGAAGCAGCCGTGGTAGTCACACCTGCCGAGGCAGGACGTACGGTAGCACTGCTGCTGCTGGGAGCCAGAGCGATGGCTGTCATCTTCACCACGTTGACTGAGCTGACGTGGGGAGTGGGCATCACAGTTTTTATGGGGCTGTTGGTGATGAGCAGGGTGGGGGGTGAGCGCAGCGTGATGGCACTGGTGGCAGAGGGCTTGGGCAGAATTTGGGCGTACCGTGTACCGTGTCGTGCCAGCCTGTCCCCCACAGGACTAGCTGGGATATTCTGGGGAGTTTTGGGGGACTGTTTGAGAGACTGAGTGACCACTTGGAAATTCACAGGCAACACTTTCCCCTCTGCTGTCCCAACAGGGCTGGGCGAGGTCATCAACTGCCTGCTTCTCTGTACCTGCGAGAAGAACACAAAAATTACATTTAGGAACATTTATTAATAACAAATCAGAGCATAATTTGTGAGACAAATTGAGCCACATACCGTGACTGGGCTGGGGACGGCTGCTACTACGATGCCTATGGTTGGCTGAGGGGAGAGCAGGGCAGGGCTGCCGCAGGGGATGGTGGGGCCGGGGGTACTGGCCTCAGTTCTCTTGATCTGGGTCTCACTGGGCAGGGGTGAGTGGAGCTTCTGCTCCTGCTGCTTCTTCTGGATCTTGCGCTGCAGTTGCTGCTTTGCATCAACAGAGGGAGAGGGCAGGGTCTTCACCTGGGGCTGGAAAGAGTTTGCCTCAGCTGTGGGCACAAACGCAGAGGCTGGCGTTGGTGTCTTCATTCCTGTTGAGAGAGGAAAAATGCCAAGAATAATGATTAGCAAGCATACACTTTAAGCCAGGCAAGGCCAAAAGTAGCACTTTCTGTAGTTCTGGACTCGCAGTGCCACGAATATTTTGAAAGTATTATCAAGTACTTCAACCTTGTGAAAAGGTTTGAAATTGAAAACCCTAATCCATACATTAGACAAACCTTCCAATTACTTCCAATTAATTTCATTCTAATTTGTCATTGCCATTGAACTTGCTGTGTGAGATTTATTTTTTTAGTCATCATTCTTCACTGATGGACAGTGAAGACCTCATTTATGAACATGTAAATAGTGATGACTTTAACTGTTGATGCTGCTCCTCTTGAGGAAGGGTAGAGGTTGAGGAGGTGTTCTTTTTGGTTTTAGGCTTGTTTTAATTTGTGCTTAATGGCCGCGGTGGGCTGACATCGAGAGGTACACTGGGCTACATTTTCATGATGTACTCAGTATGAAAATAAATGTACCTAGAATACGCATATCCTGTGAAAGTCCCCTGATATAAACAACTTTGCTACTATAGCCTTTCATGCTGCAAAGCTAAAGTGCCACTCTGAGTGTGGTTAGCATGAGAAACTGATTACAGACAGCCACATCAAAGGTGGGATGAGTCATTCTGGAGAAAGAATGTTGATACTGCCGTTTCTCCTTTTTCACAATACGATTACACGTTAGCATGCTAGATTTACTGTCGATCTCTCCGTCCCGTCCCCACACACCGTCCTGTGCACCAGCACACATGCCACCTGTTGCTGATTGGCTGGAATAGTACAGACAGACAGTTAGTGGACTGACTTGAATTTGCAATTCAGCGATCATCAACAATCTTTCTCCACAATGACTCACCCCACCTTATCTTAGTTACATTTTCAGCACCATGGACAGCTGACAGCTGCGTGCCTGTACTCGCTATTTTGGGAGACAAGTGCGCAAAATTAAGAATACTTGCATGATCGCACAAAGAAAACACCTAAACCTTCAGGGAGGTGATGTGTAAACTGTGATGTCTATTAGTGATCATCATGAGGACAATAAAACATAAACAGAAAGAGTTGTAGTTTTACTTAACATATCACTCCTCAAGTAACACATCAAGATGATTCTGTCAACTATGATGTGTACACACATGCACACACACACACTCACACACACACAGCAGATCAGAGGACATCTGCACCTGTGGGTGTTCTGCTGCTTGCTGGGGTTTCAGTGCCAAGTTCTGAGAGTGATTAGACCATACACTTTTTTTTCTTGTTTAGCTACACTCAGACTGCAACATGCGGAGGCTTGAGGACATTTTAGTGTGAAACTTGATGGCTGCAGTCATCATCTTGGGTCAAGCAAGGCCAAATATGAAGCTCAGTTCGCAGTTAAGCAGTGGTTTAAGGTCAGACTGTGTGGGCAATCTCATGAAGCTGTCGCTGGACCAGGCTCTAGCAGTCGGTAACCAGCTCGAGGTGGAAGCCGTCAATGGCAACCAGCTCACTGTGTTAACACCCAGCTTGACTGCTCAGTGTGGATAAAGCATGGAGTCTGACCCGTGGGGATGACATAACATTTAACATTGGCTGAGACTCAAACTTTACAGCCAGAGTCCATCAGGCGTGGTTAGTCATGATGTGACGCAGACATGTAGCTACACGTAACATTTCCTTCCTCCAGTAACACATTAGCATGATTCTGCCAAATACGATGTACAGTACGGTAAAAGTACCACACCAGCAGATCACAGCTGTACCTGTGGGTGTTCCGGTCATAACAGTGAGTGCAGCCATGGATTTAGTACCAATGTAGTGGCTATTGAGCAGGAAGCGGGCCAGGTCCTCCACGTTGTCAAACTGACGACTCAGAACCTTTTGGGCCCACTCGCACACCAGTCCACAGGCTGCAGACCTCATTTCATCCTCAGCGCTCGGGGACTGGCCCGTCGGCTCCATCAGCTCGCACTACAGCCCAACAGAAGAGAGCAGCAGGGGGATGAGCACCAGACCTTTTTAAAAGTCTGACTTGATATTAACTGTTTTTTGTTTTTTTTGCAGTGTAACGTACCCCATCACCAGACTTCTGCAGATCCAGGTTGGGTAAAGATGGCATGTGAACAAAAGCTTTCTTCCTTAACCCGCTATAACAGTATGTGAGAAGGAGTTAAGGCATCTAAAACGTCGTGTAGAAACATATAAAACATATCATTTAAACAGCACATGCCTTTAGTGCATGCCTTTAGATGAGAACTAATTGTCCACTGCGCTGAAAGCAGAACCATGAATTCACACTGCAACCAACATGGGCGATAAGTCACAAGCTCATTTTCTGGCTTTTTGGCCAAATAATGCTGCAAAAAGGACACATTCATACAGCTGAAATTGTCCATCAAACAATTTGCATGCAACATGATTGGCTAATAATGTGATTTAACGGCATATACACTGGGCACAATGAGGGAAGTGTTTTTAAACTCTATCCAAAGCTCAAATTTGAATGTGATCATTCGCAAACTAACTTTGTGCTTACAAAGTGCCCCTGAGTCCATGTCGTAACATCCTTTATACAATCATGTGTTCACAAAGTGGAGAACCTCGCTCCATCCTTGCTTGTGAACAACTACCCAATCATGACACCATCACCTGTTACCAGTGAACCTGTTTACCTGTGGAATGTTCCAAACTGGTGTTTTTGGAGCATTCCACATCTTTCCCAGTCTTTAGTTGCTCCTGTCTCAACTTGTTTGAAACATGCTGCTGCATCAAATTCAGAATAAGCAGATATTTACAAAAATCAATGAGGTCAAACATTAAATGTTGTCTGTTTTCAACTGAGTATATGTCAAAAAGGATGGAATCAGGGTTGTAGGATGGATAGCAATGTTATTTTAACAAAATCTCTCATGACTAGCCAAAAAAAAAAAAAAGAAAGAAAGAAAGAAAGAAAAAAACATGATCTGCGTCATCAGGATGAAAGGATATTTGGATTTGCCCCTCATGCCTAGTCGACGTGCTTTCATGTTAGGAAAGACATTCTTCATGATCTTTCCAAAGTCTGCTGCACTCAGTGGATTGTAGCCAAGATTGTCACAGTAGCTCCTGCAGGAGAAGAGATTCTGCCATTAGATCATCAGGTAATACACACTGGGTATCAGGGTATGTCCTCTGATCCCCTCCACCTCCACTGACCCCACACACACTCACTTGTATTCATCATACACCTCTTGCTTTGGGAGGGAAGTCTCTGGATGCTCTTCTAGGTGATTCCGTATCCAGTTGAAGGCATACATCTGTTGAGTACGGCTCGACGACATGGAACTCTGATCACTGAAATTGGCACATAAGAGAAATAAATCTGGTGAGGCAGTGTCCTCGACTTGTATGCATCATTTCTTGTTAATACAGAAACTTTTAATACCATAATCCAGGAGTGGAGGACCCCCTCTCATTCTCAGTCCAAATGGGCAGAATTGGGGGGTTGGGGTGATGAATAGATATGGGGAAACAAATGAAACACAGACAGCTAGGTATAGCAAAAGTCTACATATATCAGTGTTTTGCTTCATAATGATAATCAATCATACAGCTGAAAAATGAATGCCACTTTCGTATGAAGAAAAAAACTCACCGGTGACCAACGACCCCCCAAAAAATGTCACAAAGCTAAATTTTTAGCGTGTTAAGGAGCTGTCAGCCTAAACTGTATCTACGCAGTAGCCTTTGGATAGTGACTTGAATTTCTGACAAGCAATGAGACAACAGTGCCAAAAATGTCATGAGAGCCATAACAAAGCAGCCGTGTGTGTGAGACAAGAAAAAGGCCAAAGAGCAAAGTGGAAACTGGAGTGCAGTGCGCGTCTGTGACATACCTTTTATCATTGCCACTGCTGGGACCAGAAGGCAACTTCAGGTAGAGGTAGAGCTTTTCGATGTCTGTAAACTTCTCAACATCTTGCTGTAAAAATAAAAACATCACAAAGGGAAAGAATATTATTCATATAAAACGAGGTAAACGGCAGTCTGGGACCTGAAAGCTTTCACATCTTTGTGTCATGAGAGTAATGGAAGCAAGACAGATGGCGGCGTGATCAAGACACTATAAACCTTATTTCAGGCCAAACTGTTCAGAAATAAAATACATGTATGCAAAAAATTTAGGGTATCTGGTTCTGAATTTAGCACCCTGACCTCCTGAGCACTGACTCCAGACCAGCTACTTCTCAAATAGTTTCTAAGAATGTGTTCATGTTTCCTCTTCCTCTTCTATTTGCCTCTTTGTTGCCAGGGAAACCGATACTTGAATGAATGAGGTGAGAGCTGTCAGCCAATCAGCAGTGAGTGAAAATGCTATTTACTACACTGCTACAAGCACAGAGTGAATTACCTGAGTCCTTCTCAGTTTGTGCCGTGGTCGGATCTTTTAATTTTACATATTATTTCTGCCTGACCCAGGATTTCCACCGGATGTCTTCATGTGAAGACGTGTGTGTGGTCATCTTCCTGTGATTTCTGGCCTTTTGGGGACGCAGGCTTCATATCTAAATGTTTCTTCTTTTTGTCTGTTTTACTCGTATTTGTTGTTGACATACAATCTCAAATTGCACAGAGTGTTTTATTTTGAAAATTTACTAGATTCTCTAAACCGGTCTGGTGTCTGACTTCCTGTCTGATTCATCTGCTCTCTGCAGATTAGAGAAAAATGCTTTTGCTTTGTATTAAGCAGGATAATATGTTTTATGTTTGTGCACCATGTTAGCTGTCCCTCTCTCTGGTTGTATTTGTCAACCATCGCTAACAGTAACACTGAATTTACAGGACTTTTTCCACGAATGTGACAAAGTACATTGATTTGTCAGGTATCTAGTTCACAGGATCAGTCAAAATCAAGAGTTTTCAATTAAACTTTCCCAAAAAATCTGTTATATTGATATATGTGTAGATTTCTTGGCAGAAAATTAGAAATAAGGTGATAGAAGTTGCAAATCACGCTGTTTACGTTGAAATGCTTCCTCATCCGGATGACACTTCACATTCTCCCACACAATCAAACATGGCGTAGACGTGACGCAGATCAGAGAAGGACTCGGACCAGCTGAGAGAAAACGAGGAGCTCGTAGCTAAAAGGAGCTTCTTCTGTCGCATGGATGAGGTTTGAGTGTGAGAAGTCTGACGTGGACCAGAAAACTCCAGCTCAGTAAGAAATACACCTTTCTATGTGGTCGTTTTATACTAAATTTAAAGAAAATGTGGCGTCGTATGAATCTGGATGTGAAAGGACTTAAGGTGCATTCTGGTCACATCGCACAGCTCTAATCCAGATGTGAGACTCATATTATTACCGGGTAAAGGGGGTCTTTTAGATGTTTATTTGACCCTGGCTGATGTGCAGCACTGTGTGTGGATTTTATCAGGACTTGCATGAAAAAGACTAAACCAGCCTGACAGACTTGTTGAAGTTAAAATACCGTTACCTGTCTGCAGAAAACAAAACAAGGAGGAGGAGGAGGAGAACTCAGCCTCATCAGGTTATAAGCATGAAATGTCCATTTATACATTATTTCCTACCAAAAGCTAAGCAGCACACCTGTTCTTTTGATCCAGCTATATGAGACCTTCTGATAATCAGGGGATGGTGACAGAGTGTTTGATAACAAAAACAAAGACTTGGCTTCTATGAGTAGAACAGTCTGTTATGGATACTCACCAATATGCTGTCCACTTTTGATTGTACAGATTTGCTGAAATGAGACAGAGAACAAAAGTGAGTAAATATGACTCAGGTTAAAAGAACGTCCATACATTTTCTTCTTATTTCAACCAGGTTTGCTCATATCCTAAATGATAATAATAACATGTTAAATTGTGACATGCAGTCATATGTGCTAAAAAAAAATGTGCTGCATCCCAGTGCTGTAAAATGTTAATGAAATCAAGACGGGACTTTTTTATTGTCTGTGTCTGCTCAGATGTCAGGCTACGGTGGCTCTGGACAATATTCACACTCCTTCACTTTGTGCACATTTTATTCTGTTAGAGACAGAATTCACACTGGATTAAACGTACTTTTAGGCCAGAAACACACATTAATTCACCCTGAAAACAAGTTTAGATTGAAAATCAAATGCATTAATCTCTCATTTCTATAAGACCTCAGACCATTTATTCTGCACTTTGTGGCAGCAACTCTGGCACAAATTACAGCTTAAAGTCTTCTTCCTGCAAGATCCTCTAAAACACAGTCAGTGGACTGGATGGAGAGTGTCTGAAGTGCCGTCTTCAGGTCCCTCCTCTGGGGTTCAAGAAGTCCAGGCTTCAGCTGGACCATTCAAGGACATCCAGAGACTTCAGGCCACTTCAGCTGAGTCTGGGCTGCTGTTGTACTGAATGATAAACCTTCACCTTTCCCTCAACCTCCTGTGTGCATTTGGCTGCGTTCGCTCTCCCTGTGCCTTCCACTGAGAAACACCTTCAGTGCAGAACGAGTTCTGTCACCTCGCTGACCACAACACCTTCCTGGTTACTCTAAGAAGACGCCTGCTGGTTCCATACGTGTGCTTCACAGTGATGGAGCTCACTGTGCTCATGGGAAAGCTCCAGAAATGGTTTTAGGGCCTCACCCTGATCTGCCAACTGCTGGTTTTGGGTCTGAAAACCACTAAGAACTGCAGGACCTCATCAGGATTGCAGCAGTACACCAGATTCACAGTATACTGTTGTATGAAAATTGCCAGTCATCACATTATGCACATGCACGGTGTTGAATTCTTCGTTTACAACAAGATTCACGTCTACCAAGACTTAATCATTTGTGAAAATCTAATAATGCATTTGTTTACCCAAAATAATACTAAAAAAACCTCTTCTGCTTTCATTCCTTTCAGGATCACTGGATCTGACGATGATAATAATAATAACTGTGTAAGACTGGGTACCACGAAAATCTCTTACTACTGCAGCCTTACACTGTAAATGCACAGGTGTGTGCCTTTTTAACCTGTTCCTTACGTCCAATCACGTTCTAGATGCTCCTTCATTCACTCCTCCCTCTACAATGGACCTCCATAGTTTACTGCAGGTCATCGACAGGTGTAGTGCCGCACCGTTGTAAATTTTGCATCTATATAATGCAGCAAATTGCACTGTTTTTCTTTTGCACAATGACCCTGAAAGTGAAGCAGCTACATGGAATTCAGCCATTCAGATCTACGACATGTCAAAATGTTTGCTGTAAAAACGGCGTACTGTGGGACTTACGAGGACAAACCGGACGCACAGATAATATGGTGGACAGTAAACATTCATGTATTTGCACTTTTTAGCTGATAGGGGTTGGGTCAGATGTCAAGGATAATCAAAGCACCAAAGGCTGCATAGCCAAAATTCTGCACACTTGGGTAAAGGAATGACTACATTTTTAAACGTGCTAGCCTCTAAACATCACTCTGTCAGTGCATGAAACCATTTAAAAGCCCATCTACAAAGTGTTACAGTGCAGCGTGCCACAACATCTGAGCAGCTCCACATAATAAAATGTGATCCAGCACAATCTGCTGCGTGTTGTCGGGAAACCAGACGGAAATAACTGAGCTTTCACAGAAAAGAAAATGACCAGGCAATGAGAGCTAACCCCGTCATCAGAGCAGAGTCTCCTGTTGTCATCAGCAGCATTAAATCAGTGTGTCTCAGTGGAGCTGTCTGCTTTGACACCTGTCATCCCGAGCATCAGCACCGCCGGTGGATTAGGTGTCATCTATCACATGGCCTCCTATGGCTCGATGCTAATGATCAGAGCTACCGCTGCTGCAACTAACCCGACGTTAACGTGTTATTAATGCATAAGCAGGAAGCAGACGTCGCAGCTTTGCCCGCTGCCGCCGTGTTTCTGTGGATATGTGCGCTTAGCACGGGAGCACTCGTGTTATTTTCAGCCGCTTTGTGCAGCGCACACATCCTCCCTGCCACTCCACAAGCTAGATACGCTAATTATGATGCTACGGCTAGCGAAAAAGGACAGTGCGGCTGCTTGGGGAGGATCATTTCCATCCTTACCAAATTGAATTCTTTATTTTGAACTGTAACGCGTTAGCCTCGGGCCCCTGGAGTCCTGGCACCAACGCTGGAAGAGAGCCTAATCCCGAGGCAGGCTTCTGACCAGGTTGTTGTTGATCATCAGCCATCACGATGGAGGGGTGGTGGGGGAGCTTTAACAAGTAGGCCTCATCCCCGGCTGTGCGCTGCACCGGACCCACCGCTGCTGGAGCGGCTCAGTCAGCTAGGACAGCCCGCTGAATCCACCACAGGGCATGGCTACGAACACTGTGATCTGACCCTCGCAAAACACAAAACAAAACCCAAAAAACACACAACCGGGAATACAAAAGGCATTTCGCAGAGGTCTCTCCGCTGCCGCAAATAGCACGCCTGCAGCGGCCAGCAGCAGCTACAGACGAGCTGCCTGCGTCAAGTCACGCACAGGTAGCGCAGACCAGCCCGGAAGCGCACAGGGATTTTTCCTTCGAAATAAAAGCATGGCATTTGAAACCGTTTGTAGAGAGAACAAGGACAGCAAATATTGGCCCCCATTACTTCCCATAGAAGCACATTTGGCGAGGATCTTTTAATATTCAGCATGAACACAATGAATGATTAGAACAAACAAAAGTAATGCAGAGTTATGTTGGAGTTATGGTGCACACAAGGTCTAGATAAATCTCCTTGAGGACCTGCAACAACAACAACAACAACAACAACAACAAAAAACTGCCCAGATGAACCATCATTCCTCCCACAAGTTTTTTTTGCGCTGAAATACTACAGTTCAATTTATACAATTACTCTTCAATTGATAAAATTACTTCAAACTACATGCCACATAATGAACCTGGGTATTTGAAGACTCTGACCTCTGACATATAAAGTATATATAATATAATAACAATTTTGAGGTACATGTACTTTCCTTGAGTACGACCAGTTTGTGCTACTTTCTTCTCTTCAACTGCATTCCAGACGAAACTACTCTTGTCCACTACATTTAGTTAACACTGCTCTATTCTATGACAAATTAATTGTTTCAATAATTTCTCAATTATTCAATCATTATTCACAGATTCCATCTCTGCTCCCTCCATCTTCTCACTGTGAGCAGCTTTTCTTTGTCTTATATTTCATTGAAAGTCTTTGGTTTGTTAAGTGGTGGTCAGATAAAACAAACAACTATGAGATGATCAATGACAATACCTGCTGATGATACAGTGTAACTCAAATTATGCCCAACAAGGACGGTTATGAAAGTAGAGCTGAAATGATAAGTTGAGTGATTGATTAGCCAGTCAGCAGAAAATTCACTGGCAATTATTATGACAATCTATTAATCAATTCAGTTACCTTTTCAAGGAAAAATGTCAAGCAGTTTGGATCAATAAAGTCTTATCTCATCTTATCTTCATCGTATGTGCGAGTGAGCTGAAAATCATTGGGTAGTTTAAATATGTCATGTTGGAATCTGGGAAATTGAGATGCCTATATTTCTCTAATGTCTGACATTTTATAGACAAAAAGTATTAATTGATTAATTGACATATTAATTGTTAGATTAAACTTGAATAAAGACAACCATTAGGACAGGCCCACATTACACAACTCTCCTCCAAAATACCCTGCTTTATTCTCCACTCTTATAAACTGGCAAATACCTTAAGTAAATACATCCTTATCCTGTTGGTGCCCGTTTTGTATGTGATTTTTAAGAGAGTTTTAATTTCTACATCCTGACGGGGATTTGAGTTTTTCATTGTAGTCTCCTGGAACTTGACGCTGGTCTGGGCGCTGCAGTACCGCTGTCAGCCTGCGGGGGCGCCGCTGCAGGAAGCTGGTTGAAGAGATAGTGACAATGACGGGTAAACAGCCAGGATGATATCACTACACCATGTAAACCGGCCATGTACCAGCGCGTGTATCGATCTCTACATCTGCCAATATGCGTCTAACGATTGATCATCTGATCAGACAGATGAGATGCTCAGACACCAATCAGGCCTCACAGATTGTTCCAGGATGTTTCTTTGCCCATCACACAGCTTTGGCTACTATTTTTTCCTCGGCTGAAATCTGAGACACAGCTGGCGGAAAAAAATAACCTTAGAGGATGAATTGGACCGAGACTGTCTGTACCGGATATAAAAATAACCTTCACTTATGTCACATCAGTGGACCTGCTGTTAGTGACATATATTGCACACATAGCCACTTAATTCGATCACTGTGTTTTGGGTACAAATGATCCGTCACAGTCTATATATCCCCTTCATGAATAGTCAACTGTGGAAATTCAGAGGAATGAAGGCACCAGGTCAAGAAAAACAAGACCTAAATAAATAAATTCTCTCATCATGACTTATTTTCTGCTGCCATCTGTTGATGGAAACCGGTAATGTTACTCCACTGACACCACGCTCATGAAACAAAATGCAAGACAGCAATAAAGTCAGACACACCAGGGAAAGGCAGGTATGTGCAAGTACACAGTCACTTATATGACCTCTGAAGACAAGAATAGCACCGACAAGCAATAGAGTAATAGAAATGTTTGGTGTCTGACTGTTTGCATGACTTGAGCTTGTTCTGCTCCACTTTTCTTGGTACATATGTTTATTTAATGTCTCTCAGTGCAGTACAGGAGCACTTTCCTGTTTGTCCTTTGCAGTGATTGAGCCTTTGTTGATTTTGGCCAGCATTAATGTCTCACTGGCATGATATCCTGATGGCAAAAATGTCTTCCACACCAATGCACCAAATGGTCTGAATGGGTGAATGTTAAAGCCTCATATTTTTGCAAGTACTGTCAATAATTTGATCTCACACCATATAATGACTTCTGTCCTGTGAGAGGGCAAAGAAGTAGAAAAAAAACTGCTTGTAGTGCAAAATTTTAGGCCTGAAGAAAGACTGAAAACAGAGCATTGCAGATTTTCTGGTGATAACTGATCCAAGTGGGTGTGATTGTTTTCTTACGAGGGCACTGGATTTATCAAAATCCAGGCAGATATATATTCCTGCTGTCATGATTTTAGTGACAGTGGGAAGATGACGGTGCAAGATTAAGAAAGGCCTGACTGAAGCTATTTATGTCACAGTGTTTATTTATAATGATGATGATGATAATCATAATAATAAGCGTGATTTTTATAGCAGCTCTCATACAAGAAATGCAGCTCAAAGTACTTACATCGGTGCAACTTTTTCTGGGCTATATACACAGTACATATATGAAATAACTCAAGGACACTGTACTTTTGGCAATATGGCACACTCGTTGTATATAATGCATACAGTTAGTAATGGAGTCTATATCTGTCGGGATCTGCAGGTTCCCTCCCTTTTGCCTTGTGTGCTCCTGTGTTTCCCTCTCCTTCTGTCTCGTGTCTGTCTCTCCCCTGTCTGTCCTGAGTGTATGTGTTTAACAGCAGGGCATGGCTGTCAGGTGTGGCATGTGTATGTGCTGACAAGTGTGGCATGGCCTCCTCCTCTCCTGAGCACACCTGACCTGGTATACGGTATATAAGCACCAGTGTCCCCACCAGTATTTGTCGAATTGTCTGCTCACCTATGTGGTAACACAGCGGTCGACCTGTCTCCTCTGGCCTGCTCGTCAGTACTAAGGCTGGATTCTCTTTTGGACTTGATACCTCTGACCTGCTGCTCTGCTCGATGGATTGATCTCTGACATTGAGTCTCAGCGTTTGGGTCCTTAACAATAGCTGTAGCGTTGTTTGGTTCAGAACAGATGTACAGTTGTGTGTCATCTGTGTAACTATGGACACACACACTGTGCTCTCTAATGAGGTCACCCAGTGGCAGCATGTATGGTGAGAATAGACATGAACCAAAGCAGCTCCCTCGTGCAACCCCAAAACAGATGTCATGTTTCTCAGACACATGATTTCCAAGACTGACATAAGACTTTGATGTATGTTTTAAACCAGTTTAACATAGTCAGAGAGACCAAACAACAGCTCAAGATGATTGATATCAAGGTCAACTGTATCAAAAGCTGCACTTATTTCTTTTCATATATAATCAGCATCATATTTGTTGTGAGTAGTTTGTTCCTGTTTGGTACAAACCTGTTTTTAAAGTCAAGGTTGGGGCAAGTCCACCTGTATGTGTCTGGACTGTGGGAGGAAACCAGAGCACCCGCAGTTAACCCGCACAGACACGGACAGAACATGTAAACTCTATGCAGAAAAGCAGGTTTAGCCTTCTTCTATCACCTTTTGCTGTGTGGTGACAGCGCTAACCACTGCACTGCTGTGCTGGCCTTGATTTGACCTCACTCAGTTACTGGTGAACTTGTTAAAAATGTCCCCTTGTTGTGGTTGTATTGGTGCATTCAACCTCCACGGAGCATTCGGGGGGTCTTGGTCCTTGCTGAAAAATTCCTCCAAAATTGGCCAAACCAGTTTCTAAAGGCTGTCATTGTTCATGTAACTGACCTGAGGCAGTTCATGGACTTTTGTTCTGCAGTTTAAGACCTCATACTTCTACTACCTCTGCTGTACTCCCACTGCTTTGGCTTACTGCCTCTGAGATGTTGTATACACTTGATATATATGTATAAATACACCCTTCAGACTTTTCCCTTTATCCTTTTTATCTCTACATGATGACTTCCACTTCACGCATCAGCTGCAACTACAGAGACAACATCAATATTATTATTATCATTCTTCTTCTTCTTCTTCTTCTTCTTCTTCTTCTTCTTCTTCTTCTTATTATTATTATTATTATTATTATTATTATTATTATTAGTAGTAGTAGTAGTAGTAGTAGTAGTAGTAGTGGTAGAAACCATTATTACAAGTAATTTAATCTTGTCGCTTGTGGGACCCTGATCAAGGCCAAAGATGTTTCTATTGTGTTTTTTAGTTTGGCAACATTTCCCATGTGTGTCCACATGGTGGCAGTACTGGATAGAGGGACTGATATTTGTCATGGAAGCTACTATTTAATCAGGTGGTCTCACTGACATGAAGAGAGACCTGAGTAGAGCAGGATAAATACATACGTCTTCACACATACACCTCAACAGCATCATGAGAAATGACACTGAGAGGGAATAAGCAGCCAGTAATGGTGGAGCAGCATCAACATAATCAGTCCATATATAAAGCTGTCTGAGTCTTAGATTTAATAACACTNTTATTATTATTAGTAGTAGTAGTAGTAGTAGTAGTAGTAGTAGTAGTGGTAGTAGTAATAATAATAATAATAATAATAATAATAATGCACTGTGTTTAATATGACAAATAATAATGAAGGAAAATAATGGAGCTGCCATGTATGCATGCACTCCACTTCACAGGAACTTGGAGGTGACATGATACATAAATACACAGCGGATTGAGCCATGTTCACATGCAGTGGATGGGAAAGATTAGCAGTCATCTCGTCATGAGAGTTGGTTGTATGAGGATTACAAACCTCTATATTAAAAGTATAACAACATCTATTGCATTTTGGGTTTATTACAGTGATTGGTTGACGTGTGGCATCCTAGCTGTGTGACAATTCTGTACTCATGTACAGACATGNTAGTAGTAGTAGTAGTAGTAGTAGTAGTAGTAGTGGTAGAAACCATTATTACAAGTAATTTAATCTTGTCGCTTGTGGGACCCTGATCAAGGCCAAAGATGTTTCTATTGTGTTTTTTAGTTTGGCAACATTTCCCATGTGTGTCCACATGGTGGCAGTACTGGATAGAGGGACTGATATTTGTCATGGAAGCTACTATTTAATCAGGTGGTCTCACTGACATGAAGAGAGACCTGAGTAGAGCAGGATAAATACATACGTCTTCACACATACACCTCAACAGCATCATGAGAAATGACACTGAGAGGGAATAAGCAGCCAGTAATGGTGGAGCAGCATCAACATAATCAGTCCATATATAAAGCTGTCTGAGTCTTAGATTTAATAACACTTCCTGTTAATTAAGGCACAGTACAAACTGCTTCTTGTTCTTGCCACATGAGCAGGCCCCTGATAACACGCAGGAAACATCTCTGCCGCTGTCCAGTGCTGCCACCATGTGGCCACATGCAGAGTCTGCTACCAAACTACCAGGTGAGCCTGACACAGGTCAGACTAAGAGTTGCTTGAGCTATTACTAAAATAGTATCAACATAATTAAAAACTAAAAAGGGAACTAATTTGCACATTTCATATATGTAACAACAATTCCTTAAGTTGACTGACTTTCACAAAAGCCAATCTGTGATGCTTTGTGTCAAAATAAAGAAATGCTGAGGTTGAGTCAGACATGCAACCAACAGCTGCTGAGGCAGCATGAAGGCCCGGTCACACCAGAAAGTGGCAAAGCAATATTCATCAGTGTGTTTACATGAGATAGGAACTTGGTGACTTATGGAAAACTGGCAAGATTTGTTGGTGAAGGATTGGTCTTTATTTCAGTTACTGAGTAGACTGCATTACATTACATTACAAACCATGCCTCTGTTGTGCAGCAGTCTGAAAGAGGAGGATTTATTAACAATGCATTATGTGTCATCTTCTAAAGGCCAATTAAAATGACAATGAACTTGTAGACATGTAAATATTTAGGTCCTTTTTAGCCTTTTTGTGCAAACATGAAAATTCTGAATTGGAGTAAAACAGACGAGCAGCAACATAAAATTATGAGATTGTTAATTTAGTCACTGGAAGTTTCTCTGAACTTGTAGAATATTTTCTCCCAGGCAAACGCTATACTTAGAATCAGATGTGTAATGTGCCATTTAATTTAATAGATCTGTGCAACAACATTTAGATGCTCTTGAAGATTTCTCCCTCTTTCCACAACGCATCACGCACATCCATCAAATCTTGTCATTTGCTGGCTTGTTAACAGCACCAGAGGTGTGGAGCAGTGACACTTCATCTAAATCTCAAGAAAATGTTGTTTCCTTGTTAGTCATTGTTTTCTCACTCTATTTTTGACCTTCGGTTGCTGGCTATTCTGGACTGATTTATTTTACTGTCAATCTCCTGTCACTTCTTATTTGGGCTGGAAGGCCTCATCTCTGCAGTATTTGCCCTTGCTCATTCCTCCGAATGTTAAGATTTACTCTCCTTCCAAAGCTGCTGCTGTTTTTGTGGATGTATAATGCCGTGGTAATCAGTCCTCAGATCCGCAAGTTTTATGCTGAATATTACTTTTCAGATGAATGATTTCTCATTATGCTCTGCCTTATTGACCAAACACATGCAGTTAATTCTCCTTAATGCTTAAATATACGTGAAACATAAAGACAGATATTAATACAAAGAGAAATATGTGAAGACAAACAATGAGCCAAACAATGTTCATTTTCTCACATCATTTGTACACTTACACACATTTATTGCTCCAAAACACCTCTTATTTTGAATGCTGTCGAGCTTTCATGTCATGCTTCTTGGGAATCGAGCGGGTCACACGTAAGACTGGCAGTGACCTAAAGCCGCCCGTCTCCTCATCACAGGTTATGGTGAATGTGGGACAACGAGGTCACGGCGGTCCAGAGGTCGGTGAGTCTGGCTCTCACGTGCACCGTGCAGCCATGACTGACTGCTCCAATCCTCTTACAACCCCCCACTTCTTATAGCACTCAGGCCAGACTATAAGATCAGCTAGCTGTGGTCAGGTTTTATCCTGAAGTACAGTAGATCCTCACGACAGAGTCACGCCAGCAGGTATCAAACACCACAGCCAGCCTGCTTACCTCTGTATATCTAAAGTAGGTTGGTTTGAAGATGCATTCACTGACATGTCCTCTAAAGACATTTATTTACAGGTATGAGCAGTATTGTGTCAGCATAAACAAAATACTCTTTTAGAAAGGTGAAAAAAGGCAATCATTAAAATTTTGGTGAGCCAGGATTGGCCGGTAAGTTGTGTTTGTTGTGTGGTTAATATGCAGAATAAACTATTTTTACTTGTCTGGTAAAATCAAGATTACTTCTAATCAAGCAATCAAGTGCTCATCCAAGAAATTTGTTGTTTCAACTAATTGAGAGTAACTGGAGCTGAAATGATTAGTCGATAAAGTGATTAGTGCATTAAAAGAAACGCAAAACTGCAAAACTTTTAAAGGGTCCAGCTGTTGAACTGTGAGGATTTACTGCTTTTTTATTATATATGATATAATGATATATATGATCTTTGTGTTTTGTTTTGTTTTTTTGGGGGGGGTGCAAAAAAGCTACAGTATTTGAATATACTGCGTTGGATTATGGAAAATGTAACAGACATTTTTTATTATATGATATTTTATAGGCAGAACAATTAATTATTTAAATAATTAAAATCTA
Source organism: Chaetodon trifasciatus (assembly GCA_037975065.1). NCBI lineage: Eukaryota > Metazoa > Chordata > Actinopteri > Chaetodontiformes > Chaetodontidae > Chaetodon > Chaetodon trifasciatus. Next base: position 12,354,536 of record JBBMOE010000002.1, read on the forward strand.
CAGAGGAGTGATTGATAAAAACAATTGCTAGTTTGGGCCCTACAAGCAACCAAAGGTATTGTCATATTTCTAAACATCTATAAATTAGGAGGGCTCCTCGAAAACAGTGGAAGACAAACATGTCCACAGTGTCCCTGCAGTAAGGAAGAACTGTGAATGATTTAGAGGCATCAGATCCTAAAAATAACACTGTTAAAGCCAAAATGTGTGGATGCTTTTGATGAAGTTTTCTTTTGCTTTCTCAGTTCAGTACCAGGGTGAAATATGGGAGTCCCTGGCTTTGACGTCAGCATACAACCCATCCCAGGCCACGCTGTTATTGCAGATTTTATACAGTGCGTTTTTTTCCTCCTTCTTCTTGGCGTACTCTGGAAGAGCGGATGGGAAATTCTGATGTCATCAACCTTGGCACAGCGGGACAGAGGAGCATGCAGACCCTCAGGGTGCCACGATTGGTGCCCATGTGTTTGTGCCCCGTAGATGGTGAAATAGATGGTGTGGTGCTGCCCGCCTGTGCTGCACCTGCGTCCCAGCATGCTGATTGATCAGTTTGGTCATGTGGAATGTCACCATCTGCTCCCCAGTCCCACTCACCCCTTCTTGTGTGAATGCCAATCACTGGCAGGAAGATAGTTATTTAAGCCATGTCAAATCAGGCGCATGACGATGAGCACTAGGCCAACACTTGAAATGTGTGTTGCAGGCGCAGTATGCACAACAGCGTATCTTACAGTAAAAGGACAACCATGACTTCAGACCGCAAAGGGCTCTATGTTTTCTCTTTCTTCTTGGCCACATCAATAAAGATTTTTTCCTTGACAGACCATAATCTGATTTTCTGCCCTTACTAATATATTCTGCTAAAATGTAAATTGATAATTGAGGGCTGCAATGTTGGCGGGAATGTGCTTTTATTTGTTTGCATATGAAAACCTTCATTTCCTCTCTTTTATTTTGAGCAAGGCTCCTTATTTTTTTCTCCTCCATCCCCTTCAGTTGCTCTTTTTTGGCCCCTTAATGGCCAACAACGTATCAGGGGGCCATCAGGACTGACATTCTTCATTGTAGAGCGTCATAAGCAATGACATTTCAACCATGGGAAAATAAAGATATGCAAATTTGAACTCATTAACATTTGCATTACCTGTTTGAATAATCGCAGTCCTGACAAGACTGCAATTAACTAAGATTGATGCAAAGTTCAGGGTTAGGGGACTGTATATATTTGCTCCTGGATCATTTTCCCAAGATGTATGTGTGTGCGTCTGTGTGTGTGTGTGTGTGTGTGTGTGTGTGTGTGTGTGTGTGTGTGTGTTATGCATGCTTAGTGTGTCCAATAGGAGAACTGATGAACTGATCTCTGTCAGAGGAAAAGGTCGTTCAGTAGCCACTGGTGTTCCTGGATTATTAAGAAATATTTCTTATTTCTTAATAACCTGTAACTAAACTTAAATAGGAAAGTCATTTTAGGCCAAATGTTATTCCCCCCAAAAAGAATGAAAGGTCAACAAATGATTGTTCTGAGGAGACTGACCTCCTAACCCAGTTAACTCTAGCGTGGATAGTCAGGATTAGACTTTGACTTTAAGGAAACAGCACGGACAACACAGCTCACCTTCAGACAGATTGAAACCAGCAGACGACCGTTTGTTTTTTTGCTCTCAGATAAGTTTAGTGCAGTTTCTTCCCAGAGTAAACATTGAACTCCGTATTATGGTCTGGTTGCTTCACAAATGTATGCTGCCTCTTTTTAAAATGTGCATTAAAAGCCATGCACTGGGAAACCACTGCGTTATGGAAAGATTCCAAAGTGATGTGAGTTTGGACACTTTGCACGCAGTCCACTTTGGCTTCAGTGTAAACACTGGAGTGTTAGTAAGACAATGTGTTCAAGATAAGGACTTTGCTGCCATCTAAGTGAGACTTACTTGATTGGATTTGAGATCTCTCTAGGACAAAACACCTTGCCAGGACTGTGTGGCACACTGCAGATCATATCATCACGCCAACTGCAGTGTTTGCATTTATGTAACATGCAGAGAATTCTGTACAAAACACAGCATGCCGGCCATTTGTACTGTTTGCACACCCTCTATTCTAGCTGTTGAAGTATTGTGTGTATATACATATACATATATATATAGATAGATAGATAGATAGATAGCTGACCTCCTAATGAGAGTCTGCAGAGAAATTATCCAGAAGTCGTAAATCTGAGCGGTTTGTTTGCACACACAGGAGGTCGCTGTCAGTGTCAGCACCAGGGCAGCAGACACTGGATTTTACCTCACACAGGAAGTCTGACTGTTCAAGTGTTCTACGTTGGCACATCACCCAGACAGATGACTGTAGAAATAACCTTTAACCCAGGCACTGAAGGAGCTTGCCACGCCACACGTGCTTACAAATTAAGACTTTGTTCTATTTGTAAATGTAGGGCAGACAGGGGTGTGGTGTCCTCTGTTTACTGGAAACCTCTACCTGTCTAACAGAAGATAATCTGCGAGGCGTCGTCATCGCTGCTCTCTGGTCCTGAGGAGGGATTTTATGAGCTTGCTTGCATATGATTTTACACTAACATGGGATGTCAGGATGACAGATGAACAACAACATGCACAAGCCTCACTGGTGATGCCTTTTTTCCCTCCTCTTTGCTTTGGTGTGGTTAAGGTGTTTGGTCTTGTGTGGGTGGGGAATTCCCTGATTATTACGAGTGTCAGTTATTTTCATGACAAACAGGCTCCTTAGCAGTGAACACACACTAAATACTACAATGACTATGTTTCTTCTATAACTGAATATTCTCTAATAAAATTTAAAAAAAAAGAAAAAGAAAAAGGATGCTCATAATAGTCTGGACCAGGCTTGTAGTACAGTAATAGCATCAACCCTTGGCCACCCCTCTCTGCTGCCTGGAATGGTCCAGCCCTTATTTGCATAAGTTGTCTGCGGGTAGCTGCATGACCAGCAGGGGTAGGTTAGGGGAAGGAGTGCATGTGGACTACATACACATGAGTAGAGAGACGGAGAGACGAGCTGTGTGTGGACTGTATCGAGAGCCTTGGAGTCCTGCGCTGATCCAGACAGAGTTATGTACTGTGCTCATCCTGTCTCTGGCACAGGCAACAACTCATTGATGTATTGCTACAACATGAAACCAGTGAGTACATTTCTTATCCATATGTTTCTCTTTGATTTTCCTGAGGATGCATGGCACTGTGTATGTGTGTTTGCTGAGGATGCTGTTGCACTCTTTAATAGTCTCTTCAGGTGTTTATTTGTTTGTTTGTTGACTCACATAATCAAACACCGGTTTTCAGTGTTATCTGTTCTCAGTGGTTGAACAATGTGTTCTCTATCCGAAAATTTGCATCAGTGTGAAAAACATTCACTTGTGCAACCTTTATAAAAGTTAAGAGTATTGATGGATATGCCTTTCAGAGAGGCATTTTGGAGTTGGTGGGATGTTTCCTGCTCTGTACACATTTGTTGGGGTATAAGGTTGTTTCATCAGGCTGGTTTACATACATGTGAGAACTGGAAGGTGAGAAGGTTTTGTGTTTTGGAGAGGTCATGTCTGTTGTTTTGTGCTGAATGGGTCATTGTCACTTCATTGAAGAATTGTGTACACTCTATGAAGCTTATTCCTGTTTGAACTTCAGTGGCTGCAACTTGCCAGAATGAATGCGAGAGGAAGGAGTTAAAAATCTCTGGGAGTTCAGTCACTTTGTTATTTGTTTGTTTATTTGGCTCCCCATAAGCAGCTAGTTCACATAAGAATGTGATTGTCTGGCCATAAAAATCACACAACTCACAACAACTCTCCATGCACACCACCTAAATTAATGACAGCATTCAGTTAGTTACCACTATAACACCTCGATCACTTGTTGTGTCATGTTGACAAACCCATGTTGAAATGCACCGGTGAGACTCAGGCTTCCTGTGAAGCTAAGCACCATGTAGTCAAGCCTGGCAGCAGAAAACATCTTGACATGAAGCAGATTGCTGTTATTTCTATTTGATTTAACCCTGCTATGGCGGAGCAGTCCCTCCACCACTGCAGCCATTATCAAAGGCAGCTTTGATCTCTGTGAGACTAACCATATCCAGACATCGTGGATCACAGAGGCAGAAAATTGGTTGCATGTGGCTGGAAGTTGGCCATGGTGGAGCACAGCATAGGCCCTGAATAGCAAGTTGATATTTCACTCATCTAGCATGATAATGCTGTGTGCATTTACAATAGGAAAACAGTGCAGTGGTTTGTTCTTATTGTAAAAGTTTGCACATATATTTTACATTGAAATAACTGTGGAAAGGAAACTAACAGATTGCTGAAAAGGACACATGTTCAATATGATTATTTCAAGGAAATATGAAGGTTTTATAGCATTTAAATTCTCTCTTAGTTGTGGTCTTTATTTGCCCTCATCATTTGTGATGCAATGATTGATGGTTCCTAAATCAATGCTATGCTAAAAGAGGATGCCATGGTGACGGCCCTTCTCCAGCGGGGGCCTGAGAGGGCGTGCTGGGGCGGGGGTGTGACCATTATTAACGGGTCGCCTGCTATGCTGATGGTAAGGAGGACAATTGGCTTTATCCTCCGCCATATGCTGCCCATGGCGGCTCAGACGGGCCCGGTGTCGGCAGGGGCTCCTCTGTTTGGCCTAGCCCACAATCACCATGGGACTCATGCCAGCCAGGGTCACGGCTGCGTGTGTGTGTGTGTGTGTGTGTGTGTGTGTGTGAGCCTGTGAGTGTGCTTGCTTAGCATACTCAAGAGAGTCTTTAATAGCCTGCTTTACAGAACTTGTCGTCCGGGTAACTGACACCCCATTGATGCTGCACAGGGAGGTTTATTTTCATTTCCTGGGGCACATCAAAGCAATGGAGGGATGTGCAGGTGCAGCCCAGACCTCTTGGTGTGTTGGAGTGAGTGAGCATGTGTCGGTGTGTTTTGTGCGCATATGTGCAGTTTTTAGTCTTGCGTGTTACAATTAAAAGGAAAAGAAAAAAACATTAACCAAAGGTGCATGAATGTTAGATCTGTTTCTATTTATAATATTTAGTTTCCTACAGGAGGGGATCATTAGGCCGAGCCTCAGCTCTCTGTTGGGTTTCTCTCTGAGGACAAAGTATGAGAAGGCCTGTAATTCAATTTTATTTGGGAATTGTATCCCGGTCTTCTGAAGCCAGCCGAACCTGATCACGATTAGGGCAGGGATTTCTCATGGTGAATGGTTCCTAAATCCGGATGAGGAGGTGCATGGATCTGCAGCTTATGGATTATCGCAATAGCTCTAAGTGTGCATCAGCTCTCTGCTTTGTTTTCGTAATACTGTTGCTTCAGCTCGCGCTCACAGTATTCACGTTTGAGTCAGTAAGATTGCTTTGAGTGATAACATTATTCGTGCACATTACATTATGGTTCAAAGTTGTTTTTCCAACGATGCCTTAAACAAGCTTTTCTCTTTAGGTTTATGAGCAGTCTCCCAGTAATGACGACATCAGCCAGAGCTCATCTTTACATCCATCCATCAAGGCCCCCAACAATGTGTTTGCAAGCACCTTCTTTGGTGAGCTCAAACAATCCAAAATGAACATCATTTTCCATTTAGTATGAGCACAAATAAAACAATTTAGAAAAACAACCAAAACCTTACTCCACAATAAAAACTATTAAACAGGTCTGAAAGCCTAGAGCCACGCTAGCAGCTCTGTAATGATGCATTTAGGTACAGCAGTGCTTGACGCAAAAATCAGCATGTTAACATACGTACATACATAGTTTATATGTTTATCCATAAACCAAAGTAGGATCACCAAAGTTATTAAAAGATTGCATTTAAATAATAGTTCAATTTTCATAATTACTTTTTTATAATTATTTAATAAGCCTTTAAAAACCGGGCTTTTCCTGTGATTCTCAGATATTTCAGATAAAGACTGTCTCGTCCGTTATATAAGTTAACGTTGTCCAGCCCGTGATTGAGTGATGGGGTCCATTGTTTGCACAGAGGCCTGCTGCAGAGCTTCATGTCTTGACTGGCTGCTTGAGATGCTGCTCCAGTGCAGGCTATAACATATCGTTATCCATTTTAGAGGGGACGAGCAATTCACCCGACATCTGGAATGCTGTAAATGGTCTGAACCAGCAGGGCTATGAAGGGGCTTTGGGAGCAGCCACAGCCCACCAAACACAGCCGGGGAGCTACAGCAACCTGCAACCACCGCACAATCACCTGGTGAGACTTACCTCTAGGCCCGTGGATGTTGACACCAGAGCACCCTTTTACCCCAGTGGATTAAATGTGTGTGTGTTTTTATTACCATTCAGGACTACTCTCCTCATTCAGTGATGGCTGATATAAACAGGGGTCTCCCACCAATGTCCACTTTTCACCGCAATAATATAGCGCCACGCAGTGCGTCAATCAACACCTCAGAGAATTCAACAGGTGAGGAAATGGAATATAATCTTCATCGCTTATTTCAGGTCAGGTTTGTCTGCTCCTTTATATAATATTTTACAATGGATGTTTGTTTTTTTAAAGTCTCAGGGAGCCAGAGAAACATGTCAGGAGGGTCACAGACAGGCGATACCCTGGGCAAAGCTCTGGCCTCTGTAAGTATGCACCACCTTAATCCCATTAGACCAGCTCATCTATGCCCTGCTATGTTCAAACAGTCAGACCAGAGCATAAAACCAAGCCCTGAGAGCTCTGGCAGTATAATGCAAAATGAAAATAGTTGTCCGCTCCAGCCAGTAACAGACTAGCGCATAATAATGAAGTGCTGCAGGAGTTTTTATTGGCTGCTGACTAGTAAAATGACCTGAATTGATGAGTTTACTTCAGGTTATAAGCCTGCTCCAAAGGCCGTGGCAGTAGCTGTAAAACCTTGCGCAGAAATGACAAGTTGTGCTTTAAAAATGATCCATGCCCCACTCCCACTCCTGCCCCTCCTTCTCTCTCGCTCTCTGCAACCAGATTTATTCCCCCGATCACACCAGCAGCAGCTTCCCCTCCAGTTCGTCCACACCGGTGAGGTCTCCGTCCCCGCTGCCCAACGGGGCTGAACCTGGAGGTATTTAACCCAGAGTTAAGGATCATTTACTTTCTGTATTTAACAATCCCTTCATGAACTGATTTGATTATTTTCTTCTTATCAGGTACCAACATGTGGCCCCGGAGTTCAGCTCAGGCACCAGTGTCACCACACTATGAGTCTTCACTTATATCACTGGTAAAGACCTAATTTGATGTCACTTGCCTGAATTTTAGATGATTTATTTTGGTCATATAGAGATAACAGATGTATGGATATCTATATTTTTTATCATTGCAGCAGCAAATATAATAAGGAAGGAAATGTAATAAAGCAAAAATAACAAATAGAATATATTCAGTATAAAAATACATAAGATTATAAAACACATTTTCAAACAACAACCAGTAAAATATATAAATGCATTAGTATGTGTACATACCAGGAAAAATATGGACTAACATGAAAATATTAACATAATAATAATAATGTTTGCTTAAAGGACTTGTAAGTAAGATTTAGGGGGATCTGTTACTCTAATATAATATTCACTGGCAATGTTTCTACAGTAGCCCAGAATGGACAAACCAAATACTGGCTGCAAAGAGCGGCTTTCGTGTTGTTGTTTTTTTGTGAGTTTTATGGCTTTTTAGGCTTTTAAAGGGAGGGAGGGTGAGGAGAGGGATATTCATTTGGTTGCAATCTGCAGTCCTGGATGTAAATCCTCTAAACAATGAACAACTTTAACCTTTTGTCTCGGTGTTTGCAGTCTCAGGTGGAGGACCGACTGGACAGACTGGACGATGTGATCCACGTCCTGAGGAACCACGCTGTGGGCCCCACGGCCGGTCTGCCCACTGACATCCACGGCGTGTTGAACCACACCCACCACAGCCACCCGGGAACTGCCAGCACTCTACCGCTCACCTGTCACACTCCAGCCATGGTTAACAGACATTTGTTTGAAGTATTTAAGGAAGGACAGGGCAGTGTGTGTGGAAATTCCATGTTGTGTGTGTGCATGTGTGTGTGTACACAGCATGCGTATGTGCTGGCATTGAGTTTCAGGAATTTTCCACCCGTTAAGTCTGCATGTTTCCTCATGTAAAGGTTGTTGTCCTTGAAATAGGAAACTGAGCACAATGGCAAAGCGCGTCGCCCTTGTGTGGAGAGTGTACAGTATGTGCAGACTCTAATGCCACTGTGGGGTGATGGGGACGCCTGTGTCGTGCTCTCCCATTCCAGCATGTTTCCCTTTCAGCAGACCAGGGGATTTTGGCCCAGCTGGAGTGGAAGTATATGCAGGGAAAAGGGGTTTTTAGTCTAATCCTTTGGGGGAGGGGGCTATTAAATTCTCTCACTTAGATTTTTCCAAATGATGGGTCGGTCAGACGTGTATCATTCCTGAGGGAGAATTAGTGGTATGTTTAGGGAGTATATAGTTTTACTGGAAGGATTAAGATTGTCTGAGATTAAATTAATTCTGTACAGCAAGAGATCTACCCAGTGATAGGTCGGAAATGAGGGGGCAGATGTCGGGTTGCCGTCGGTTGGATCTGAGAGTTGTACACTTGATGTGTTGTTGCTACCTTCTTGTGAATGCGTGAATATTGCTTGTGTCACATTTGTTTCTTTTTATGTGATGAAGGTTGAAGCTGTCAGTGTGAACAACAACCCCTCAGCCTTCCAGAGCCGCACCCAAAACGGCCACCTGTACCCAGGCAGGCAGAGGGCCACGCTTCATCCCATGCAAGCTGGAGGCAGAGGCGAGTCATTCTTCTCATCTATCCGCTGCTGCATTCATACAGTTCACCTCCTTTATCTGCACTTTTGAACCTTTAAACTATTAATGCTTAAAGGAGGTCACCGTCTTAATTTTTTTGTGTGTGTAATCACCCGCAGGAGGTCTGGGAGGTCAGGGTAATCTGGATCTGAAGATGGAAAGCGGGGAAAGGGAAGAGATGATGCACACCAATCACAGTCACAGCTCTGACAGCCAGAGATCGGATGAGGAGAGTGAACACAAAACACAAGGAGAGAACAGCACAGGGAACAGGTGAGCTGTCCGCCTTTCCTTTAAGCAGAGAAGACCTGGTGTGTTAAACCAGCTGCTGAATGTGACTGCCAAAGAAATCTGACAGCGGTAAAGTAGCACAGCGGATTTCAAAATAAAAGTCTCTCACTCAAAGGCAAGTATCAGAGCTTTCTTGCCATTCGGTTTCACTAATTTAAAATACTGTCAGCCCCCCTGCAGTGAAGGGCAGCTGTGTACTGGCGAGCCGATTTAGCTCTGCCTCATATTTCTTCCTCATGTTGCATTAACTTGCAGTGAATTAAACACAGGACATACAGTAAACTGTAAAGATATCGATGGTAGACAGGTGTGTTTTGGTGGTGAGGTCATCAAAAAAGAGGCCCAAAATAAGTCTTTTTGCAGTATTCTGTCCTCAGCAGCCATTAAGAGTGAAATACAGTATAGTTTTCTTTAAACTTGCATTATTTGTAACTACAGTTATTGTCATTATCATTTATTCTGCTTATTACTTATCTAAAATAGAGAAAAATGCCTGTAACAAGTTCCCAGAGGCCCCCGTGATGACAACAAATGTCTTGTTTTGTCTAGCTATCAGTCCAAAACCTTAAGACATTAAAATAAAAAGCAGCAAATCCTCATGTTTGAGAAGCTGGAAATAAGCTATTAACAGGTAATAAGGGGTGTTTGGTATCTTTTGCTTAAATAGATCAATTTCCAAAATACTATATTAATTTGCTGTTGATCAGCTTTCAGTTAATCGACAAGTTGTTTCAGCTGTATTTATGATATCAGACTTGATCACTGACGATGAAAGATAGTATTTTAGAGTGTCAATGATGTGCAACCATGGTGTACATCTTGAAAATGAAGTCAGTCTTAAAGTGTTTGTCTCAGTGTCTGTAGTCTCAGAGGTCACTTCAGGACAAAGCTCTTCATGACATCAGCTCTGCTGCCTGAGTGCGTCTTTTCTTTTTATCTACATCTATAATCTAGTTGAGGGATATTGATGTTGACGTATGTGGATGCCCCTCCAGCAACAATTTTACCACTGGACATTTGTTTTCATTTGTTTTGGTTTCTTATTCAAACTGAACGAGACAACAACTGAAAACAACAAAATGTGTTAATCAAAACAATAAATATGCCCTCATGGATTAATTATTAAAATGTGCCCCTGATCACGTGAGCTTGATGTCAGTGTTGTATGTAATGTGTCACAGAACAAACGAGGGTGTATCAGGTGACATCAGGAGACTGAATCAACATGAGTTCAGCTCTATGACCAGCAGAGGGCAGAGAAATCCACAGGATAACTCAACACAGTCCTCTAACGAGTGATCCCCTGTCACTTAGATCCACTTCAGGTTTAAATACATAGAAGATTCAGACAATAAATCAAATCCTTACCAGCATTTTCTCCTTGCTGGTGTTGCAGTATTCATGAGGACGAGGACCTGAGCCCAGAGCAAAAGGCCGAACGCGAGCGTGAGAGGAGGATGGCCAACAACGCCCGTGAACGTCTGCGTGTGCGGGACATCAACGAGGCCTTTAAGGAGCTGGGCCACATGTGTCAACTGCACCTGAAGAGTGAGAAGCCACAGACCAAGCTGCTGGTGCTGCACCAGGCCGTGGCAGTGATCCTCAGCCTGGAACAACAAGTCAGAGGTCAGTGCGTTACTGCTTCAGGCTGAGCCGTACAGGCTGCACATCCTCCTCTCTGATGCAATGATTGCTCTCTGTCAAGTAAAGCAGACAGTGAAAATAAACAGAATGTGAGGAGATAAGAAACCTACAGCTCAGGGTTGGTTTTTACCACTTAGAAGCAACATAATCACACAGTTATCAGACATGAAGCAACATTATCATTCATTTGGAGTCATGTTTGTGCACCCCTCTCACTCACACTCTCTTTTTAGCTTTGTTTTGGTGTCCACCGACTCCCGAGGGAAATATCTTTAGCAGCTAAGCGCGCCACTGCGTTCACCAGCTCATCGCTAACTTTGTCCGTCTGCGGTCTGGTGCTGGGCAGATCATGTGCTGTGGGTTTGTAGAGCCTCTTCACTGAAAACAGCTGCCCTCTGTGGCTGAAAACAGCTGCGCACTGATGAGAGCTGAGAGAGTGAACCATAACATTAAAGCTGTGAACCGTAAAATCAAAACAACGAGCTGAAAGATGCTAAAACACTCAGGGATCCATAACGTTATATTATATGTAATCATTTGTTCTATTGTTAATGTAAAAAATGTTGATTAAAACAGCTTTAAAACAAGCACAATTTGAAATTTTCTGACTTTGGCATCTTCTTGGCTATGTTAAAACGACACCGTGGCTAATTTGCCACTATGATAATGTGATACACTAAAATTGATAGTGGCAGTAAAATCAACAGCAAAACCTGAATGTGCATCACGCAGGAGATGGAAATGAATAATATCAATGTACGACCACGTCTTCAGTTTCTTAATTTAGTCAAATGCTAACCGGTTGTTTGAATCCCGTAGAGCGGAACCTGAACCCGAAGGCAGCATGTCTGCGGAGGAGAGAGGAAGAGAAAGCTTCTGCAGTCATGACAGATCCACAGTCCATGCATCTCGCTTTCCATCCCAGTCTGACAGACCCAGCAAACCCCATGGGCCACCTCTGAGCATCCGATGATGTCTACATCAAATCCAGCATCAAGTATGGAAGATTGGCTCAACTTATCAGCGATGAACTTAAATCGTTCTCTGCAAACAGAAAATCTATTTTTCTTTTAAAGATATTGTAGAAAAGCTGTTGACAAAATGTTAATGCTACCAGGTGATGTCTCTATTTATAAAATGAGACCATTATAATTGATGCCACTGTGTCTTTGACGTCCAGATGTTGAGTGAAGAACATCCCAGGAGCATCCAGCTGCTTTTGGACGTCCAGCATTTCTTCTGAATTCGGACCAGACCGACGGGGAGGCGGACCTCTCTGTTTGTAAAGTGTGATGCAGTTGAACAATCATCTCCTCACTTCCTGTATGGACTTCTAACTTTGTGCCTAAACTTTAATCGTAACAGACAAATGCATTGTAAGCTGCAGATGTTTTGTACATATTTTGTATATTTATTGATTATCTGTCTGTTTGAGTATATCTGAAAGGAGGAAACCCAGTTGTGAGAGCAGAGCCAGATTATGTTTCTGACTGACTTTGACAGTGTATCACTAATTACCACTCATGATTTCCACCGAGCTCAGAGGACTGACATTCCTACATTTGTGTGTTCAGACAATGGATTTCATTTGTCCTGTGATGTGTGTGTGTGAGTGTGTGAGCTGTTCTCTCTGTGTGTGTGTGTGTGTGTTGCAGGAGTTTGACCATTCTGTGAATGAACAGATCTCCAAGAATGTTCTTTATCACGTGGGCATCATCTGTTATTTGTATATTTGTTACAGATTTGTGTTATAGCACTGTTATTACATTTAACCGTACACTGGTGGACAGGATCCCTCTTCTTCTCAGTGTATTTATTGCTCTTCAGATGTAGTCGAAGCTCTTTGCATGTTTGAGTTTTCAATAGAAGATTTCAGCTTTTTTCTAAGTTATGTAACTTATCTTTTATACAAATATTGTGGATTTCATAATGTCTCTATTTACTTTTATCACCCTGATTTCACACCAGAAAACCCTTTTTGTGCAGTTTTACTAGACGTAGCCACATTTCATGCTCTGAGCAATACAGTATTACAGAATAATTGATGTCTTGTTTGCTTATCACACTGCTGAACAAATAATAAATAATAATCAAAAGTAATCTCAAATACTCCTATCATACCATGTACAGTGTGTGTACAGTTTGAAGTAGCCTACAGGCATGTGTTAAAATGATAATGTAGCAATAAATGTCTTTTTTCAAATACTTTGAGTCTGTATGTTATTTTAATGGAGCAAAGTGCACATACACACGCACACGCGCGCGCGCGCGCACACACACACACACACACCTAGTGTATATATGGTAGTCAAAACCTTTATTTAAGTGAAAGTACCAATACAACAATGTAAAACTACTCTATTACAAGTTACAAGTTACAAGTCCATTACAAGTCCTGCATTTAGTACCAAAAAATATCCACTAAATATACTTCAAATACGTACTTGAAGCCCCAGTCACTGATTGATTATCATACTCTATTTGATTGTTGAAGCTGGTCCAGGAGCAGCTAGTTTGGCNATTGATTATCATACTCTATTTGATTGTTGAAGCTGGTCCAGGAGCAGCTAGTTTGGCTAATTTAAGTAAAAAGTAAATATACTTAGTTACTTTCTACCACTGTCAAAACAAACGATGCAGAGATCACCTGAATCATGGAAAAGCAGTGTTGGGACTAGTTCCTACCACTACTTTTGGAAATGTAACTAAATATTTTTAATATTAAGTGAAGAAACTTTGAAGAAACGGTTCATTAAATATAATTATTGGCGAAGCTTCTTCTTCTACTAAATCAAACTGTCAAACTAAGACAGCTGACGGGCGGCGCGCTGGTCTTTGCTGCCCTCTGGTGGTCGGAAGTATTAATTACTCCTATCGTCACCGTGATAATGGGAACAGTGAAAGATCGATAAGGTTTGACAGCTGTCTTATTCCACCTTGGTGCAGCGACACTTAAATAATATAGCTGGTGTGTCTTAATTTGAGAGCTGAAGCAGACATTCGAAAGAAGCAAAAATCACTTTCCCTTGTAACTAATCGCCTGTGTATGCTGTAATTGATCAAGTATTTAATTACTTTTGAGAGGAGTACCGTTTTCCTCACATAAGCATGATTTTACAATTCCAACATAGGCCTTAAATATGTCACAGGATTACTACAACAGCCTTTTACGCTGAAGTGGTATTCAATAAAGACATATAAAGACATTTTAGAGTTTCTTCATCCATCTAACGGGCTTTGTTAGTCATATTTTCCGCCGCACACATTTAAGGACTTCATTATCAGAATATTAAAGTGTGATAAATGGTCCAGTCCTTCTGCTCATTATTAGTTTTCCATAAACTCATATGTTTCTTCAAGAAGCTTTGAGCTGCAGCAGCAGTCAAATAGTTTGTGTATCTGGCACAGAGCGGGCGTGAACGCCCCTCAGAGCGGGACAGTGCGATCATGTCCGGGCGGAGGAGGAGGAGGAGGAGGAGGACTCAGCTCAGCACTCAGACTGGACACACAGCGGGTAAGTTTCACCTCAGATCGATGTCCCTATAAACTGTTTTCTTAAAATAAGAAACACAATACTGCTTCTGCAGCGGCTTGTAGCTGTTTGATCTGCGGTCTTCAGTCAGCAGTGACTTAAAGGATCTGAACTTTTTCCAGCTTTCACTGAATCTGTCATCTGTCTTCCTCCTATAGCATTTCAGTGGGACTTGAAGCATTCTGTGATATTTACCGTTCATGTGTCTTCATTTAATGTACCTGTGTATATTTCACGACTGTAGCCTGTTTGTTTAAAGCTGAACCGTGTGAGGTGAAGTTCATCAAGTCAAACCGGATGAACGCAGATCCGCATCAGGTACATTTTCATAGTCAGCTTGTACTTGTGTGAGATTCACTGATGAACAGTGAAACTTGAATTTTATACATTTGGTCTATAAATTTTAGGAGAATTTGAGAAGAGTGACAAAACTAAGAGTAGTGAAAGAAAAGCCTCTTTAATATATTGGCCAAATTCATTCAACATTTGGGCAAACTTTCTAAAATAGTACATTTTATGAAGAGTTTATCAGCTGTAGGCTAATTAGTGGTGTTATTAATGGTTAATAAATAATTTACGATTGATTATGTAATGTAATTTACCAACAGCTATTAGATATTAATAATAACATCATTTGGGTTGCCAGGTTGTATAAAATTCTCCTCTCTTCATAACACTTGATTCGTCTTTTTAGCCAGCTCTTAATTTGACTGTCCATTTAATTACCTTTTGGTAATTAACCAGTGTTGACTTAACTTACAAAGTGAATTAAGTGCTTAAACTGATGAATTTGAGCGTTTGCTACAATAACAAAGTCGTGCTGTAGGAGGATTTTCCACAACTTGGCAACCCCAAAGTTAAACTGGTTAATGATCCCAAAAGTTATTCTTGAAAACATTCTGAAATTGTGTAATAACTATTAGAATAGTTAGATGTAATAACATTTAACAGAAAGTGGTATCAGTATTTTGATCTGAGCTTTATATTAGTTAATATGATTCTAATTAATTATTATTAAGGAGCTGCAGTCTGACCACCCTCAGGATGGTCCTCTGAGGAAGACACCAGTTTGCCTGCTGCACAACGCCTCTTGTGTTCCTGTCTTTCAGCCACACAGTAACATATTTGTTGACAAACATTTTCCTCAAGTGTTACACCATGAAGTGGGTGACGACACCTCGGAGACTTCGGTCAGTTGTTGTCGTCATGCAGTTGGCTCAGCTTTGTCTGTACAATAGTACACTGTCATGAGCACACAGAGGGAGCTGTTTTCATTGCACAGCAATATCAGGCTCTTGTCAGTGTCCATTTATTCTGTCTTTTACGGTGGCTGAGTGCAGCTGTGTGAGGAGCTGCCTGGATGTCTGTCACTGTGTCCCAGTGTGGCTCTGACCTAGTGTTGTGTAAACACCAGACTCAGCTTGATCACCCTGATGCACCAGTCTTCAGTCCACCTTCCCATGCAGCATCGGTCAGTTTTAACATGCTATTCTGTTTTTTTTTTAACCAGTTTGTCTGTCACCAGTGCAGTCAGGATGGAGTCTCACAGACTGAGCTACATGCAGCAACATAGTCCCAGAGGCAGCCAGGACAGCTTGTTTGGAGTCAGGGTGCAGGTCCAAGGGATTAAAGGTCAACCCTATGTGGTTCTGAACAGTTCAGGCCAGGAGAGCCACCGGGACATCTCTGTCATCACTCACCAGGCGGGGTACAATCCAGGCATGGTGAGGAGGTCTGTGGATGAAAGGCACTCTCCATCTGAGTCACAGAGGACTGCAATCTCCTCCGGGTTTCATTATCAGAAACACCCAGAGATTCTGAGACCTTATGACCCTGAAAGTAATAACCTGAACCGAGTCATTCCTTCAGTGGCTTCAGTCACTCGACCTGTACAGCTGAACACCGGCACTCTTCCGGCTCAAACCCAAACTGCTAATGGGAACAAACCCAGGATCCCTCTGCCTGCCGAGGGCCCAGAGGGAGACCAGAGTGAAGTGACCCAGAGCAAGGCACCTCCCTCAGGCCGACCACTCCCTGCAAGGTCCCCAAACTCAGTGGAGACTGACTCCATCTTATCTGTGGGAAAGCTAATAAGCCAGTTTAACAGCAGCCAGCGAAGGGGAAGGGGAGGCCCGAGGAACAGGCTGGACCCGGAGCAGTGTCGGAGGTCCCGCAGCGTGGACAGTGGTCGAACTTCAGACTCCTCGTCCTCATCCACCTCCTCCAGCAGAGCCTCGTCTCTTAAGGGCATCAGAGCCGAGACCCCTGGTGGGATATGTCCTCCCGGGTCAGCCAGGGCTAGACTCCTCAGTGGAGAGGCCTCTTTCTCAAGCAAGAGGGAGGAGAAGAAACCCAGCACATCACTTAAAGGACATAACGGAAAAGAGGCGATATCTCCACATGCTGCAAAATTGCTTCACAGATCAGAGAAACCTTCTGTCTCCAGATCATGTAGTGACCAGACTGATGACTCTGATGAAAGAGACATGCAGGTAAACAGATAAACACTAGGGCACAGCTGTAATTTAAAAGGATGTATTCATTGGCTGTTTATTCCCTCACCAGGTCACTCCTGATCTTCTGAAAGGACAGCAAGAACTTTCAGTGGACCCCCCTGAAGACACAGCAAAACAAGTCCTGTTCACTTACCTCAAGGATGGGTAAGTGCCCCCAAAGGAACAGTTGGACATTTTGGGAAATATGAATTTGCTGCTAAGAGTAAGATGACACCTGTACCTAAAATATGAAGCTATAGTCGGCAGCTGGTTAGCTTAGCTTAGCATAGAAAGCAAAGCACCATTATTTGTACTGCATATTTTAACAGCTAATTCAAAGTGCTTTACATGAGACATAGCAATACATTAGTACAACATTTAACAACACAATAGAAAGCAAAAAAAATCAGTTCAAATAGAATAAATTTGGATTTTAAAACAAAAGGAAACTCAAGGAAACGTGAGGAAACAGCTAGCATGACTTTGTCCAAATGGTTACAAAATTTACCTACTAACACCTTTAAAGCTCCCATATTAGTTTGATTATTACGTATGAAGAAAATGACAAGTTGTTGTCAAGTGAGAAAGTTAGAAATTATGTTTTCATAAGTGAGACCTGTGGAGCCCGGGCAAGCTGTTTCTATGCTAAGCTAAGATGGCTACCAGCTGTACTTTATATTCGGTGTGTGGACTTCAAAGTGGTATCGACCTTCTCATGTAACGCTCAAGAAAGCAAATTAGCATAGTTCCCATAATGTTGGACTATTCCTTTAAAACAGCTTAATAAATGGGTTTGCGTTTGCATTTTCTGTTTCCATCTCTTCTTTTTTGTAACCTGCAGCCAACGTATGGTGATTAGCTTATGGTTGTGATCATGTAGTGTACATAGTCAGATAAAGGGGTGCTGCTCCAGCTGTGTGTGCTCTCGCAACAGTCAGGAATGCAGAGCATGTACTCGTTTCCACTGATAAAAAAAACTACTTCACAGGGAAAGTTTTTAAGATCCATCCCTGCCTTTTTAGAAAATATGTGCTGAAGTAGAGCAATAAGCACCGTGTATGTAAGGCAGCTGGAGTAAAAAGTTGCATGTTTTCCCTTCTCACAACAAATAACACCGCCGTATCTTTGTTTAGCAATCGACTAAATTTAATTCTGTCATTACACCTTGTGAGTACTATTAGTGTGGTTTTTTTTTTGCTCCTCAGGACGACTGATGATGACCCCACCACTCAGACGAAAGTCACCCTGTTGCTTGAAAGGGTCAACAAGGTCAAGTGGAAGACTGCTGAAAATGTGGAGGAGGAGGAGGAGGAGGAGAAAGTATGTGTTGGGATGAGATGTTTGCCAGTGTTGATCGCTACGCACCATGATTTAATGTCTTTGTCTGGAAGTAAGCGTGGTACCTTGTTGCTGGACGTCTCTCTCGTCTCATATGTAGGATTATGCAGCCGAGGTGAAGCTTTTGCAGGAGAAACAGGCGGCGCTGGAGAAAGAAGTGTCTGAATTACAGCAACAATTGGAAACTGAGATGAAGGTGTTGTTCCCGTCCTGTTGAGTCACCTCTAAAACGCTCACTTCCTATTCCTGTGACTGATGATGTTCCTGTCTGTTTGTGTTGTGCAGAATGAAAAGACTCTAGCTAAGGCTTGTGAAAAGGCCCGAGCAGAGAAGAAGAAACTTCAGGAAGAGTTGGCCAAAAGTCAAGAAGAGCTCTTCCAGCTCAGGGACAGACTGGCAAAAATCGAGGCTGAACTTCAGTCAACCAAACAGGAGTAAGGGTCTGACCTCTGAGTCATTCACCCAAGTTTACAATGAAAACTGTGCTATGTAAATATATGCTTATCAGCTAAAAACACAGGAAAGTGTCAGATTGGCACTTTAAAGCAAAACACTAATGGTCTCTAATGTCACATGTAAGTTCACTGTCAAGAGAACTGTAGAACTGGACTCTCTGTGGCTAAATCAGTTGTTAAATGCTTGGTTTGTGCTCAATTTACGAGCATCTGGCTAACGGAATAGCTAAAATTTTTGGGAAATACGCCAGGCTTATTTGCATTCTTGTCCTGATTTAGATGAGAAAATCAGTTCAACTCTTAAATATGAAACTGGAGCAAAGAAATGGTTAGCTTAGCTTAGCATAAAGACTGGAAACAAGCTAGCCTACCATTTGCTAGCTATTTCTTGGTGTCTAGAAGAGGCTGCTTCCAAGAAATAGCCCAGAACATGTTTTTTTTTGTGTGGATTAAACAAATGAGAGCTGCTGGTAGGAGGGGTTTGTTACCTTTGGACAACTTTAATGCTAAGCTGAGCTAAATATCTGCTGGCTGTAGCTTCCTATTTATCACACAGATGCAAGAGTGGTATAGATCTTCTCATGTAATTTTCAGTAAGAAAGTGAATTAGCCCACAAAATACTGAACTATTCCTTGATCTAGCAGACACCTATAGGAACTATAGGTGTCTGCTGGTGCAAAACAAAGTGTATCAAATAGAGTTAGATGTTATAGCAAATGAAACAGTTCTGAAATACACAACTCAATAGGCTACACATGCACTTTAGCTCAATGCTATGTTCCACTTCCTTTAACTAAGCTTCTGCTCATACTCTGAGGTCATTCAAGTGAACTGTGATGTATGATCTAATGAAAGTCATTTGACCGGACTCAGAGTCAAATACCATTTGGATTAAGTGTGCAGATTTTCTTGTTATCTAGTCCTATCAAGCACCTTTCTAAATCTTTTAAGCAGGGTAAGCAGCCTCATTTCCTTGATATGAAATATGGAACTAAGATATATCTTTCCTGCATATTTTTTGTATGTTGTCAGGCTGAGTCAGATGAAAGCAGAGAGGGAGAGGTCTAAGACAGAGATGAAAGACCTTCAGCAGCAGCTGTCTGAGATGCACGATGAGCTGGATCAAGCCAAGAAGGCAGAGGTGATAAATACAGAGAAAGAAGTCCTCCTGAAGGTAAATGAAACCACATGAACAAGCCGCACTTCACAAATCAACAGCAGCTGTGAAGCACCTCCCCTGGACTCGAGGTTGTGACTGCACTTTGTTGGATGTCTGTCAGGATATGGCGCTGCTGCGGGCGGATTTTCAGGAGATGCTACAGGTGAAGGAGGAGCAGGAGGAGGTGCTGCACCACAGGGAGAGGGAGCTCAATGCCCTTAAGGGGGCGCTCAAAGAGGAGGTGGAGACTCATGATAACTACATGGCTGCTCTGAAGAACGAATATGAAAATGAGCTTGAAAAACTGCTCACAGACTTAGATCTGGCTAAAGAGGTAACAGGAAGAGACACAGTTCTACGATTTATTTTCAAAAGCTAAAACATGGTTTGTTTTGCCTCTTATGTTCAGCATTTATGAGTCCACCCTGTCCCCCAGAGCAATGCCCGGCTGGATCAAAACAAGGCCGAAGCAGAGCAGGAGAGAGGGGCAGTTAAGGTGCAGCTGAAGGAGCTCAGCCAGGAGAGAGATCAGCTGAGAGGAAAGGTGCAGGAGCAGAACAACAAGGTGGATCAGCTGAGTCAGGCAATCCAGGAGTATAAAAGCACAGAGAGACTGCTGGAGCAGAGAGCAAAGCAGCTGGAGGTGGGAAACTTTTTGGAAATATCTGATTTATTGATTAGTTTGTTTCTTGGTGCTTTTATTGACACTTATCATACTGACGTGACTGATTCTACTACTTTCTATACATATACCTATTTTCTCCTTGCTCCCCAGAGGGAAAAGCAGCAGGTTGAGGAAGCGCTGAAAGACGTGAGGAGGAATGAGGAGGAGATGTGTCAGTCTAACCAGTCTCTGCTCACTCGCTTGGAGGACGTGCAGGTAAAGCCAGGTTGCTGTTAGCTGTAGAGAAACAACTGTGGTGGCCCAGCGGTCTAAGATGCTAACCATGTAACATCCTTTGTGGCATCCCCTCTGTCTTCTCTTGCTGCTCTACGCCATAAATAAAGTCAGAAATACCCCTCAAAAATCTTATAATAGATAAACAGCGTGAATCACATTAAGCTCAGGACTGATATCATGACACCAGACACTTTTTAGCCCTAATGGAGGCTCACCGTCTACTCTACCGTCTGTCACTTGTTCCCAGAGTAAGTTGACCAAGCTAAATCATGAGCACAGGGACCTGAAGGAGAAGCTCAAGGAGGAAAGGAAACAAGTAGAGGAGCTGTGGAAGGCAAAAACTGAACTGGAGGACGAGAGGAGACTGCAGGACAGGACTGTGGAGCAGCTACAGAGGAAGGTGAGAGTGGACCAGGACTATTTCCTGGGCCCTATGGGAAAATTCTGCATTTTTTTTAGAGCCAGAGAAGACCTGAAAATTGGTTTTCTTCACCCCAAAGCCACATGAGATCAGCAGAAACAGCATTAGATTCATTATGCCCCATTTCCTTACAACTAATGAGGTTCACTTATTTCACTGTTGGAGCTCTTTGTTTGTCTCTGTGCCCAGATGAATTGCATCATGGAGGATTGCGAGGCGTCCACCGATGTACTTCAGAACCAGGTCGATGAGGCCAGAGAGAAGAGTCAGAGGGAGTTGGATGACTTGCGGAGACAGCTGCAGGAAAAGGGAGCAGAGCTGGAGAAATCCCGACAGGCAGCCAAAAAACTGCAGGAAGAGGTGTGGTGCTCATTGTCTCTCTG
Organism: Chaetodon trifasciatus; assembly: GCA_037975065.1. Lineage (NCBI taxonomy): Eukaryota > Metazoa > Chordata > Actinopteri > Chaetodontiformes > Chaetodontidae > Chaetodon > Chaetodon trifasciatus. The sequence continues at coordinate 12,375,992 of JBBMOE010000002.1, forward strand.
ATTCACCAGCATGTGGGTTCAACTGTCTGAGTCACCAATGAAATAAAGTAAATAGATGGCACGAGGAGGGAAAGGAGTTATCGTTATTGTTTCTGTGCTTTTCCCTCTGAGTTTTAGTTTTTAAATATTTCTGTCAGCAGATTTCATCACTTCTGTATTTGTTTAATAAAGTCTGACTGATTGCCTAATAGCAGACGTTGCCTGTTCTGTGTCCAGCTGCTTCCTCTGGAGGAGGATCTGCGGCGGTGTCGCAGGGAGCAGCAGGAGGCCCAGCTGAGGGGCCGGCAGCTGGAGCAGAGGGTGGAGGAGCTGGAGGAGAGGAACACAACCACGGTGGGAGAGCGAGAGCGGCAGGTCAAACTCATGGAGGTAAACATCTTAACCGAGGAAACCTTTGAAGTAATCACAAAACGATATTGCGCTTCATAATATCCAAAAGCACACTGGATCCTAAATTTCCCATAGTACAACTCAACAGCATCTCTCATTAGACCTTCTCTGAATGAGAGTTTTGCAATGCAAGGTTATAGATTCGTGGTCTCGAAGGCCTGGCTGACTTCTCAGAGTTGGAGCCTTCATCCATGCTGCTTGTGACATGGACATGACAATATTTTGAACACCAATTGTCTTTTTGTGCAGATTATTGTTAATCAGCACCTATAAAAATGTATTGATGTGCCTCCTGAAAACAGAAACAAGCTGTTATCCAGTAGAGTTTTGACAAATGACGACCAAATCATATAAAATACCTCTGAGCTCACAGGAGATCTCATCCAGAATCTTCCCACAGTGGAGTAATAAGGTGTTAGACAACATCAGTGTTTCTTACCATAACAACATACTGTTTACATGTTTACTGAGAAGCTACACTTCTAAACTATGATCCTGATGATGATCGGGAGCTTTCCTTTAGAAAGCGCACTGACTGACATACTTCAGTTTATCACATGTCTTGAAGTGTTTATATGCTCAGGCGGCAGTGTTTGCACTCACTTGTTCTTGTGAACTATAAGGGTGCTGAACACAGCCATGACAATAACATCTCACAGCTCAGCTCTGTTTGTCTTGGTGATGACAAAACATCACACAGTGATACCAGCGTGCTCACTGTTGACACCCAGTATCGACAGACGAAGCTCATGTTTACTGTACAAAGTTAGCAGACCTGTCTGGGTGGAATCTTCTTTTACACTTTCGAACACTCACATGGTTGCACATTCATCACAGGTTGTCCTAAGACATTTTTTCCACTGATTTGTTCATGTATTATTATGCTTTCTCTAAAATCTGAGCCACAGGGGATAAATTCATCATGTCCTCTGTACTGGTAAACATGCCAGCGTTATGCATTATATATTAACTTGATGATGTGTTGACTCATTTTTCATGTGTTGCTCTCCTCTCAGGGGCGTATCAGTCAACTAGAAGAAGATCTTAATGATGAGCGCTGCAGTGCTGACCGCCTGATGGAACGATTGGACAAAACCAAAGTGCAGGCAGGTTTAATCTTTCACTGTCTTTGCTTTTTTCTACACAAATGCTCATAAATTTCTTCAGCTGCGAGGAGATAGAATTATGCCCTGTCTTCAGTGTGAACACCCAGCCCTGCATCTGTTTTCATGGTAAACAAATTCAAGGCTGAATACTCATGTTTCCCCTCAGACACTGAAAGCTGCTGATCAGTGCTCCTTTTGGAAATATGAAATATGACCGAACCCTTTCGACTTCACATGTGTTTCTTCATCCCTGATGTCATCACAGTGTGGCTGTAAAGTAGGCCACCATTCATGGGAGCAAAGTGGTGCAGACTAATTGACACAAAACACTGTTTTGGGTGCAGTGCAAAGAAAAAAAACAGCTAACTATTGTGAGCAGCTATTCCCACTCCCTTCACTGGGCCTCTGGATGTTATTAGAGAGGAGAGAGCCTTTATATCCGATGTGGCTGCTCAGAGCAGACAGCATTTCCTCGGATTTAAGGAATTAAGATGAAGGCTTGTCATCTAAAGTGGAAGTGCTTGTCAACAGGTGGTGGCCTTTTTACTAAGGTGCCACTGTTTTTCCTGTCAATTATTGAAGGTGATGCATATGAAGTGCAGGCCCATTATGTACGTCATGCTGCATATTATGACTGAATGCTAGTGGTGATATTGCAATACAGCAATGTAAAAATACTTTATTTCCCAAAAACGTCCTGCATGAAGTAAAAGCATGGAAGTATTAGCAACAAAATGAACTTAAAGTATAAAAAGTAAATATAGTCATTTCACCCCTGTGACTGACATACTATTACATATGACATGATTAGACGGTTTATAGCAGTTTTAATGTTGTAGCTAGTAGAGCAGGAAGTAGTTTTAACTGCTTTGTATACATCCATATATGTACTGTTAGTTCCAACTAGACACTGCTTCTCTGCAAGACGTCACAAGACAAAAAGGTTGAAGTGACTTTTCTTACTGTAAAAATCTGAATCTGTAGAGTCACTGGTGACTACAGCTGTCAGGTAAATGTAGTGGAGTAGAAGTATAAAAAGCATAAAATGGAAGTATCTATCTCCAAATTGGACTGAAGCACAGTACTTGAGTGAATGTGAATGTTTTTGTCTCTGCTGCTTGTGTGTGACAGATGGATCAGATGAGGAACGAGCTGATGCAGGAGAGAGCAGTAAGGCAGGACCTGGAGTGTGACAAGTTGAGCCTGGAGAGACAGGTACTGACCCCTGAGACCAGCACCGAACCCTAGGACCAGTACTGAACCCTGAGATTGGTTCTGACCCCTGAGGCCAGTACTGACCCCTGAGGCCAGTACTGACCCCTGAGACCAGTACTGACCCCTGACCTTGCACAGTGCCTAGAAGACAAACCAGAGTTTAGTCTTTTAAACAGCGCAGATAATCCAGCATCATTACTCATCTAAGTGTTAGAGCAAGCCAGCTTAAAGGTGTTCTGTGGAGTTTCTTGTAAGCAAACAAAGATGAGTAAATCTGTGAACTCTAATGAACACGTTGAATGCTGTTGCTTCCTCTTAAAACATTTGCAAACACAATGTTTTTGAAAACTGCGACACCAAGCTGCCTTGTTTACATCCGTGTTTGCTTGCTAGCAGTTTTCTTCTTCCCCCGTCCCTTCTGGCACAAAGCCTATTTACCTTTAATTTTTGCCAAATTTATGGCTGTTTCTTTTCCTCTGTCAGAATAAAGACCTGAAGAGCAGAGTGACTCATCTGGAAGGATCACAGAGGACCAACCAGGACTCACTCGTCTCCAAACTTAACAGCCGCATCCAGGAACTTGAGGAAAGGTTGCAAGGAGAAGAGAGGTGAGCGCCTGCACATTAAATACTGATCTTATAGCTCATAAACGTATACAGAGTTTTATTAACCAGTGCAGGATAGCATATAGAGGAACACTTTGGATAATGGCTCCATCAGATACTTGATGGTGGCTGTCGAGCAGCGAGCTCATATCACTTTTCCCGTGGTTGTAAGAGTGAGAGTATCTCTGGTCCAAAACACACTAGGAAGGTGTTGAGTTACAGGAAGCTGCAGCAGCGATGTGATCTCTTGGTGCTTTTGCCCTCAGAGACAACAACAACCTGCAGCAAGCCAACCGCAAGCTGGAGCGCAAAGCGAAAGAGATGAAGATGCAGGCGGATGAGGAACACCTCAACCTGCAGAGTGAGAGAGACCAGGTTAGGCACCAGGAAGAAAAAACAGAGTTATCGAGAAGTCAGTCGCAGCAGACTTGACTCGTGACTCAGTATCTCACTTTTGTGAACTCTGTAGCTGACTCAGAGACTGAAGACGGCGAAGAGGCAGATGGATGAGGCGGAGGAGGAGATCGAGCGTCTGGAACACGCTAAAAAGAAGCTGCAGAGAGAACTGGATGAGCAGATCGAGGCCAATGAGCAGCTTCACGGCCAATTGAGCGGACTCCGGAATGAGATGAGGTGACCACTCACACCTTCTGCCACTGAGTTTCCGTGTTTTATGTGCAGTCTTACATCCACTCATTCTCAGACTCTTTTACTTTCTGCATTAACAGGCGTAAGAAGAAATCCCCTCCTCTCATTAGGGTTGTGGAGGACGATGTGAATGACAAGGACAACTTTGGATTGACTGACTGACATGTGATAAAAACAAAAATGCTGTCCAACAGTCATTACTGGACATTATTAAGCAACTTTAGACTGTGAAGAATCCTTGATGTCATCATTCAACATAATTCTATTAACAACTCAGGTGTGATTTCATATTGTTTAACATGGGAGCAGCATGGCACCTTGCCAGGGCTGCCCTCTGGTGGCGATATGTAAAACTACAATATCTGACAAATTGATGTTTTGCAATGCAACCACAAAGTGGCTTACTTACCTGTAATTGATTACTTTGTTCCCTAAGTTATTCCTTTGTGGTGTGAGTTAATGTGGTGCAGAATGCAAACTAATGAATAAACGGAGTAAAATGCATTCCCAGCATTCATTCATGTTTATACGCCTCCAGAAAAACTCTTGAAATAAATCAAGTTGTGTGCTGTTTCTGTAAAGTCTGCGGCCACATGCACACAAATAAATCAGAAAGTCCGATTTGAATTTGTGTTTAATGGAGATTCAAAACAAACCACAGCTTTCAATCACTCTGCCTGCCCTCTACTGTGAAACTTTGTGAGTTGAGGCTGACGATAGGAATGTGATGGCTGTACAGATCAATGGCCTGTGCTGAATGGCTGCGGTCGGGTAGAGGTGGAGATTGGACATGAGAGTTCTGAACTCCAGAGGTTCACACTGCTGGACATCTGGTAGTTTAGACAGGAGTCACACACTGAAATACAACACAAGAGAAGCATGAGGAAACACTGTGCACTCAAACATGGAATACTTAAGGAATTCCTAGCAGAATTCCTGGGGACATTTGTCTTGGTTGTAAGTAACATTTTTTATATTGTTATTTTTTATTTTCTACAAGATACTTGCTTTATAAGTTGTGTCAAGTCTATGATGTTCCTTATTTCAGGTAAGTGATCTTAGGCTCATGCTCAGGAACGCTCTTGTTCTCTGTCCGCCTTCATGATGTTGTCTTTGAGAAGTCAGATGAACAGATGTCAATGAAAATCTGCTGTTCTTCTCCTCTCTTCTTGTCAGCTGTTTGGCTGTGGCTCAGTTGCTCAGACTGTCCTCAGTCGAAACACCCTTGGGGAGCCTCTCACCGTCCACATCGGCTTCTCCGTTGGACTGATGATGGCAGCGTATGTGGCCGGTGGGGTGTCAGGTAAATGTGGTTTCATGAACCCCTGCAACCTTTTATTTCCACTCAAGCAAAACTTATCTCACATGAGCCACCACAAGTCACTCGTAGTGACTCATATGGTCCTTTGAATTTAATGCATGTGCAATAAAATTGAATGAATAAATGTTAATGCATGCTAATGTCACTCTACTGAGTATTGGCATCCCGTCAGATCAACTGAAAAATATCATCAGCTTTAATAATATAGTTCTTAACACTTTGTTGTTTGCATATTCAGCTTCTTTGCTGCTTTTAATCTACTGCAGACTCTGTGAAGCATTAAAATAATTCATATGTAAAACAAGCAACCTGTGCCAGAACGTATAAACAGTCTGACACAGCTCGCTCGTATCTGCTGTAATGAAAACATTGTACTCATGAGGCTTGCAGCTTGTAATAATATAACTTTATGGCTTCCTGTCCAGCCATGTGCCACCTCCATGGCTCCAGTGTCAGCAGGAACGAGCCAGCTCTCTGCCCAGATTCAATGAATGTGTACTGAACATTGATTTGTTAGTGCTAGTGCGCAGCCTCTCCGGGGTCATACATAACCCTGGGCACTAAATGTCCTGCAAACTTCATTGATCATAGGCTACGCTCATCTGTCTATGACAGAGACCAGACTCTGTCCAAATGAGACTGCTTGTCTCATGTGAGCTGCAGCTCCTTCCAATTTCACATAAAAAGGCCCAAATGGATCTCATCAAGACTGAACACTGACAGATTTCTAATATGTTTTTAAAAACTAGCAGGATGTGAGCACAGCATGAATAAAAGACGAGCAGAATAATGCTCCCTTTAGTTGTTTTTTTTACTTAAAGGTTGAATTTCTAATATGTGACCATTATTCTGCCTCTTTGCTTGTGAATATACGTAACAAAACCCTGCACCGCCCCAGGGGCTGCTCCCCTTCTGCTGCCCCTCGTAAATGTGACGGCCGCACTAATGATGGAGAGGATATCATGCCAGCCACCCCCACCCACTGCACCGCTCCCTCATTCTCTGCTTTGTCCTCCGTCCCAGGGGGCCATGTCAACCCTGCTGTGTCTCTGGCCATGGTGATTCTGGGCAAACTGAAGATCTGGAAGTTTCCCTTCTACGTCATCGCTCAGTTTCTTGGTGCTTTTGCTGGAGCTGCTGCAGTCTTTGGGTTATATTACGGTGAATACACATGAACTTAGTTCCCTTACACGTGCATATTGGACCATAACAGTTGGTAGTGACCCTTAAAAGCTTAGTTTCTCCCAAACTTGAAAAAGAGCCAACACTGGGAGTGTCATCATTCAGCTGTAATGTGAAATGAGGTACTAATGGATCCCTGTGCACACCTACAACAATCTTTTTATCCTCCTCATAGATGCTTTCATGGACTTCACCAGTGGGATTCTTTCAGTGACAGGAATCAATGCAACAGGTCATATTTTTGCCTCCTACCCTGCGAGACACCTGTCGGTCCTCGGCGGCTTCATTGATCAGGTGGGCTCTGGTCTCTGTGACCCAGTGACCTCCCTTCTATTGTGCAACACCGCTCCTATTCAGGCTCTAAATACTGCAAAGTTTGGCAAATGCAGCTAATGCAAAATTGATTGCCCCATTTAGTCTGAGAACACCCCCTCTTTAGCTCAGTTTTGGGACTGACAACTCATTTCCTGGCATTCACTGGAAGGTCAAATCTATATTTAACCCCATTTTCCGTCTTTTTAGTCAGTGCAGTCATCCAAAAATAACATGTCTAGCAGCTTAAAACTGTTGGAAACCAGGTGAACCACTGAGATAAGGCTAATCAGTGTGATTGTGCTTATGCTAATGTTTCCTGTCTGTGCAGCAGTGCTGCTGTACAGGTTGGCGTCCTTAAATACGTTTTGTTAAAATAATTGATAGCAGTTAAAACCACTAAGATTAGACTTTTTATGATACTTATCCTCCCGATGTACTCAGTGTAGACCAATACTGACCACTATACAGGTTAATGCTACATATGTTATTAATAAAACAGCTGTTTTATAAAATATATGATGTATACAGATACTCGCTTACTACTCAGATATACATGACTGTTAAGTGAGCAAAATCTTGTGTAGGACGGGAAACTGACAGTTAAAAGTCAATGCAAGATAAACAGAATTACATTAAATGAAAAAAAGGAATAATGATCCTGTGTCTGCCTAAACTCTCCAATTAATCAAACAAATGACATTGTGCTGCAGGTGGTGGGGACGGGTATGCTGGTCTTGTGTATCCTGGCCATCATTGATGGTGGAAACATCGGGGCCCCCAAAGGTGTGGAGCCGCTGGCTATTGGTCTGATCATCATGGCCATCGGTGTGTCCATGGGCCTGAACTGTGGCTACCCCCTGAACCCTGCCAGAGACCTGGGCCCCCGGCTGTTCACAGCTGTAGCAGGATGGGGGATGGAGGTCTTCAGGTAACTGTACAGCAGAGGAAGACACATCAGGATGTTGAAGATATGCATGAATATATTTTACATCTGAAGGGAACTCATTTAATTTTATTAACCTGCATAGTTAAGTCAGTTATTTTTGTGTAGGTCTTTGGATTGTACACATAAAATCCAGGCTACATTATAGAAAAAATTAAAAGTGTGTCCATAGTAGCATAATGGGAATTATTAATCTTGCGAGAGTGCAAAAAGAAATGCAGTCATACTTTATACTAAGGTACACATATTCACCATTGACTAGTTTCTTATTAGCGTACATGTTAGTAGCATATTGACATTATAAAGCTCTTATTAATGCCTTTTTCTGGAGGTTAAGGTAATTAAAGGTTCAGTTATCAGTAACTTCCTCATTTACTATCAATAAGTAGAAATTAGGAGGTGAAAACTATAAGTTAATGGTGTAGTAGTTGCTGAATATGTCGTGCAGAATAAGGCATTAGTAAGTGCTTTATAATGACTAATAAAGAGCCAGTATGCCTCTAACATGCATGCTGATTAGCAACTAGTTAATGGTGAATATGTGTACCTTAATATAACTTGTTAACACAATATTTATCAGCAGATGTTTGTTTGTATTGTTGCACTTGAGGGAGTCAAGTCAGTGTAGACATTTGATGAATTATTTTCTGTGTCATCTGTCATGGTGTTAGATGTATACAGATTTACTTTGTATATAGAGTTTTACGGCCTGTCTAAACTTAGAAATTGGCACTTTTTATTTGCTTTATCTAGTGAAACTATTATTGAAGTAAACAGATTAAGACCTGAGCTACTGACATGGCCTGTAGTGTTATATAATGTCACATGCGCTCGACAGATGGAGCCGATACTTGTGAATGATCCGGTGATGGCCCCGGTGACCCTCAGTGGCCTCTGTGCCGGCTGCTGCTGTCACTGCCAGAGATGTGTTTAACTCTTTCCTCTTTCCCTCTCTGCTTCGGCGCTCACAGCACTGCAGACTACTGGTGGTGGATCCCTGTGGCGGGGCCCATGGTGGGTGGCGTGGTTGCAGCCGTTATCTACTACCTGCTCATTGAGCTGCACCACCACCGTGATGAGCCTGAGAAGCCTCAGGAGGAGGAGGAGGAGGAGGAGGAGGAAGATGAAGAGGACGAGGACAGCAGCCTGAAGGACAAATATGAGATGATCACCATGAGCTAAAAAAAAAAAAAAAGACATTAACCTCCAGGACTAACTGGTCTGATTCAGCTGTTTTACTGTCAGTCAGGTGAAGGGCAGCCAGCACAGCCTCCATCTGTAAGGACAGGCTTCCTCTGTCAGTGCGCTCTCTTTGGCAAACCCGTTAATAGCAGGATAGGCTGTAGTTACTCTTCTGATTGACTTTATGCTGTGCAGAGACAAGCTTTTCAGCCCACTGATGGCATTATAGAACATTCAAGGGTCAAAACACAGAGTCAAATAAATTAGGATGCATTTTAGATAGAAGAACTGCAGCTCATTAAGCACTCCGGATGCTGCTCTGGTCTGTAAAATGCTGGACCCACCATCCAAACCAATGCTGGACTGCATCCTCTGCAATTTAACGTGTTCTGTTTCATGTTTCATAAACACATGAAAATCTCAGTCCTGTGTGTTTCACAATGTCATGACTTTTCATAGGTATGGTGTAAATATTGTATTCTAGATATTAGATGAAAAATACCCTTCATTTGGCTCATTCACTTGGTGCTGGACTAAATAATTTCATGTCTCCTTTTAGCTTTGCTCCTATTGACGTCTGTGGTTGTGATGAAATTATCTGTATATTCACAAAACTTTTTTTTGTTCTCACGTAATTATTACGTAATTATTTTCTTCTTTTGCAAACTGTGAGGAATCCTCCCTCCTGTTCTTTATTCATATTGTGTTGTTTTGTCTACATTAAAGTTTCTACAAATATCGAATTCAGAAGAGATATTTCACTTCAGGGACTCTTCAGAAGCACCATCATCTGTTGCATTTGTCATACCATTATTTGTTATACCATATATCCTCATACATCCCTTGAATTGTATAGATTTAATACTCAATGTGACAAAGTAAAAGAAGACAGTAGCACAGTAGTAACAGTAGAAAGTGCATTTTTTAGTGTTGATTGAACCCCTTCACCGACACAAGAGATGGATCATTTGTGTTTAGTTGATGGGATTGTAGAGAACGGTGATGCCTCACAGTGTCAGCTCTGAGCTTTAAGCTGTAAAATAGTTCCTTCCCCTTGTTTACGTCCTGCATATCAAAGATGATTGGAGCCCCAGGTCTGCTTTCTAACTTCACCAGAAACCTCAGTCTAAGTTAAAGATTTCCTGATTTCAAACTTCTACTTCAAGATCCAGACTCCAAAAAATGTTCAATTACCACATCTCCTCCTTCACTGAAATATCCAGAAAGTATGAACACGTAAATGTTTCTGTAAATTTTAGTCTGCAAAGCAACAAGTTACTACAGCTGTTAGATATATGTGAATCAGCCACAACATTCAAACCACCTGCCTAACATTGCATAGGTAAAATTGATTCATGGACTCCACAAGACCTGTGAAGATGTCGTGTGGCATCTGCCACAGAGACTTTAGCAGGAGATCCTTTCATTTCTGCACACTGTGAAGTGGTGTCTCAATGGATCAGACTGGTCTTTGCAGGGCACATTAACCTGCTGAAAGATACCGCTGCCATCAGGGAATACTGCTGCCATGAAGGGGTGTATGTGTTCAGCAGTATTGTTCAGGTGGGTGGTAAATGTCAAAGTAACATCCACATGAATGTGAAATGAACGGTTTACCAACAGAACATTGACCAGAGTATCACATCAGTATCACTGTTTCCAGGTCAGCAGTTGACTTTTGGTGGGTATTAATCAGTTCATACTGGGAACAACCCACAAGCCATTCAGCTCTGACCATCTCTTGTGCTCATAACAGTTCAGTCTCCGTCAAAGTCACTCAGAGCCTTAAGTTTGCCCATTTTTCCAGCTTCTAACACATCAACTTCAACAACTGACTGCTCATTTGCTGCCTGATATAACCCACCTCTTGACAGGTGCCACTGTAACAAGGTGATCAATGTTATTCACTTCACCTGTCGATTTCAATGTTGTGGCTGATTGGAGTATTAAGTGGAGTCAAAGCAACATTTCCCTCTTTGGTGGAGTAGAAATATACAGTTGCATAAAATGGACATGAAAGGGACACATAATTATACTTAAGCAGTACTAGAGTATATGTACTTAGTTACTCTCCACCTCTTGTTGAATCAGTATTTATTTGTGGCTGCAGGCAAATGTTAAATAATGATAAAAAAAGGGGGTCTCAGATGCCTTCAGTGACAAATAAAAGTCTGGGAGAAGTTATAGCCAGACAACACAAATACCCACATCAACTTTCATGTTTTAGAAACAGGATGAGGGTCAGTGACACCAGCAGAGCAGAAAGCAAAGCCTGGTGGAGGAAACAGCAGCAGAATACCAGAACAAGAAGCTGAGTATCTGACAGACTCAATGAGATCACTGCAGGCCCGGTTTATCTGACACCAGCCTGGTGGTCAAAGTGCAGATCACATTATTGTGCATGTCACTTTGACATCTATACATTGCATGAGTGCATACATGGAGCAGAAGGGAAAATCAGTTTGTATAGACTGACTGGCTGCTCGATAACTATACATGTGCAGGTGCATGTGATCCTCCCTGCTCTCACCTATGGGTAAGACATAATGTAGGACAATGTTACTGTGCTGATTCAGCCTGCTTTGAAGAAGCGCTCGCAGGCTTCTCAGCATAAACAAGAAACAGTCCTCCTGAGAACTGGCTCTGTGAAAGTGCATTCCTCTGTGACTGTGAAATTATATGGACACACCAAATAAGCTCAATATGAGGAATGTTGTTTTAAGATACAACCCAAGAAGTGCAAGAATTATGCAAGTACATCAACTTCATCAAATATGCTGAACTGCCTCAAGTGCTACATGTAGAGAGTTTGTGTGTGCAGTCTGAAGAGATGAGGACGGTAGATGTGTAGTTTCTGCTGTCCTGATGTCAGTGGGGAGCTTGTTCCACCGTTGTGGAGCCAGGACAACAAACAGTTGTGATTTTGTTGAGCGGCAGCTGGGTCCCTCATAAATGAGCAAGTAGCAAGCTGATTTGCAGTAGCTGAGTGTAGTGGGCAGGCTGGCATGTATGGTTTGACAAAGTCCTGGACGTTGGATGGGCCTGAGCCATTCGCAGCATGGTAGAAAAGTACTAGTGTCTTTAATCGGGTTTGAGCAGCCACTGGTAGCCGGTGCCATTTGCAAAGAACTCTGGTAGATTGAAGACCAGCTGCTGCATTATGGATGAGCTGCTGAAGGGATAACACATGCAGGCACACCAGGACATTTAACTAGGAAGTCACACTGAGATTAGGACCCCTTTTTCAAGTGAGACGTAGCTTAGACAGGGTCATATAACAGCATCGAGCACATAAACAGGACAACAACATCAAATCACAATAAAAAAAGTACAGTACCACATATTTTGCATAATACAGTGCAATAAACCTATGTAAATAAAACTGAATTAAACTGAACTGAATCCACTAAGAGATATCATCCAGGCACGCAGAGATTGATGCTGCCACCTGGGAACATACAGAATGAGTAGAGTGTCACCTGCATAGCTTTGACAGAAAAAAACAATGTGAGTGAACAACAGAGCCCAGTGACTTGGTGCAAAGAGAAAAGAGGAAGGGACCCAGAACAGAACCGTGAGGGACACATGAAAAGAAAATACACAAGATTGAATAATAGCAGATGGGGATTCCTCCAACTGGCAGCATAATGATGAGCCACTTTATGTCTTGCAGCAGCCAATGTTTTCATGAGACATACAACCTAAATCTCACTTAATCTTCGCAGACTGGCCGAGTGGAGGAGCCTTGACAATCTAGTGGAGATGATACTGGACAATGAACTGAGTTACATTCTTCGCTGCCACTGTGTTCCCATTCTTTGTGTTGCAGTCTTCAGGGTCAGCTGCTGATCGGAGGGCGTGCTTGCTGCCACTCAGTTCAGCCTGGGCTGGTGTCACTTTCACAATCATGCTTTGTCACTGCAGGCAGAGACAAAAGGTGCTGCTCGCCTATCGGCTGTGACGTCAGCTCCTAGCACAGAGCTCAAACTCTGAATGTAGAATAGTGACCAGGGTTGGTCACATGGTCTTCTCTGCTAGGAGCATCAGCACCAGTAATAACAATATAAACTTACTGGACTTGCCTGCATTTTCTAGAAAATATCGAACCTAAACTCTTGTTGTGGGTGACTGTGCTTGCTCATGTCATAACCAGCGACTGCAGCTCAGGATCCACATTGAAAATCAATAGCGGGCCACATTCCACTGCATGTGCTAATGCGTGCTTCCAGGACCTGATATACACTTTCCTATAGTTGTTACATCAGCATACACACTCGTGAGGAAAAAGTCATCAATAAGTGGAGGCAATGAGTAACAAAGTGTGTAACAAATACATGGATTGTACTGTGAATAAACTTGTTGTGGCGAAGGAAATTGTCTGAATCTGTATTTCAGTCTACCATCTGCACTCAAATAAACAGAGCACTACTGAGCCCACACAATGTTTAGAGTTTAGTTTTTTGATTGCTAAAGTACTTGTCTTTGGAAACAGATGGTGTGAGATGCTGTATCTGGCTTTATGGTGCTGATGTTGGTGAACCTCTGGTCCCAACACTTCACCCACAGCAGCTGCTCCCTCTGCTGTGGAAGCTCCTCTACTGCATTCAGCTACGTGATGAAGTTTACAGGAACTTAACACTTCAGAGGCATTTACCACAGTAAATCATCACTTCAGGATACAACTTCCAGAGCTCAACACCAGAGGAAAGGCAGATCACTGAGTAAATTTTTTCACTGCTACATTTCATTTGAATAAAATACATTTCATCTAAAGATCCCTTTTTTAACCTCAAATTTGTTTAACATGCAAAATTTAAAGGATAAAACAACATTTTAAGAATATGATTCATCCCATTCATAGTGTCAATAACATCTCCTGATGTTTTCAGTTGTTTTGTACAAAGATCTTCAGCAGTAAACATATACATATGTTACATTAATGCGACCAAAACAAGTACATTTTTGTAAAATCAGTGATTACTGTATAAATGGTATATATAAAAAAAGCTGGGACACGAGCAAGAAGCATATTACATGTAAAAAAAGTGAGCAATGTCTAATTAACGACTGTGTTGATGATCCAGAAGATCTGACTGAAAGCTTGCCTCCATAAATGAATGTCGCACAGATGGTCCATCCTAATCTTCACAACACATCATGTCACAAGCTCTTGGCTTTATGAGTGTGAGGTTTACTTTAGCCTTTTCAAATGTTACTCTGGTGATTTAGAACTGCACTTCCACAAAGTTGGACAACTTGCAAAAAGGAGATTATAAAAAAGCAAAAGCATCCTCACACTGGGATCCATGCTAAATGAATTCATGAGGCGAGTTGTTCGTCAGAGACCTTCCTCAGTCATGAAGGGAGAAATGAGTACTACAGTGGATACAGACATTTGATGCTTAAGGATCTCTGAGTGAGAGTTTGCCTGAATAAATAAAGACTGTGTGTGCAGAAGCTTTTCTGAGCTCCAGCCGCTCCAACATGCATTCATTTAGTGAGCAGTGATGCTGCAGAAACGACAGAATTAAAACTAACTTCAACTTCTTTAGTATGTGAAGGTTCAAAAACGCTGGAACTTCCCATAATGAAACTCACCAGCATCTTTTCTTGGACCCTTCCTGCCCACACGTTAAACTCCCACATCTTTCAAACTCAGCACCAGTTTGTGACGCAGGCGGTGTGTTATAAAAGTTTCAAGCCCAATCTGAAACAACTCTGATGACATCATCAGGGTTATTTTCTCCTCCAGAGCCCCAGAGGACAATTATGCAACTGTTTCCACAGGCGGAGTAGTACTCCTTGCGATGAGTAATGTCCATATGTAAAATGTGTGGAGTGCCCTTTTGAATTCCTCCGCATTAAACCTCTGCATGTACAAGCAGAACTGCAGCAAGGGAAGAGAAAAAGCCAGAGAGCACGCATCACAGACAGTAAACAGGGGTCTATTTTATTTTGAACGAGTCTTTTAATTAATGCATTTCAAGTACTCCAAAAATTACATCTCTTTGCACAATACAATTTGAAATCTTTTTTTTCTTTTTAGTAAAAATGTTCAAAGTGAACAAAAATTTCCGATACTGTATAAAACACAGTGAACATTAAAATCAGACAGTAGTATTACTTTTTAATCTTGTGTTCTTTCGGCCTACATCACCTACAACATTTCAACTCAATTTGGACATTTTCAGTGCACGTTTATCTAAAAACTTTTTACCAAGACTACGAAATTAAAAAGAAAGTAAATTTACAGGCATTATTCTTCTGCTCTTCTACCCAAACCATGCCACAGGATAACGAAGACAAAAATGAGAATGTAACATTAACTCCATCACCCTGAATTGTTTTTACCATTGATGATGGTGGAGAAAAGTATCATAAGCAAACTCCATTTCAACTAGCACATATAAGAACATAAATAACTTAGAAGAAAGGAAAGTTTGTCACACATGAACATCTTCGAACAGCTTACTCTGGAATAAGAATACAAAAACTGAAACAGATGTATCAAAATGTAATTTTTCATTTTCAAATGAAATGCAAATTTTTCGAAGTACTGTACAAGTTTACATGTAAGTTCTCCAGGCTTGAAGGGTGTGATCGAGCCTGGGAGATGAAATTTAAAAAGAGCTCCACTTTGTACAGACATGAGAAATTACCGCAACCGCCGACCTGCCTAATTCATCTGTCATGTGAAAGAAACCGTCAGCTGTGACACACACCACCTTTAAGGTCCCCTCCAGAGCACATGTGTGACTTCTACGACCATCAGGACAGTGTTTGTAAGATATTAGTTATGATTCGTATTCCATGCATTTAGAAATAATAACGGCAGGACAAAATAAAGTCGGAGCACAAGAAAACATCCTTGATGCAAAAAACCCAAGCTTTTTTTTGGTGCCAAAGTTTTCGCCCACATCCCAAATCCTACTGGTGGGTGAAACGCTTGCACGGTAAATAAATCCTGGGATTTTGCGCAGTATATCATGACCAGATTATCAAATCCTGTTGGTTAGTGTTATCTTTTTCCACAATGCTCCTCATGCTATGCCGCAGCGAGGCGAGGAAGAAAACACCTGAGGTGAACCGTCTCCTTCATGTCTTCTATTCAAAGTGGCTCCAGAAGATTTACAGGTGCTTCCTGTGTTTTACAAAACCTGTGCAAAAAGATCAGCTGTATAAAGTTTTATGGCACGCTGATGTAAACTCACACTGACGGCTGCACTCATGAGCTCTCAAGGGGATTCAGTCCAGGAAGAAATCTGACCAGGAGATAACTGCAGGTGAGTTTTAAAGAAAGATAAAAATTAAGAAAGCTGTTTGTCTCATGTGAGACTAGTGAACACACTGAGGAACGTGTGGATAGTGTGACAATACTGCTGCGTTACTCTGCTCCCTCCACTTCTTTAAAGACTCACATTAATAGCTGTCAAAGAAAATAGTGTTGAGTGACATACAAATATTACAGACCTTGGTCAATTAATAGTCACATTTAATAAATGTGTCTGCATGCCCACATTGAAAAGTTCTTAGATGCGCTATCTGAAGAATAATAGAATGATTTAAATCTTACAATTTTTTTTTTTTTTTTGTACATCCACTCCGGAGTCGTTTTTAAATTTATTTCCACACTGGTGTAAACTAACTCTGCAACAGGATACACTCTCACCTCTAAACTAAGCCACAGCAGCCTTCACTTTCCCTTGTCTTCATATCAGATCAGGTAGAATCATCATCAGCTTCAGTTAGTGGTTATTCATTCTTCATCATCAAAAAAACAAATCTGTAAAGACGATAAAAGGTGTACCAAACTAGGTGATCTTCCCTTTCTGTTCCCACGACTCTTCACCTCATCTAGCTTGTTACGCAACATGTTAGCAAGACAATAAAAAAACAAAAGATGAAAAAAGGGGGATCTTGAACAAAGAAGGCCTGAAAAGTGGGATATGGTGACCTTGATGTTCAAATTCCAAATCTAGCAACCTAACGAAAGTGAAAGAGATCCACCTGATTGGACGACTGCGCAGAGAACCTGACAGCGTCAAATCCTCAACCGCAGCGTCCAAGGAACTCATCACGACCATCATTCCTTCATTTATGTGTTAAGAGTCCTGAGAGCACTAACCGAAAAATAAAAGAAAAAAAGTGAAGAATTACACATTTACAGTAGAAGAAATAGTTTGTTTTCACTTATGATACACTAAATATGTACAGTCACATGCAGAAGACTGTCTGCACGAGAGACCGGAGCCTGTGTCTTTTGCCGTTTGACATGTGTAAATCACAAAAGTGCCGCAAATCCACACTGAGTGTCTCTCAATCCTGGCTAGAATGGCAAAAAGAAAAGCACAGAACAGTTCACCAGCAGCCACGGGCGTGTCACTCAAGAAGACGTTGCAACCAAAAAAGAAAAAAAAAACAAAAAAAAAAAACAAAAAAAAAAAAACACACATCACAGAATGTACTAAAGCTACACATGATTCCTTAACTCCTTGGCACTCCTTAAAAAAAGAACGAAGAAAAAAAAAGGTGGAAAAAGATGCTAGATCACACTGCATTGGAAATGGCTGATGGTCGAGTCCACTCCACAAAGAGCCAATAAAGTTGCTAGATAGCGTTTTCTCTTTTTCACTGTGTCTGTTTTGTCTGTAGATGGAGGATATGATGATGAGTAACGACCATGTCAGGCTTTTCTTTGGATGGAGTGACGCTTTTGTTTCCCACTGTAGGCACAAGGAGGAGCCAAGGCATTGGGGGGGAGGAGGGCGGGATGCAGGGTCTCAGCGTCTCATCTGGCCCATCTGATAGTTCTCTCTGGGCTGACGGTGGTGCCTCTGGGGCTGCGCCTGCCGCTGAGGCTGCCTCTGGGGTTGCCGCTGGCCGCCGTGGCCACCATGCCCGCCGTGGCCGCCATGTCCGTGCTGGTGGGAGTGCGGGTGCTGAGACTGGTGCTGCACCTGGGAGTTAGCATGCTGCTGCGCTCGCCGCCTCTTCAAAGTGCCTGTTAGGAGAGAGGAAGCTAATTGAGCTTGTTGAGAGACACACACAAAAGTAGGCTTGCTCCAATCTAAACTGCACCCAGTGACACTCTGCTACTGATACCCACACTGTGATAACAATAATCTTGTTCATTGCATGTCACACTGTGAGAGATGAGTCTACTAAATCTGTGGTTGCAGTCTGTGTCAGACTGCTCGATATCAATTTGGATGCATGTCAGGTGATATGATGAAAGCCTGGTGAATTGTAGCGCTACAATGAAAGCAGAAACAAATAAAACAAGCAGACACGTGTCATCCTTCTGCTCTTACGTCTTCAAAATGAAACAAACCCGTTAAACAAACTATGGCCATGGTGCTGGCACTTCAATGCATTGAAAAACCTCAAATGAGGAGGAGGAGGAGAGTGTGGACTCATTTGTGGAAAAGGAGGGTAATATACTGCAGGCTGCTAATGTACTGTATTCAACATCATTTCAAACGGCAGTCAGATTTTGGTCCTACATTTCTGACACTGCCAGGATTTTTGATGCAGCCTATTTTAGTTGATGAAGCTCTTAATGAGCCCGTCGACTGTTTCTTAGTGTGACCCTGGACCTTTGTTTTTGTTTGAACACAGATTTCAACACGCTTCTCTCACACTTGTCATAGAGGGCTTAACTAAGCACAGAGTGATGCAGCAAAAGTCACTTCACTTTTGTCACAAAACTGCCTTCCAGCATGTGCAAACATGCCAAACTCAGTTTTTTTTCAAGTGCAATTCAGGCCTAATTGCTGAAAGTTGAAGCCAATAACTGCTCTCAGGAAAGACTTTCACAAACACTGTGACCGTTGTAATCCTTGCTAAGGACTGCTAATCATTGAAAATGTACAAATTTAAGCATATCCTACTGCAACAATATTTACTAAAAATTTGATCATAAACCTATAAGACCCCAGTATCACATCAGTATCTGGTTTAAGACCTGGTTAACATTACTGTTACTATGCATGTGGCTAAACAGATGCAACAACCAGGACATTTTCCAGGAATGAACAGAATACAAACACCTTCAAAACGACAATCCTGCAACTACAAATGAACAACACGAGTCAGTGCAGTGGAGAGGCAAGTGGTACATCAGTTCTTAAGAAATAACTGTAAACTTGTCACACACGATTTCAAACACATCAACTAAATGACGATGCGTTTATAAAAAATAAATATATATGTGTTAGGTTTTCTTTTGTTGGACTTTCTCTGTGGACTCACCTGGAAGTGGTTTGGGAGGAGGAAGTTTGGGATTACTGCTCGGTGTATGCACACTGCAAATCTTAATGAAGCCGGCCATGAGCATGATGAGGGCAATACCCATCAATAACACTGCCCACCAATGGGCCTAGACAAGAGAATGAAGCACAAATCAAGCACAATCAACACAAAACCACCTGATAACAATACAGCATATCATCCAGAAGTCGATACGTACCACAATCCACTCCGCAATGTTCTCATAGAGCTCTGGGTTGAAGATGGCCTTCTTCAGCCTGGCCAGCGGCCCGTCTGCATCCACCAGACGGCACTTCATGAACACGTCACAGTAGCCCTTGAAGTCGTTGCAAGGCGAGCCAGCCGGCAGCGTGGTCACTTTCTTATTGAAGAAACGAGCCAGACGCTCTGACCCTGTGCTGCTGCACGTGTTGGGATTCACTGTGGAGACGAATCACAGATGATATAATTCAAAGGACAGAGACAAAACCTACAGTGCATTTTATTTGAAGAAAGAACAAAGCCTAGTTGACAAGGTGGGGGAAGCAGGTTAATGACTCACTCTTCTCCATGCAGCACACGTGGCAAAGCTCAGTCTCGTCTTTGCCATCTTGGCTGGCACAGGTGCACGCCTCAAGCCCGTACTTCTCACAGATGGAGCCGGAGCAGCCCTGCGGGGGAGGAGCATGAGGACAGGCGAGATCAGACACTGACTGGTATGAATACTAAGTTGCTATAACAACCAGTTCTTCCAGGTGCGAAGTCTTCAGCCACTTACCCCATTGAGACAGACTTGAGTCTCTCCATGGCAGGCGGTGAAGTTGGCCTTGGGCTCAGACGTGGGGCACTGAGCGCTGACCCCGTTACACATGCCCTGGTGGGCGCACTCTGACTCCTCTCTGCACTTCTCATTACGACCCTTGTATGTGCACTCAGCAGTACAGCAAGGACCCTGACTGGGACTGGTGAGAAAGAAGCGCCCAGGCGAGAATTAGAACAAATGAGCTGACAGATCTTTACGAAACATCAAAATGTTGAGGCTGACAAAAAATTGAAAGATAATATCTACCTGCAGACTTTGTTGGGCTTTAATTTGCACTTCTTGTTGTCAGCCTGGTTGGCGTCATAGCAGCACTGGTCCCTGCACTGATCACTGTAGCCACAGTCGCACTCCTCTCCTGGCTCCACCAGGCCGTTACCACAGATGGGCTGGCCAGACTCTGTTTTGGGAAGGAAAAGTAAACATTAAGTCCGATCCCCAGTAACTGGAACATGTCGTTCCATACTGGGACTTTTTGTATCGAAGGCTGAAAGTGGATGAGAAATCCGACATTTACAATGAAAACTGTCACTACAAAACCAAACCAAACAAATGATGTTCTGAAGAGTTGCTGCAATAAACATGCAAACAAAATCAGTGTTCAAAAAGAGACACATCCTTGAGAGCCCAAATGCAACTGCGTTTACACTCAAACACTCTTCATCAGTTTGGAATCTTCCCAGATAAATCAGCTAAGACTGATATGCATGAGACTTTGTAATGGACTTTTAAAGAATGTTTATGTTATGATACTGGTTTGACAGTTGTATTAAGTATCACACTTTATTTCAAAAAATCCATGATATGCCAAATACTGACACTAAAAATAGCGCTGGACTAATACCAGGATTGATTTTCAAAGACGACACCGGCCAATATGTTGGCGCAGCTTTAGTTGACTGAATTAATTCACTAATTACAGCGGTACTGGCGCTAAAATCTTCCACACTCATCAGTAAAGGGAAAGCAGAAACAGAATAATATCGTTATTTGACTTAAAAAAAAGCCCTCAGTCCGACAAGAACAGAACGTACCGACAAAACAGTTGCTCCTCTTTTTCTCCAGCACCTGGCTGATGTTGCGCACACTACAGATGGAGAACTTATTGTTATTGAGCTTGTCTCCGGATGTAGCTCTTGCATACATGATATAATTGCCCTTCTCCTTCTTGTCTTGGCTCTTGGATTCTCCCGGGGTGCACTCGGATCCAGAGTCGTGCTGAGAGCGAGAAGGAAAAGAATAAAAAATATCTCAGGTTAGCAGAGGAAGGACAAAGTGTACGAGCTTAATAAATTCATTCTCGGTGTGCGTGATTGTGGCACATCTAAGTAACTCACCGGGGAGCCAAAGTTGTGTCCTACTTCATGTGCAAAAGTGATATGGGAGACTTTTGGAGGTACGTGGGAGGCATAGTTCTGTACAGTGATTATACCGGTGTTGAGAGACTTCTTTTTTCCGTCTGAGTACAGCTTGCTTTTTTCACAGATACCTCCAGAGCTCCCTGGGAATGAAAAGCACAAGCTGGAACAAATCTTCTTCCAAATCACAGCCACAAAACATGAAGGATTTCGCACATCGAAGAGGGAGATTAATGCCGTGACAGTTTTTCAATTAAAAGTGCACATGACATAATGCCTTAATTCAAAACATAATGAGCCTGAGTGATCGACTAGTTTCGAGTGCATGTTAAATTAAAATGTTGTTTGTCATCGCTGGCAGGAGATACATAACCTCCCACAGTAAATTAAAAGATTTCAACGGTGCAATATTTTTAAAACTTCAAATTAAGAATGTAGCACAGAATCCTAGTTGCTATTCCAGCACGTCAGTAACAACCAAACCTTTGGGAATCATCACATCTGCATAGTGTCGGATCTGATATTCGAAGCTGCATTTGGTCTGAATCAAACAGCATTCGGAATCCCAAACAGCACTGACACTTTTTCTTGTTGTAGTTGCAATGTATAATGCAGATAAGCCGCAATTAACTTCTAATGTAAATCACGGATGCTTTCCTAAAATAATCATATTCAACCAAACTTGGGTACCCCTGCTGATAATGTGCCTAGAGCCCCGTGCAAAGAACATCATGTGTTTCATACAGTTTTAAAAATGTCAGAATCTGTTTGCTGTGGATGCAATCATACAGTATGCTGCTTTAAAAAGGGACCTATTTTTTGCACTTGCTGATCACTGATGACACACTGACTGTCTTTCAGTACCTGAGGGGGCTCCGACCCAGGCCAAACCCAGCACCCCGTCATCAAAGTCTCTGTCAGTGAAAACATAAGCCAGACAGTAGTCGTCATGGTTCTGCTCAGAGTTCAGCTCCAGGAACTTCTCCACCCCGATGTTGGCAAAGCGGAACGGGTTGGACCTGTCCCTTTCGTCACTGGTGGTGTTTATCTACACAAGAGGAGGGCGATGAGTTCAGAGGGAGGACGGGATACAATCTAAAACGTTTAAACTGAAAGTTCAGCACAAGCCTTACCCTGATCCTTTTCACCATGAAGCTGATGTTGCGAATGCCCATGAAGTCTGTGCCCTGATAGATAGCATCAATGGCCTTGACATGACTGGAGATCTGAAAGATTAAGACAGATTCTATCCACACTGTGTGCAACTCTGGTGAGGAACACGCTGAAGGTACAGCACACATGTAGACTGAAGATGTGAAGTAACTGAGTAACTAGAGTGAACTGTCCTGAGCTGATCCAGGCATGTTTTGATGGACTGGTATTGGCTAAAATAAAGCCAATCAACAATGCAATGCTTTCTTTACTGTTCTCTGTGGTGTTTTATCTGACTCAGCCTGATAGTGTCACAGGGTGGTCTCCTTTACCACAGCCGGCCTCTCTACAGTATGAGCATTCAGCTGTACATTTAAAATTAGACAGTGTGAATGTGAGAATGATTTGGCCTCACTGGTGATTCACTGTGAGTTCAGACAACGAGCTTGGCAGAATACGTGGATTCAGTTAACTCCAAATGAAGCAAATCTGCTATCTCACCACTGTTTTTATCAAAGGGCAGCATACAGAATGCTCAGGCAGCAGCTTCTCATTTTTAGCTGGAGCAAACAGATGCTTTTGTTGGTTAAAATGACAAACATCACCAGCAGGAGGCCATGTCGCCTGTCGCTAATTACTGCTTATTCCATGAGTAACAGGATAACAGGAAAGGTAGTGTCTGTGCGCAGACAAAGCCTTTTTGTGTGGACTTCCACTCTGTAACACCATGACACAATCAGAGTGTTTCTGTAGTCACAGCAACTCCAAAAGAGTGATACAACTTCTCTCTGGCAGATCACATCATGTCACTTTCAGGGGTAGAAACCTCCCCATTAAACTTTCATTCCCATCATATCAATAATTTAAGCTTATAAACGTAATTGTTTTGAACCAGGATCTTCAGTATTTGGAACAAGCAGCTCGTGAAAAATAGGGTCTGACATATTTAGCGGTCTGCAGCTGTCATTTCAATGCTTCAGATACATGCTGAATCACCATTTAGGTAAAGAGAAGTATTGGATTAGACTCTGTATCAGCAGAAAATTGAGCAACCCCTAGCAACCCAATGTTAGTAACTGTGTAATCATGTTTTAGAACCAGTTATCCAGTAAATACCATTCTCCTGCATAGACAGATTATTTGACACAACCATTATTTTGTTAGTGTCTCGGAGAAAAGACGTGAACCGGGAGAGCAGCGAGAGGAAGGTCGATCATCACCAGCACGTAAAAGCAGTGTTTGTTTTTGACAATTTAAATTAAGTGTGTTTGACGAAGAGTTATATACAAGAGAATCCGATAAGAACATTGATACCGCTCTCACGTCTATACTGTAAATATGAAGCTATTACCAGCAGTCATTTATTTTAGCTTAGCATAAAGACTGATAACATGTGGAGACAGCTAGCTTGGTTCTGTCCAATGGTAACAAAATATCCCTCCAGAACCTCTAAAGCTCACTCATTAACGTGTCATATCTCATTTGACAGGCTGGTACTAATTTTGTGATTTAAGTCATGGCCTAAAAGGGAATATGAGAACGTCCAAAAAAATTGAACTAGTCCTCAAAGATACAATTTTTCCATGGGAATTATACTTTCATGGACATTTACTATTTGCTGTGTACTTCCAGGCTCTGACTTTTACATCTCAAACAGGAAAGCAGGCATTACTGTGTGATACTGTGATTACTGCAAGTTTTTTATTTGTTGTTTTGTCCCTCTATTGTAAGCCCCATGACTCACCACTTGCACTGAGTAAGAGGTGTTATTATTCCAATCCTAATTAGCCTTTACACTCTTAGATGTCGGTTAAAAATATACCTCTCCACACACATCAGACAAAAAACCCTCATACTGACTGTGCAAATCCAATTCTAACAGCACCACAGTAGCATGTGTCAAGTGAGTGACAGTGGCTGTGTCTTACCTGAGCAATGACAGCCTCTCTGGTTTTATAGTACTTGTAGAAAAGGTGGTCTGTCTGAATGAAAAGCTGGCAGGTGTTCTTCTCAACCTGGGCCATCCTCTTCTTCCTCAGCAGCACGGGGTCATTAAAGCCTCCCTCAGTGTGGAGCTCCTGGTGTGAGCAGCACCGGAGAGGGAGAGTAGGAAACACACGGTTAAATAAAACATAGTATATATATATATAGCATTTTCATCCAAACAGTGGCTAAATAAATGATGTCTGGTATTTTAAGACTGCGGTCTTTCAGGTGCATACCATGAACTGCAACTCTGCTGAGGTACATAAGGTACTGTATATGGCACATACAACAATGTGGTGGGAAAAAAGGGCGGAAAAAAAAGAAAGTTTTGGAATAATGGAAGTAATGGAATAGTTTCCCTAATTTATTTCCATACTTCCCAAATGGAAAGACAAATTAATAAACACATATATACTCATATAACTAATAGTTTTTATTTTTGGTTCATGGGGTACAAACTGAAAAAGGATATACAGTACACCATTTCTGAGAAGTAGCTAAATATCTTTTTTCAATCTGGGTTAATTTAAGTTTAACTAGTTAAAAATACAGCATACAAGTCAAAGTAAGCCATGTATACAAGCTTACTTGTTTAATATTCAGGCATTACTGCATAAAACCCTAATTTGGAGTGAAGTGTAAAACTTGGAGCAAAGGCCAACTTTTTGTCCTGCTATTGGGATGAGCTACTGATTAATGGTGTACAAATCCGTTAATTGAGCTGAGAGGGGCTATTTTCACCAGTCAATATAACATCAGACTGCACACAGAGGCTTGGGAAAAGGCATCCACGAGTATGACCCTGACGAAGTAGGAAAAATATACGTTTTCCCAAAAGGGCAAACCATCCTTAGACACTGGAAGGGTTTACTGTGGTGTGTGGTGAAGTTCACCTTGGGTGGCTTCTCCACGGCAGAGGCTTGGTACTTCTTCATCCTTTCAAACACCGAGCTATCAGCACAGCCTCCCTCTGGGCCGTACTTGTGCGGGTAGTCTGAGTGAGAGAGGCAGACACAACACTGTTAGGATTATGGGAGACAATGTTAGCTACTTAACCCCCTGAGTCACTCTATTTCTGGCGCTATTCATGATCAGCTAATGGATGTACTTACACGCCACTTGAGCCTAGCTTTGCTATGTGAGCTGTTACTTTCCTGTCGCTCTCATTAGCGATTCCTCTCACATTTCTGTGTAATTTGCCCCTCAGCCACATACTATATGTACACAGATGATTTCAAATTAGGGGGTGGCAGTGTAGTGAAGTAAGCTTTGTGTTCACTATCAGCACCAACATTGTAAAGACTGCTAAAAGGAGGCAGTAGCCCGAGAGAAAGATCGTGTTACTCAGCTAATGAGCACCCCAGGTATCTGTGCTCCCTGGAGGGCGATCACACACCAGTCTGCCTCTATCAACCTTGCTGCCCTAACCTTGCACTTTCCCGATCATGCATTTACATATGCATGCATCCAATTAAACATCCTCAGTGATTACAAGAAATTGGCCTGTCAAAGTGTTTGTGTAGCTGACGTTGCTGTGGACTCACGTATGTCATCTTCGTGATAGATGACTGAATGGAAGGGCACGTCTTTTCCCTCCAGGTATCTCTCAGCAGGCTCCACGTAGTAGGTGCCTTGGTAGCTCTGAACGAAGCCCTCAAACTTACCATCCACAATGGCACCATGAGTCAGGGTACCTTTCTCACCTGGGAATCCAAATTACAGAGGCGCAGGTGTCAGATGATTCACACAAGATCAGGTATTGATGTTTCAGAAAAACATTAAACCAGAGTCTGAAAAATGCAAGTATAGACAAGCATATTAAAAATGAGAAGGACAGTCTTGCCGTAGATTTCTCCAGTGTAGATATGAGAGGTATCAAATGGAATCTCTTCTCCTGAAACGTCCACCTTCAAATCTTGGGCAAACAAGGTGGTATCCCTCTTCATTCGTAAATTAAAATGCCTGAAATCGAAGCAATGAAACTGTGGGTAATTTGAAAACAAAAGACATCTGAATGTGATGACACAGGGCACAATGTGGGACAGCAGTGTTATCTATATTGCAAGAAGTTTGTTTCTGTGATGTCCCAAAACTGCCTGCTGATGTTATTCATGTCTCAGCGTGAGCCTCAGCCTATAGATTTGGGTGTGAATATGAATGCGGCCTCACTTTGGGAGGTGAGCAATATTCACCCAACCTTAGAGAAAAGGGAGAATGCAAATGAAAGGAAAAAGGGTGAAAAGAAGGGCATGGTTAGGCAGACAGAAAACATCTAAGCTGTTTTTTTTGTTGCACAAGGGGAACTGCAGTCTATCCTGTAACAGAGGGAACTGAAAATCAGGACATCTTGAAACAATGCTGTGTTTTGTTGATCTAACATATGGCACGGAAACAAAGACGTTACAGTAAACCTTGGGTTTCATGTAACACCTACACAATGCTCTTACTGTATGCTTGTGTAGTGTGGAAGTTACTGTACTGCAAGCCAGGCAAAACAGTTTAAATTAAGTGTAAGAAAACACAAGTCTTTGTTAAATTAGACTGGAAGAATTCGGTCAAATGGGACATGATGATCCTGTACGTGCACAAAACCTATTTGACAGTTTTGTTATGACTGAATCTCAGGGAGAATGTGAGGTACACTGAAATTGTATGTGAGAACGCACTCGTACACAAAACCTGCAGGCAGAAGGTGGATGGGGTGCTGCAAATTAAATGTAGGAATTCGACTTGTCTCTCGCTTTGTCGTGAATTCAAAGAAAAAGAGGCTGACACATTCCTGCTTTTCAAAGGAACAGACGTCTTCCGTGTGTTTGTTTACACGGCTCTTATCGTTCTCTTCCCTATTAAGCAGCGTCAGGGTTTGGGAACAGCAGGCCCTGCTACAGGCAGGACGACAAACAGCCTTTGCCAAGCTCCCAGCCAGATGGTCTTGACTTTGTCATAAAGAGTGTAGACACTTTCTATTAGACAACATCAAGTCCTCAAAACGTTGGATGAGGAACCATGACAAGGACTATATATATCCATCAATCCATCGTTGAGGGGGGTTCCCACCCAGGTATCAAGTGTACAGAAATACCCTGGATCCTGTGATCCATCACAGGGCAAATCAACACACACACACATTAACAGTTTCCTCTTCACCTGACCTGTATTTAGATTGAGGCAGGAAATCAGACGGAGGCTGCAACAAGTAATAGTTTTAATTATCAATTAATCTGGCAACTAATCTTTTAATTGAATCACCTCAAATTAAACGTCTGTTACAATTATCTCAACCTCAAATTCATGTCTTCAAATAGCTTGTTTTATGTGACCAACAATCCCAAGTCCAAAAATGATCAGTTTACTATCACACCAGACAAAGAAAGGAAGCAAATCTTCACAACTGAGAAGCTGGAAGTAGGAAATTGTGATATTGGTATTTTTGCTAGTTGATATTCTGTCAATCAGCCAAATGATCCGAAGTTTTAATTCCAATGGAGATAACAGAAACTACACAGAAAGAACCAAGGCTGAGATTTAAAATCTGTCATCACCAAAAACCCAGCCTGATGCCCCTGATCAGCTCCAATTTCATAAAACAGGATTAAACGTGAATAACTTTCAATCACACTGAAAATCTCTGCTACAGCTGATCTGCACTTTTAATCCTAAACAATGTAGGCATATTAGATGAGCTTCGCAAATAAAAATGGTAAACAAAGAGATAGATGAAGAGACACGAAAATAGAGATCTAGGCAGAATTTCCTTTCAGGTTACTATCTGGAAAAACGGACAAACCTTCCATGGGCATGAAAATCTAAATGAAGGAACTTGTCTTCGTGGGAGAGCGCCCTCTTGGCCCTCTGATGCTTGCTGTGCAGAAGCTCTGTGTCGTAGGACAGGCCTTCATAGTGACGGATGTACTTGTTCAGGGGATTTCTGTAGTGTCCTGTCGGAAAAGAACAGAGGAAGTCCTGTTACCAGCAAAAACAAGGTAAAGACAAGCTTTATGAAATTTAATGAAATGCATATCCTCACAGAATCAAAGTAAATGACAGCACAGGCGTCCCAGGTGTATGGATACAATATAAAGGTAAAAACATACCTATAAAAGACTGCACTAGTGAATGTTGGAGGACAAAATGCTAAGATCTGTCACTTCGACTATAATTAGCAGATGGCAGATATGAAACGCTTGTTTTGTATGTTAGGCAATACACTTCAAGGATCAGATACTCCAATTTGAGTCTTCATGGTGGTGCTTAAGTATAACAGCTACATTTCAGAGTAAATAACTGAGGCATGGTATGTGTCAGGAAAATCTAAGTGCCCAAACAATTGATGATCAGCCAGATATTTAACAGGCAGGATTAAAAACGATGGCAACTGACAGCGAGCCAGTATGGTCTGCGTTTTTAAAATTCAGCTAAATCCATTTAAGTCAAATGGATGCCAGTTTTGGAGCTGTGCTCAACAACAGCCCCCAGCGTCACAACATTATTATTTTGCCACGAGAAGAGTGGGTGGTGGGCTCGAAGGGAAAAGATTCTGGAGCACCTCTACTCATTTCACAAACTGCTTCACACCCAAAAGCAGTCTGACAAACTCCACTTGAAGTGTGTAGACAGGGCACAGAGCACACCGGCAGATCTGTAAGATCCCATCTTTGGCCCATAACATGAAAACCAAAAGAAAGTGCTTTCAGTTAAATACAGTATGTGTAATTACTACTGTCTGACTGGTAATTATGCCTGACTATTGAGCCAGAAATTATAGGATTCCCTGTGTCCATGTAACAAAGATGGGTAAGTAGACCAGGCTTCAGCTAGTTCTCTGTTCATGTGCACTATGAAATATTTAGGTGGCATCATTAAATTTTTCATTATGGGGACTATGAGAAGTGAGGGCCATGACTACTCTGAAATATCTTAATTTGTCACGACCTACAACAAACATGATAATAAACACATAGATTCCTCTTTATTACAGTTCTGTGATCACACTGAACCATCAGTATTAAATACTGAACGCACACAGTAACGTAGCAGCGCCATGTGCATCTTTTCATGTTCATTTTACCGAACTAAAAGGGCCTACTGAGTGGAAAAAGTTGTGACTGATACTTTTGACGATTTGACAAGGGACCAATGATGAGATTAAAAATATTTCCCATTACTCAATATAGATATTTATCGTACAACTGACTTACTTACGTGGAGTGCATCTGAGTCCCATATACCTAATTTCATTGTACTGATACAAGATTAAAAAGCACGGTAGGAGCAGGTGTATGATGCCATAGGTTTACCACAAGTCGTTATAGCATTATAAAGAGGGGCAATTCCCCCCAAAACAAATCATTAACAACATAATGAACACAGAGTTACTGTGACTCACAGTACGTTTAATTCGAGAATAGCAAGAACAGCATAAGACACAACACTGAACAGTGACCGACACAGAAAACGGAATTACGCCAGCAAACCTGAAAACTTGTATCATATAAATCATCAACGCTGACACGGTACAGGAAACGTCATGTCACCGGCTAACTTTATCATTTTCGACAAAAGTCGTTACGTTGGCGGCTAAAGTGTTAGCTAGCACGATGCTAGCCGTCCGTTAACCCAGTCGGCATCTCCGTCTTCTCATAACAATGGCTGTCGGCGCTATTCGCACGATAACAACAAAACCGATCCAACCCTGACACAAAAATCGGTGACAATGCGCGGAAACATCTCCGCAATATCGGTTCATTTCAGTCAGCTGCACCGAACCAAATCAGCTTTTACGCCACGCACCGTTTGTTAGCTTGAAGTAATACGGCAAAAAAGGGTGCAGTCCCTCTTCATAACAAGCAGGCCCTGCTGATCCCTTCTGTTAGCTAACGGGTTATCAGCCTTTCTGCTCCTCTCAGCTGCTGCCTCACGGATTCAACACAACTTGTAAGGTTTTCGGTGGAAATGCCTCACTCACCTTGGGTGTGGTTTAGTAAGTACACGAAGAGGAAAACTTTAAGAAGAAGCATATCTGCCAAATCCATTGTTAGAGCATTGATGCCGTTTTCACTTTATTGTCCTACTTAGATAGGCGCAGACGCCCTGTGTGTTTATTGCACCTTCCTCTCATCGCCTCCTCTCTCGCCAACGTCATGACGTCAGACGCAGGGCTGCCTGGCATCCCTTCCCCCAAATGCATCCATGATCCAGGCCTGCATACATTACAGTCCGCCCAGGCACAGCCTATGGCCACAGCGCTAACCTGACTGTGATACGCAATGTATACATCTTTTTCCGCCATTACAGGCACATTTTTAACAGGAAAATAATATCAAAGTTGTCTTTTAATATTTAATGATCCAAACCGTTATGTTAAGTTATTCCATTTTACATTTCAAGACAATTCAGTGACAGATCTGTTTTGTTGATTAAATTGATCAACACAGAAAATCACTGACAACCACTTTGATAATGATTTGAGTCATTTTTAAACAAAATGGTAAAATATTTCCAAGTTCCAGCCTCTAATTTTTGAGGATTTGCTGCTGATTTGCATCACATGTGATGGCTGTTATAATAAGATAAGTCATTTGGGTTTTGGACTGTTGGTCAGACCAAACAAGCAATGTGATGACGACATGTTGGGCTCCAGGAAACTGTGATGGGCATTTCCACTATTTTCTAGCATTTTACAAATGGTAACTTAAATGTTAATGATAGTAATAATTAGTTGAAGCCCTCTTATTTGATTTCTTGTTTCCTTTGTCGTACCCAACTGATGTTTTTTTTTTTTCCTGGTAGAGTACTGGCAAAACTGCATATTTAAAGGCAAATTATTACAGTAATTACTTGCATAACGAACTCATAGAGCTGTCATACAATTTGTAAGCAGCCAGCTAAATGTGAGTTTTCGTTGCTTGGCAACCCAAGTTCCTGAGAATATAGTGTGAATGTAATGCCAAAGAAAAGGAAACGCCGTCAGTTTGCCGTGGCGGTTGGATCATATCATGCATCAGCTTTGATTATCTGTAAGCAAGCTATTTCTGATCCTGGCAGTTGTCAGTGATGATCTTCATCTCATGATGCACCTCTTCCTGATAAAGCCACATGTCATAAGACATACTTCTTCCCACAACATTCACACTCATACAGGACTCAATCTATCTGTGACAGATGACCAGAATCAGGGAAAGCATTCAGATCATTTGTTTCCATTTTGACCACACAATAATTAATTAGCAGCAAAGTCAGTTCATCAGTCAGTTCTGTGTCTTTTATTCCAGACGAGCTCCTCTGGCTCCAGTAGCCACCACGTGACAGACCTCCACATCGGCCCCCAGTTTCTGAAGCTCATCCAGCCAGATCTGTTGTTTCTGGGATAGACGGTCACTGGGCCCCTTCACCTCCACCAGCTATAACAAGACACCCCATGTCACATTTACACCAAGGAAAACGTCAAATTCAAAGAGCCAGGATGTGATGAGATCTTACCTTGTAGCTGTTCTCTGAGGTGTTCCACACCACTAGATCAGGCAGACCTGCACGGCAGTGTCTGTAGTCTTTTGACATTCGTGCTATTACCCCTCCTAAGAAGGCTCCACCCAGGCATGAAACAAGAGACTGCAAATAGAGTATAAAGGTGGTTATGTTAGTTCCATGTTAGTACCCACAGTAACACATGCAGTCAAAACATGTAATCATAATTATTTATCATAGCCTATGGAAGCATCCTTTACATTATCTTTCTACGCTTAACTAGACATATAATGTATAATGTGATATACATAATATAGAGCTGTATCAATGTAACTACATGTTCATGACTGAGATTGTAGTTGGTCTTGAACTGGACTGCATTATATTGAAATGTTTCTAATGTTTATCCCCCCATGTTTGTAAATGGGAAGGGAAAACATTAGAAACACCTCTCAATATAATGAGATCCAGTTTAACACCATCACAAACTATAACCTCAATAATAAACATGTAGTTGAATAAAATAAATATCTTTTCTGAGTTGAACTGCTCAATTTTACAGGTGTACCTAATAAAATGTTGTATGTGAGTGACAGTAAATACCTGTGCCTGCTGAAGGGATGAGAAACGCTCCCAGCTGACCAGTGAACACACTTTACCCTCCTGGGAGGTCCAGACCTCTTCTACCATGGCGTGCAGCGTCTCCACAGATGCCTCACCAAGTAACTGCACACGAGAGTCAATCGCTTCTTTTCGGTTCTCGTAGAAATAGTCAGTGTGAAGATCCAGTGGACATGTCTGTGAGAAGAAAGGAAGACAAGTTAAACTGGTATAAATACACAATATCCCACAAATACTATATTGGTAGAGCTTGCTTTACCTGGTATGGATTTCTGAAAACATCTGGAATACCCTCCATAAAAATGATGTCCCACAGCAGAAGAGCAAATAACGTAGAGAACGTTGAGCCCTCTCCATGGATCCCTATTGCATTAACAATGCCTAATCAATGATAAAGTGATAAAAGGATACAGAAATATTTTTGATAGGTGAAGCAAAACCGTTTACCTTGGTCAAAGCCTTGTTGGCGGTAATGTGCTAGAGACAGCTCTTCCACTGAGCCTATTACAGTGGCATTAGCACTCTGTTCCCCCTCTTCATTTGCTGGTATAAGAAACATAGATTTCCCCATTCCCCCCTCATGAGGAAACAGCTGTCCCCGGATGGTCACCTGCAGACAAGAGCATTAACAGTTCATATGTCTATTTTTTTACATACACCAAAAAATTAACACTTGTTTTTCTTACCAGATACTGACACATTGTTAAACTCACATGTCTGACATCTTGGACTTGGATAGTAGGCAGGTCTTTTAGTTGCAGACGATACTTCTTGAAGCTGGCAGACTCTTTCATCCTAACAGCTCTCTGATGAAGAGAGAGCTTATGTCCAGTTCGCACCAGAGGGTCTGACAGCCCATCTCGGATAGCACAAATAGCCTAGAAATAACAAAAGAAAAGACAACAGCTATTACTGAGAGCAATGTCACACATCTAAATGTCTTAAAGATGTGAATGAGGTCACTGGTGCTCACTTGCTCAGGTTTCTTTAGGTGCTGGTGAAGGTTTAATGCCAGTCTGTCCCACCACCGCCCTCGGCTGTCAAGACAGTAAACGGACTGCAACAGTAAGGATCGCAGCTCCTCTACTGCTTCCTGTAACACAATAATAGACCCTTAGCATCTTTAACTGTGACATATTTTAACTTGATTTACAAAGGCTGAATGTGCGTGAGAGTGTCAGTGGATGATGTCAGAAAACCTCATAGCGACGTAGCCTCTGCAAGACCTCCACCCCCCTGGATAAGATACGAGTGTAAGCCCATCCTGTGGTGAAGCTGCGCAGGAACACAGGCAGCTCCTCCTGGTGACTATCCAACACAACAATAAAGATAACAATTAAATAATGTCCAGGGAGTCTGTATCTGTTTTAGGCAGAAGCAAATGAACAGATTTATGTCACCTGAGGTCATAGTTTTTCTTCAGCTCCTGCCAGGCACTTTTGGCAGCAGTGTAAAGCTCCATGGCCTCTTCCCACTGACCTCCCTGCATAGCTGAAGCTACCTCTTGCAGGGCTCGCATGGATGCTTCATATCTGGTGTGATGGATGGAATCCTGAGTTTTTATATACTGCATAGATAAATGTAATAACACCAAAGTAATTTATTTTCCAGACCCCCACCTGATAAGGTCATCTCTGTCCTGGAACACCTTGGCTGTACGCTGCACTGTGTAGTCTGGAAAGGCCAGGCGTCCCGAGTTGACCAGTAGGATGGTGAAGAGCTGGTTTTGCCCACCAGCCGCCATCTCCTCCTCATCCATGGTGTCCGTCAGGGAGAAGAGTAGAAGGATGCGAGAGAAGACAGCCCGAGGATCACGACACAGGCGCAGACAGGGACCTGCGAGCTGCTTTGCTCTTTAAGGTTGGAGAGCACAGGGATGAGAGATCATTGCTGCAATACTACTGAACACAATGTATTTCATCGTCTCACCTCCTGAGGATGACAGGCCCAATGTTGTTTTGAGCAGGGGTCATAGAGAAGAGGGACTTTTGCTTGCTGAGACGGAGAAGTCCGTCCACAAGCTGCTGTTTCTGAGTCCCAGAATTGCCCAGATGGAAAGTTTTAGCAAGAGCTTTGAGCTCAGGAGCAGGCAGGAGATCCAGAGCCTCCCCTAACTCCTGAAGGTCACTCTCTTTGATAAACAAAAGCATAGGAGGGCATGAAGAAGAGAAAACCAAAAAATATACATGTTTTAGCTGGATTACATACACTGTTTTATATATTCTATTATACTATTATATATACATTATTTGACAGATTTAAAAGACGCCAGCTAACTCTGCTAAAGACGCCCTAAAATGTCAAATCATGTTATTTATTAAGGCTTTAGTAATTTACCTGACTGTAGAAAACCACCTTGAATCAACTCCTGAGCAACAGGTCCCAGATCACTGCATATCTCCTCATAATCCAGTTTATTTACTTGGAGCCACTTCAGCTTCCTCTGAAAGAGTCTCACGTACAGCTTCTGCCCCATGACTTGGAGAGGAAGAAAATACCTGTGAGTGACGAGGCCTTACTTACGTTAAACAACAATTACTGACTGATATTTCAACGTACCTGAGAGCTTCTCAAATGCATGTACGAGTGACATATCATGCTGGTCGAACAACGCCCTGTCGTCCTCGTTCTCCAGGACAGCCTGAAGCACGGTCCGGAAGTTACGGAGGTAGTAAGGAAGCCGTGGGGGGTGAGAGCCCTCGACAGCCTGGTCATTAGTGGCGTTCTCAGCACCAGACTCTGGGAGTGAATCACTGTTGATGGCTGCTGCACTGTTCTCATGGGTCTCCTCTGAACTTAGAGGGGGCTCACATGCAGTGGTGGTAGTCGCTGAAGGGACTTCAGTTTTAAGATGGTCCACATCAGTGGACTCTGCCTTACTTTCTCTGGACAACACCTCCTCAGCTCTGCTGCTCCCCTCATATTTTGCTTTCTTTTTCAAAGTAGACACCATTCCACTTGGAGTTGTTTCCTTTTTTCTCTTTGCTAGTTTTGAGGAAGGAGAGTGCAACTTTGGATTATCCAATTTTTTGACAGTTTCTGATTTCGATGCTTTGAGTTCAAGATTATGTCCTTTGTCTGAGCATGACAGATCTTGCACTGCGGTTGGAGTGTCCACGCTGGTTGTTGTCAGGTCAATGACTGTCACACATTCGTTGTTGTCTTCTAAACTCTGAATGTGAAGATTTTCTTTCTGTGAGTTGCTTAGTGTTTCAGAATATATCTCCTTCTCATGACACTTTGGCACATGTTTATCCTCTGTCTGTGTCCTCTCAGGTTCCTTATGGTATTTCCTAGATAACTTGGAGGAAAGACTTCCCAGGTCAATCATCCTGACCACACTTTTACTACTTATCTCCCGCGGTGGCTGGTGACAGCTTTTCTTTTTGAAGTAAGGGCTGGTATTGGTCTCACTGACCTCTTCTTCCTTGTTTGGCTCCAGCTCTGGGGACTTTGGGGGATTCTTTCTGGGTGACAGCTGGATGCTTGGCACAACACAATTACTTGCTGAGGCGGCACTGCTGTCTCCTCTCTCAAAGTTCTGACATTGCAAATCAATGTGCTCATTGATCTTGAATCTTGGTACCAACTGGCCACACAGCGGGCAGGCCAGCTTAGGTGGAGGCTGGCTACTGAAGAACGAGGTGATTGGAGCTGTGGTGGCAGCAGCACTGGCAGAAGTCCCAACTTTGACATTGCCTTTCTTCTTGTTCTTGGACAATGACAAACTTCGCTTAAGTTTGTCTTTGTTGGCTCTGCCGGTCATGGTACAGACGAAAGTGGCGTTGCTCGATGAAAAGTTTTGTAGGCATACTCTTAGGAGCATTAACGTACGATAATGCTAAGGTCTGTTTAGCTCACTTAAATGCTAACTTAGCTCATAAAAAATACTTCATTTTAAATTGTATCATATTTCCGTTTTTGGTGCGACATATACGCATTAGAAGAATTCCCAAAACATTAATGTAAAGACTGTCAATGGGTCAAAACATAAGCTAACATACCGGTAGCGGTCTCATTTGGTTACAGACCAGCAGCACAACACAATCCCGCTTCTCAGGCTTAACCAGCGGAGCGCAGAACGCTTTTCAGGGTGTAGCAATCGATCTCAATCACATCGATATTTTCTCAACTACCAATACAAAATAAACAAGGTGAAATTAAAAAAAAAAATCTCGGTCTAGATGTAAAATATTTATATCTAGATATATTTCTTAGTTAAAGTTAATGGTAATACAATGCAAAACATATGAATCACCCATTTTACAATGGCACCGCACACTGTTAAATATATAACCAATAAATATTACTTATGCTTTGAGCTGAAATGGCATGGGTCAATTACTTAGGCGTATGTTTGACCATTCACTCATTCCGCTTCTGTCTGTGTTATTTGTTGGCTGAACAGGGCAGTAAGCACATGATGGGGGGTGTATTTTCTACACAGGTTCCTGGGCTGCTGTGCGGCTTTTATTCAAAAATCACCATTCCGGAGAGCAATCTGATCTGATCAGCACACGGGCATTTCACGAGGAGGGCCGCCGACAGGACCGATGCTGGTGAGTGCCACACGGAATAATCTAAGAACAAATGTCAGAAAAAAAAGAAAAAAACATCTTGTAGAGACACAGAAGGGCCTCTACGGCTTCCGATGACGGGGCTGAAGACAATGCTGGATGTGCCCCTCTGGTACAACATCAGCCCATACGGTGGATGTCAGCATGGTGCAGTCTCGATGCTTCAAATCAAGGTCGATTTGTATTGCAGCAGCAGGATGGTATTGCTCCCAGATGGTGAAAGCAGCAGTGTGTGCTGAGGGAGTCAGCTCCATCACTGTCGTGGTATTTGCGCAGAGAAACCATATATCCGATTATCTTATCGATATTTACGCAGATGGGAATGCGGCGTCCAGTTATGGGGAAACCGGAGCCACCACAACAACCACTCCTGCAGCTGCGGCAAAAGTTCGGCGTAATGGGTTTATAAAACACCACAAATACGTGAAGGGCAGGGCAAAATGCGTGCAATCTTAATCCTGGAGTGCGAACACAAGCCTATAATAAACCTTACTGTTTTTAATTAGCACTTCAGCACCATGGAGAGGTCATGATTAGGTCCGCCTGTCATACTGTACTGGAGGTGATCTGGCGGGGATTAGGGTGTTTTTTGTACTCGTAATACCATAATCTCAGTTGCATTATCATCTGATCAACACTGTGAGCGGTCGGGATTTATTGTGTCTAGTGTGTTAAACCTCAATCATACCCGAAAGCTGGAGCCCAAACAGCGCAGTCGAGCTGTTTTTTTCCAGTTCAGCCACAAGCTCAGATGGTTCATGTGTAGATGAGGGTGTTGACGTGTTTATTCTGGGCGGGTATCAGACCACCGTGTTCAGTGTGATATAAAGCTCTGATACACTGTGTACCAATCATTAACAGACCGAAAGTATCACATCAGAGGTGTTTGGCTTTTTCTTTTCTTTTTTTGAAATCTTAATGAACATACTCAGAAATAGTCGACATAAATGACCATATTGGTCCTATATATGTATCAATGTGTGTAAAGTACAGAGACTCATTATTTTGTTGAAAAGACTAATTTTCTTTATAATATCCTCTTTTTTTTAGGTTATGTGTTGTTGTTGTTGTTGTTGTTGTTGTTGTTGTTGTTGTTGTATTTTCGTTATCAGTCAGTGTGCCAATTATGGCAAAAAATGTCCACCACATCTTCCCAGGCCTCAAGTTAAATACTTTAAAGTGCTTTTTCTATCTGACCTACAGTCTGAAACTCAAAGCTGTTTGAATGACTGAAGCTTGTGAGCTCGTGAGAGACTGGAACCAGTCGATTTTGGTCCTGTTGAAAAATAACAAGCAATGTACTGGTTATCAAAATTGTGGCAGATTGATTTCCTGTCAGTCAGCTAATTGATGACTTGATAATGGTCTAGTTCAGCTCCTTCATTTGTTTAGCTCTATGCTACTATATGACCTAGTTTGATTTGCTGTGACAGTGTTGTGGTTGGTATATTTTATTTTTTGCTGTTAAAACAATCATTAAAAAAGGCAGAGATGAGTGCATACAAATTCATTTTCCACCAGCTGTGTTTGCATTGCATTTGTCGATACATGGGATGTTATGTTGTAGAGATGCTGTTCAGATGTCAGAAGAATGATGTACTGTTCTGCAAACGGGTTCCTCAGAGAGGACATAAGTCATGGAACATAAATCTGGCACCCACACTAGCCACATCATAAAAAACGTTTCAGAGATGAGTTTTTAAGTGAGGGTATACTTTAAGTAGAAAAAACAAAAAAGCAATGATTCTGCATCAGAAAAACATCACATGCTACAGGCTTGACTCATTTAAAGCATTTTTCCTGTTCTGCAGGATATCAAGACAAAATTAGGACAGACACAACAAAGCAAGATGACAGATAACAAACAACATCGGCAGCCGATGTGGACAAAAAGACTATGATGGCTAGTGTGGGTGTTGGTGTAGAAAAAATAGATTAATAAGTGGCCATTGGTTGTCCGTGAAGGAGGAATTTCTGTGTTTGTTCAAAATGTGAAACAGTGACATTTGCTCTGATATCATCAGGGATCTCAGTCCAAATTGTCTAAGTGTGGAAAATAATCTTTCATCATATGTTATTTAAGCCTGGTACAATGTGAAGTGCTTGAGAGATGCTCTGGGAATGTGTTGTATCATGGTGGCTTACAGAGCAGGGACGGGTGATTTGGCCCAAAATGAATATCACAACATTTCACGATATTCGTGCAATAATGATATTTTTGACAAAATGACAAAATACAGAATACAACTTGCAGAAGATTTGGTGATGCTTTGCTGAGACAGTGTAGTTTGTCTGCTTAGTTTACATCTCAACAATAGCCACTGAGCTCTCTTTGTGGGATATTTGCCTCTCTTTATACTCATCTGTGTGCTTCTGCCTGAGGGGGTGAAATAAATTTGTTGTATGTTGTAAGTTGGAATATTGCCATGGGTCATATTTGGTCATTATGTTAAAAATTATACTAAAGTAAGCAAGGGAAGAGGTTGCCTTGTAGCTGAAGCAAATTCATAATGACTGCATAATTTGTGTATTTATGGAATAGATGGTTGGATAAAACCTCTGAAAGCTCATTTCTACAGTATGTTGGTTCCCCGACATAATTCATGTAAATTCTCCTCCTGATTTTTCTGGTAGTATTTGATAAAAGGCAGTAGGGGATTGCAGAGAGTTTGAAAATGTTGCTGAGGAAGTCAAATGAAAGCTTACATAGAGCATAATGCAAGCATCTCAAACATCTAATTATGGTTATCTATCGTTCACAGGGTTGAGGGTGGTGGGCTTACAGGGCCAGGTATGGCTCATGGAAAGAGGCCAGGAACCATCTCCAAAATATTGGCTCCACCGTGCCCCAGCCTTGGACTCTCTACACAGAGCCAGGAAGAGCAGCGAGGCCTGGTGAGCGAGGCGTCTGAGCAACCACCGTGTACCTTGAAGGATGATGACAACGACCAGCTGACTCCTCCTGTCCCTGCAAGCCACTATTACGTGAGTTGTGACCCTAGTCCTGAGGACATGGAGGACACCTGCTCTGAGTATGACAACGTGGGCTCTGATGTGGAGCAGGACTATGATGAGGTGCTGCATTTAAACAGAGAGGGCGTAGTAGACATGAGGTACTACAAGCATTACTGTCCTGAGGAAGGTGGCTATATAAAGCATGCAGTAGGTGATAATATTAATGAGAACAGCAGTGCTGCTGACCAGTTCACTTCCAGGCCTCGTCACAGCACAGAAATATGCGAGGGATCACAATCAGACACTAAACCTCACAAGACGGGCCATCGCTTTAGGTCGCATTGTGCTCCGATTGCAGGGGATGAAGCAGAGAGGAAGGTGGAAAAGGGCCAGGAGAACAGGTTCTTCTTCAGTGATGGAGATGAGATAGAAGAGGTGCTGGATGGGGCCAAATTCATAGAGGATTTAGAGGAGACTGAAACCAGTGTTCAAAGGCAGACTTGCCTTTATCAGGACAATGAGAATGAACGAATTAGAAAGGCAGGTGATGAAAGGGAAAGAGAAGATGACACTCGAGTCACAAGAAACCAGAATATCCCAGGAGGCGGTAAGAAGTGTGAGTTGTCGCACATGGGGTCAAAAGAGAAAGAGAGGCAGGGTAAAGGACGAGGGAGGAGGGGACCAGGAGAGGACATGGAGCATGTTGTCTCTGGGATCAAAGGATGCACCCTCAACAGCAATGAACAGCGTCCAAAGACAGCGTCAAAGGACTGCAAAAAAGTGGCCGTGCGGACCAAACCTAGGTCTGGCTCCAGCAAGCAACATCCTCCTCCACCGCCTCGTCATTCCCATGCTCCGTCGCCCGCCGACACCCAGAAGACCCAGCCTCGCAGAGAGACTCCTCCCGTTCCCAGACCCAGTCCCTCCTCTGCTACCAGCCGGGAGAGCGAGCCCAGGGTTATCAAACCACCCCGGGCTCCTCATCCCACACCGGAACAACAGAGGGAGCCTCTTGAGGAGAGACAGACACGGCCAGAGAAACCCCAGCAGGTAACCAATACGAAGAGGCCAGGCCTTTGTCAGATCTCCTCCCCTGAGGCTTGTGTTTGTAAAGCTTCAGCACAATCTACCAGCACTGTGTCCCAGAGTGAATTAAGTAAGATTTTAATTACATGCTTTGCCACAGATAGTCTTTGTCACCTTTTCCCCATGGCGTTACCATCTACCCAGGACAATGAGAAACACGTAACAGGAGGCTTGCCTAAGTTAAAGCAGATATTTGTACACAACAGGGTGAGAAGCCAAGCACAGCTGTGACACCTGAGGACGCGCCAGAGCAGCCAAGGAGGCTTCAGAGTCCAGAACTCGTCCCTGCAGACGAGAGCGACACACCCAAGGTAACGACTTATGGCTGATGTGTCTTCTCGAGTATTATCACTATAAAGGTGTTTACCCTTGAAGTCTAACGTATAACTTATTTCAAAGAAAACACAGGAAGCTGCTGCCTTCCCCAGCTTTGAGGATGGTAATTATCTCATAATGTTCTTACATTTTGTAGTTTTCAGAAATCTTTGGAGCACATTGTGATGTTTTGCATTGAGATCCCTTTCTCTGCACAGTCCCAGGTCCCTGTGAGCCAGAAGATCTTATTGATGGGATCATCTTTGCTGCTAACTACCTTGGCTGCACTCAGGTGTTGTCTGATAAAAACCCATCCAAGTCTGTCCGCATGTCCCAGGCCCATGAAGCTGTCAGTCGTATCAAGGTAATCAGCGTCTTTGTGGAGGCGGCCATTAACATCCATTGATTTGGTTTAGAAACATTCAAACTAAAGCCAAAAAGTTGCTGTATGCTTTCTTCTGTTTCTGTGTCTGAAAAATGTAGGCGAAGATTTCTACAGAAATTTGACGAACAGATTGGCCTTGTGTTTAGAAGGAAATGATTAGAAGTTCATGGTGATCTGGATCTGGGAGTTTTGCCATAAAAAAGTTGCCTTTTAAACTTTAGCCGTCAAACTAAACTAAGATACGGACTTGATTCCAAAAGGTTGTGCTTGCAGCATTGCTGAAGGAAGTATTTGTCCTACACTGAAAATGTTATGTCAGTAAATATGTGTAAGTACTTAAAGTGCTTAAAGTATTAATACTAGTGACATTGACAGGAAAATTTAGTGGAGTTAAAAGTAGAATATTTCCATCTGAAATGTAATGGAGTAGAAGCAGAAAGTGGCGTGAGGTTAGAACAAGTAAAATACAGGTCGCTCAAATTTGTACTTAAGTGCTGTACTTTAGTAAATCCTGGTTTGGTTTCCACCACTGGTTTTCAGGTTTAAGTAGTGAGGCTCTTGTTCAGCACCAGCAGAGGCTTGTGCCCCCAAAATGCTTTTTCTTTGGATTTCAACACATTAAAGGCATTTTTAAATGTATAAGTATTTGTATTGCCAGCTGACGTTAAGGGTAAGCAGGCAGCAGAGTCATTTTCTTACCACACAGTGGAGCTGTTGGATTGTTTTTTAGTTCAGTTGTCCATCTTATTGTTCTGATAATGAGCTGAAAGTTGCATTGTGAGATTAAACTACAAGAATGTAAAATGTCTGATAAAAACAATATGTCATTTATTTCCAAGAGCCAAGATGAAGACTCTCAAATGATGACAGAGGTGGACTTGTTTATCTCCACTAAAGCTGTCAAAGTACTGAATGCTGACACGCAGGTCAGTAACTCATAGATCTGTGTCTCAATTGATCCTCCTTCCTGTGTTTGATCATTCCAGTGAATCTACTTTGAGACATAAAAAGTGATGATTGTCATTGTCTCTGCTCCACGTAGGACACAATGATGGACAGTGCCTTGCGTACCATCTCCTACATTGCCGACATTGGCAGTATTGTGGTTCTGATGGCACGGAGGCCCATGTCTCAGGCCTCATCAGAGGATTTCTCAGAATCTCCCGACTCTGCCAGCGAAGGGAAGAGTCAGTACAGGATGATCTGCTATGTCTTTGAGTCAGAGGATGTAAGTACTTGCTGGTTAACTGCACATACATTTTGAGTTTATCCTTCTGCTTTAGATATTTGTTCCGTGGTCACTATAACCGTTGTGATCTTTCTCACCTCCTTGTTGCTGTCAACTGAGATAGCCTTTCTGCTGAGTAGTTTTCCCCAAACGCTCCCCTTCCCACAGGCGCAGCTCATTGCACAGTCCATCGGTCAGGCCTTTAGCGTGGCCTACAGAGAATTCCTGCGAGCCAATGGCATCAACCCGACCGACCTGAGCCAGAAACAATACAGTGACATCATCAACTCCCAGGAAATGTACCACGATGACCTCGTTCATTTCTCAAACTCAG
Source organism: Chaetodon trifasciatus (assembly GCA_037975065.1). Taxonomy (NCBI): domain Eukaryota; kingdom Metazoa; phylum Chordata; class Actinopteri; order Chaetodontiformes; family Chaetodontidae; genus Chaetodon; species Chaetodon trifasciatus. The sequence continues at coordinate 12,419,428 of JBBMOE010000002.1, forward strand.
ACAACTGTAAAGAGGTGCGACATTTTTTATTTGGCTGCAGGTGAATTATGATGCTGATTGATGGATTTCCCTTAGCACAGGTGGTTCCACCAGAATCTCATGAATCTTCTAAACCCAGTTCAAAATGTGCTCGAAGAGGAATAAGAGGTGCTTTTTCTTGTGTTCCAGCTATACGTGGACAAGCAGAAAGGGGAGAGCCTCGGTGTGGTGATCGTGGAGTCCGGTTGGGGCTCCATTCTGCCCACCGTCATCCTGGCCAGTATGCTGAACAGTGGCCCTGCAGCCCGCTCTGGAAAACTCAGTGTTGGGGACCAGATCATGTCCATTAATGACACCAGCCTGGTGGGGCTGCCACTTGCCACCTGTCAGGGCATCATCAAGGTACCAAGTATATCAAGCACGTCCAGTTACTGTTTTCACCCACAGAGTTCAGGGTTCACTCAGTGATCACTTAGAGAAGAAAATATAGTTGCACTAAAGGTTAAGGTACACATTTTCTGCCACCATGTTGTCTCTTTATTGGTCATTATCAAGCACTTATTGGTGCCTTTTCTTGGGTTATTAAGATTGTAATTCATGTGCAACAACTTCCTGACTTACCATCACTAAACAGTAATTAGGAGGTTATTAAGAGAAAACTCTCAGTTAATGACCTATTACTTGTAGAATATGGTCATTCAGAATATGCCAGTTAATAAGTGCTTTATAATCACTGAGCCAATATGCTATTAACATGTATGCTTATAAGCAAGTAGCTAATGGTGAATATGTGAACCTTAATATAACATGTTACTAGAAATATGTGAATCAGGAAATGGCACAGTGGCTTAGTGGCTGGCATGAAACTCTACATTTCTCATAGATCTGTGATGGACTGGTGACCTGTAGGTTTTCCCCCTGCTTTCTGCTCATTGGACTATAACAGGATTAAGTGGATGGACAAAAAAGACGAGTGAATAAATGTTTGATTTAATCATTAAACCACAACATCCTCAGTGAGTTATTCCATCCACACACTCATGCAACATGACACTGAAACACCTCACAGAGGCTAAAACACTACAGGGTAAGGTCCATTGTTTCCAACTGAATGTATATACTGATATATAGTTTAAAAATGGGTCAGAAATATATACTTTTATTTTGAAAAAGCAATTTCCTGGTTGCAAATTGTTCACAAACAGCAGCATTTTTTTTTTCATATTTAGTATTTTTAGTAGTGGATTTGGGGCACTAAGCACTTAGCAGGACGATGTATGTGGGAATGAACCTAAAGAAACTGCAGCTTTTTTATAAGCTATATCAGGCTTTGGCTGCAGGTAATGCTTGTCCTTCACAATGACCATAACATTAATGTGTTTTTCTGTTTTTTGGGGACATGGTCCAGGGTCTGAAGAATCAGGTGAAGGTAAAACTGAGTATTGTGAGCTGCCCCCCTGTCACCACTGTCCTCATCAAGAGACCTGATCTCAAGTTCCAGCTTGGTTTCAGTGTGCAGAATGGCATTGTGAGTAAGCTTTTGTTCGTATGAAGCATGACACACCTGAAGAGCACTGCTGTTTCTAAAGAGAGTGAGGGCTGTGTTATATGCTGTGCATTTACATACAGTATAAAGTGTCTTCTTCACACCCTCAGATCTGCAGTCTGATGAGAGGTGGCATAGCCGAGCGAGGCGGTGTTCGTGTTGGACACAGAATCATTGAAATAAACGGTCAGAGTGTTGTTGCCATGGCACATGAGAAGATTGTCCAAACCCTGTCTGTCTCAGTGGGTGAGGTAAGAACTCCTCATGCCACAAGATGGCAATTGTCACTGATTACTGCACCACACAAATCACTGCACTATACAGGCCTTTCAGAGATATACGAATGGATTACATCAGTTTGAGACTGATTCCAGGCCCAGATTACTGGATACATTCAGCACTACAGCACATTTTTAATCAATAAATGAAATCAATCAAAATCCTGGTTAAAAAGGGTGCAGTTAAATATTTAAAAATTTATGCAAAAACTGATAAAATCCACTCAAAGTAGTACAACGGATGATGGATGATTGAGAAAACTTTTCAAATTAAGGAAACTAATTTATTTCCTTGAGCTCAGATTTACAAATTAAAGTCCTTGTATTCACAAAAATTGATTCTGCATTTTTAAAATAATAGTCTGACTTTTGGAAAATAATGCTTATTAATTTTCTTCTTGAGAGTTAGATGAGAAGATTGATACCACTGTCATGTCTATACCATAAATATGAAACTACCACCAGCTGATGGTTAGCTTAGCATAAAGACTGGAAACAGGGGGAAACAGTTAGCCTGGCCCCGTATGAAGCTAACAAAATCTGCCTACCAGCTCCTCTAAAGATCATTGATTAACACATTATATCTGTATTGATTAATCTGCACAGCAGCTTTGGTGAAAACTCCAGAAAGTTACTATGCTAGACCAGGAAATATTCTGATGAGATGCCACATGTTAATTTGTGAACTGTGGAGGTGCTGCTCAGCTGATTTTGTTACCTTGGAGCAAGCAGAAACTTCAGGGCTAGGGCTAAAGTACCCAAACAGCAGTTCCTTGAATGGCCACTTGAGGCTGGCTCTAAAAGCGAGTCAATCCCCATAGACCTCCATATTAAAATACCGAACTTTACAGCAGAAATGGAGACTGCGTCCATTTTTCTACAGTCTGTGCTTTGGACAGAGCCAAGCTGTATCTCCCACAATGTCAGTCTGTTCCTTTAATTTGTCAATTTAAACCCTAAGTTATAAGTTCTTACAGTCGACAGTTTACTCTGAACAACATAACAAATTGCTTAATTTATGGCCAAGGAAGTTTTTTCGTTATCAACCATCCTTGGGGTGCTCCACTACTAACCCTCGATTTTATCATTTGTTAACATGCTGTGATTTTGTATTTGTCTGTTTTCCCACTTTCAGCCATTATCTATCTCCATTAAAGCCATAAAAGCTTATTATTTGTCAGTAATGGATCCAAGGTCTCTTCTGTCTCTCTGGTGGCGCAGAGGGGAGTAAATTAGGCCTGGACTCAAGTGGTGTGATTACGAGTGTGCCTCTGTAAATGGGCTCTCAAGTTGACGGCGTAATCGTCCCACTGCTCTCATCTCTGTCTCTCTCCCTCTCAGATCAACATGAAGACGATGCCTGCTGTGATGTTCAGACTGCTGACAGGACAGGAGACGCCTATCTACATATAGAGACCCTGCATGGATCAGGCCGCTGTCGCTCTGCATGTCTGGCTGTGTGGAGGTGATAGACAGATGATGGACATGTGGCTCCGTGGGACGAGGAGAATTTATTTTTCTATCATTTTATTTTTTCGGCCTCTCGTTGCAATGCTGTAAAGAACATCCAGTTCTCATTTTCAGGTTTATCTTGAATTACATTGTCATAATGGCCTTACAATGTGAATACTCTGTCCGTAGTACTGTATGTGAGTTTCTGGTGTTGAAGAGAAGTAGCTTTAAGGTCATGATTATTTTCTTATGAAGAGATAAATTAGTACATTTATTTTTTATTTAGTCATTTTTATAATGTGTATGGAGTTTAAAAATGTACTTCTACTGTAAATACTTTGGATTACTCAAGGACTTGGTTGGAAAGGCCATATTACTCCTACAGTATATGCATGTTATTATGAAGAATTACTGACCAGGGATGAATTCTCAATCTGACATGATAACCTATTACAGTAAGTATTAAAAGAAGATAACAATATGCTGTACAAAAGCACTCAACTATGTGTATTATGGTGATGCTGAAGGCCAAAGACACATCTACTTTTCAAAGACATACAGTATGGGTGACCATTACCTTTACCAGAGGGTACAGTACAAGAAGAATGTATCAAAACATACATTACCGGATGAATGTAATGTTGTAACACATTAAGAATACAATCTCACGGCTGAATGCTTCTTGTTGTTTGTTTTGGTTTTATTTTATTACGGTGTTAATGCAAAAAAGTACATTACTTGCAAAAAAGACATCAAATTCATTTGCCTGGATTAGAGATAAATCACTTGTACTAATACAAGGAGTTTGGTGTTCATTCTTCCTCTCGTGTTTTCACATTTATTTGGATCTCAGAAGCTGTGAAAGAAGGAAGCTTCCACCATGACACTGCCCGCAAAGTGTGCACAAATTAAACCACGTGTTGTTGTTGTCAAAGTAATCAATATCAAACTAACAATTATCTTGTCTCATTTTTCATTTCTAATGAGAACGAGCTGAACAATGACCGACCTATAATCCATATTGATCAGTGTTGACTGTATACACATTGTATGGATCCCATACAACTTACAACTACTGCAGCATGACAATAAATGTAACAAATACAACTATGTACAGATAAATGATGTATAACATATAACACTTAGAGGCTCACATATGACCCTGATTCCATAAACATTGGGACGCTGTGAGAAACATAAAAACAGATACTATCACCTGTTACCAATGAGCCTGTTTACCTGTGGAATGAACCAAACAGGTGTTTCTGGAGCATTCCACTACTTTCCCAGTCTTTAGTTGCTCCTGTCCCAACTTCTTTGAAATTCAGAATAAGCATATATTGACAAAAGTCAATGAAGCTGATGAGGTCAAACATAAATATATTGTCTTTGTGCTGTTTTCAATTGAGCCTATGTCAAAACGGATTTTTTTTTGGAATCAGGGTTGCAGATAACTAAAACAGGTGTGAATATAGACACTCCATCTGTAGCACATTCAGCAAAAATATCTTCAAGTATTGGCTGGAGAGCTCCCAGAGGGGAACCCGGATGGCTTCATATATGATCCTAAAACACAGAAACAAAATGATCACAGTCGATGAGCAGCAAAGGCATGAATAGTTCCTTTCAAAGTTAAGTGAACATAAAAGTGCTGCACTGAGGATTCAGGCGATCTATACCGTTGTGGCCATAATAGCAGCGATTCATTTTATTCCGATCTTTCATTATTAATACTGCATGGGCCACATGTCCCAAAGCAGAACTGAATATGTGTTGTGAAACAATAAATGTATATCAAAGTCACGTTTTTCAATAAATTCACGAAAGACAATGAATGAATCACTGCTGCTACTTGCAAATGCATGACTAATCCATTTTCAAGCAGCAATAGGTTATGTTGATGTTTGACAGGAAGTGTTAGCCTCTCAGTGTCACCAACTTACCGCCATGTCTTTTGACGTCAACGTTGAAACTGTCACTCCATCAAGAAAAACTGTATTCAGGTAGCCCTCCCCATAAGAAACGTCCTCATCCTCATAACTGTCGACACCAACGCTGAAAGCCTCTTTCATCTTCTCTGGCACCAGAAAGTAAAGTATCACCACCAGAATCCCAATGATGGTGCACAGCAGACCTGGAAATCATTTGAGTGGAAATCACGACCTATGAGCAGGCTTCGAATGTCGGATTAAAGGACAAAACATATGAAGGGAATGTGCAGCTTCTCATCTTTACCAGTGGCCAGAGCCAGCCAGAATGAATGGCTGTACTGGGTTTCAAAGGAGTCCGATCCTATGGAGAAAACACACTGTGGCACGTTCATGATGGTGGAGAAGGAGGCCATGGAGAAGAAGATGAAGGCGGCGGTGGCCAACATCATGTAGCCGGCGTACAGGATGACCGGCATGCAGAAGAGGATATTGGCAAGAATCCAGCAACAAAACGCCGTCCTGCAAAAGTGTGCAGCCATTTCAGTTTCAGCTACTTATAACAACCGTTTGCTGAAACTGAAAGTATACTAATACAACTTCTGTAAGCCGCTATCTAATTTGTTACCAGAGGGTTGCAGAGGCGTATCGCCCAGAGTATCTGTACTGAAAGATGAGTCCACATGGGCTGCTCCGGGTGAATTTCTCAGCGATGTACAGGATGGGGGTGGGTAAACCTTTCTCCAGAGCGTCCTCGTACTCTTCTTCAATAGTGCCATGCCAGCTGAACATCTCATTGTAGTCAATGGTCTCATTGAACTGCACAACAGGATTCCCTAAGAGAGAAAAGAGGGGCAGAGAGATGTACCTGAGATTCATATATGACATAGATAAAAAAAAAGCTTTATCTGATGTTATCACATAAGTTGGAGTTTTTACTACACAGCTTACAGCAATGTTTTATCAGACTACTGAGCCAGCATCCTAACTAAAGATCTAAGTTGTTTAAAGTCTAAGGCTGCCAGTATATGAATGTACTGTACATCAATTCTGTGCAAAACAACAGCAACTGTGACTCACCCTTTAGTGTAACGTTGATGCCGTACAGTCCGACATGCAAGCCAATCTCAGCATTAACCACTACATTGCTGAAAGACTTGTAGGTGGCATTAGTGGTCATTCTGGCCTCAGCCCAGTCGCTAGTAAAGTTGAGCGCTGCAGAGAAAGCACACAAAGGCGAATGGCGGTGGCAGGAAAAGGAAAATCTGCCATTTCTTCAACAACAACGGCAAAAACACATAACTCACCCACTATCACCACACCTATGAACAAGCTGATAATTATACGAAACATCCAGAACAGCCTCTAACAGGAAGGGGAAAGAGCAGAATCAAAATTATAGCAGATAATTCTGAGGTTTTGTGATACCACTACAGTGAGTAATAGCTTATCGGATGGGCTGCACTCACCGTCTTCCCTCGTATCCCCGGCAGGATGAGAAGAAGACTGACCGCTAGCACAAGGAAGACTAGAATAATGGTGAGCAAGCTGCCACTGAAGATGAAGGAGGTCCTTTGTAGAGGGTAGAATGGGTAAATGTCATCGTAGAAAGTCATCTTAGCACCTGATCTTACGGATGCAGCTGAGGCTAGACAGTGTAACAGAGAAGACAGTGTTAGTGGCTGGGTTCTCAGTTTCCTCCAGATGCAGAGATAGCAGCTCTTCTTCCTACGGCAGATAAAGGATGGGACATTATTACAGCCATGTCTGCCTCATGTAATACCATCTAACACTCCCTGGTGCTGTGTGTCCGTACTGCAAATAAATAAATGAATCTGTATAACACCCAAAGGCATGCCATTCTGTTGGCTACATCCATGTGACCATGCCAGACGGCGTAATGTAAATAGGTGCTCTTGATTTGGCTCCATCCTGGTTTTAATGAATCATTTGAGTCCAGGTGAAAAGAAAAGTTTGAAATACTAATAATCAATCACACAGGGAAAAGTTAAAATCCAAAAGATCTCTCTTACCTGAACGACGCTGAGTGAGGACGAAGAGAGTGAAGTGTGAACATCGAGGGAACATACACTTCTTTTATAGCAGCGGTCCCCTTTGTCACCGAGGAGGAGGATGTATTGACCAGAGAGCTGTGGAAAAGAGGAGTGATCCAGAGATGGTAACCATTCCCATTTGGGCAACACAGGTCACATGTAGTCTGTGATAAGCTGTGCAACCTATGTTGGCTTTAGTATTGCCCCATCCCTCACCTGAACTTGTGCTCCTGCACCACTTCTGCACTACATTTCAGCCTCTGCAGTGGGTAAGACTCAACTATTTCATCTTCTCTCATTACATATTGAGTGATAAAAGAAAAAGGTTTGTCTTTGGGTGTCTGAAGTTTATGTACAGGGCAAAAAGGAACAGAGCCAAAGTTATGTAAAGTTTCCAAAAGGTGTAGAATTCGACTTACTGGGGAATATAGTAGTGAAAGTCAGTTACCTTCAGTTTGTCTTTGCAGTGGTCCTTCTCTCCTCTTGGCTGCGGACTGAGCTGAGGAGCATCTCTCGCTTCAATGGATTTGCGTAAACGGGTTTGGAGTATCTGTGCAGCGGTTGGTTTGGTGCTCTGTGTCAGTGAACGTGAGTGGACAGCAGCTGCACTTTTCAGTCGCCTAATTCGCTTAGACATTTGCGTGAGAGACGCTGTTTAAACTGTCCTCAACAGATTCACGCTGTGACATCCCCTGGGAGGTTCCTCGCTTTGACGGCTGGTACAACAGTTTGGGATACCCCAAACGCGGAGCTGTCGGTAAGTTGCCGTAGCGTGCATCAGCAGCTCAGCCTGCCAGCACGCCCGGTCACCGGACTGTGTTTGTGCTCGCGCAGGTTCTCACCTTGTGCGCCTCGTGCCCGCGCAATACCGGGACGGCGTCTACCAGCCTGTTCAGGAGCCGCTGCAGCCGAACGCGCGCAGGCTGAGTAGCCTGCTGGCCGGGGGCCCCTCCGGTCTGCCCTCAACCCGGAACCAGACTGTGCTCTCTCTGTTCTTTGGTAACTATTACCTACATGTTGTTGCATTGGTGTGCTCATCAAAACGTATTAGATGAGGTCGGACCCATATGGCGCACTGATATTTTACGGAGATGCGGGCGCAACACAGCTGTAGGATTTTAGGATTAAACCATGTTTCTTATGTAAATGTTGAATTGAGTGACCATCTATTAGAAATAAGTTGCATATGACAACTTCAGTTCAATATTAATATAAAGAAGATATTGACTCAGATGCTGCTTTTAAAGTTGATATCAACTGATACTAAACCATTAATACGTCGAGATATTCATTCAAACTTTCTTGTGTCCATGATTTAACATTTTGCTTTCAGCAGAAATTAGAAAACAAACAAATAAAAAAAGCCATTCAGGATCCAGGCAAATGTCTTTTGTAGTAATGACTTTTCATTATTTTTGATTCTCAGGTTATCATGTTGCTTTTGAACTTTTTGACTCAAGAACTCCCGGGTGTCCACCTGAGTTCATGAACATCCCGGTCCCAAAAGGTGACCCTGTCTTTGACCCTACTGCCACCGGAAAAGTCCTGCTGCCCTTCCAGAGAGGACCATGGGACAAAGAGTCCGGCCAGAGTCCCAGCAACCCTCGCACACAGGTGCTGATCATTGACTCTTATCAATATGACATAGCATGGTTAATGTTACTGCCAAACTGCAGCCTCCAGAAACAATCAGTAAACGTGAACAGTAAGTTAAGCACAGTTCAGGAAGTTCTGGAGTTGCACTTTACATCACGTTCATGTATATTTCCCTTTCCTGAAGTGTAATATTTTGAAGTAAATAAATACCACACATGTAGGTCAACTTGGTGACAGCATGGATAGACGGCAGCTCCATCTACGGCCCCTCTGCGTCCTGGTCTGACTCCCTGAGAAGCTTCTCTGGAGGTCTCCTGGCTTCAGGCTCTGAGTCGAACATGCCGAATCTGGCAACAGGGCGCAGCCTCATGTGGAGCGCTGCAGACCCTTCCACAGGACAGCATGGACCTCAGGGCCTTTATGGTGAGACGTTTTATACTTCCTGCTTCAGATCAGACCTGCAACACAACCTGTTCACAACTAATTCATTTTATTGTCCACTTGGTACCAAGCAGTTTGGTTTATATCATCAGGAGCATGTTAGAAATATGCTGATCGAGCTGTTGCAGACAGGTATGCCAAACTGGCACCTACTGTGTGCCACTGATTAAAGGGAAAGTTCACTCAAAAACACAGTCAAACACAATTTCCTCCTTAACTTTATTGAGGAAATGTTGGCTGAAGCTCAACCTAAAACTGTGGAGCTCAGTTTACATTTGTTTTATGGACTTTAAATCCCCAAAACTCAACAATAATATATCTTTCCAAGTAGAATGCCACATTGTGAACATTTCTTCCCCTTAAATCAGCCATTTTCAGTGAAAGGCCACTATAAAGCGTGTGAAAAATGACGTTTCTATGCAGCTTTTCAGCGTTTTGAACATCATAAACTAGTTCAACTACAGATCTCAGCAAATCACATTAAAACTATCCGGATGCTTAGACCTCATTCAAGATAAGACTGAATATGTTTTAGTGTGTGTTTGGCTGACCTATACCCTAAGAAATGTAGTATCTGTTTTTTATTTGGCATGTGGCAATAATATCCATGCAATCCATACTGCAGACGGCCAAAAACAAACAGCACAAATTTCTTGCACGTATTCCTGCTCTCCCTGCTTTGATCAGGCTTGCAGCCTGAGAGTCTGAGTCAAGAGAGGCCCCACCTGACGTGTGTTATGACTCTTTAATTATTGTGTAAATGGATTGTCACCCTCACCACAGTAAATCCCTCTCTCTATAGCTGAGAGGATGCCATGCAGATGTCATGCAACCAGTGTTTTGTTGCTTGTTTTGTTAAAGGTGTGTCGTTATTATCTGGGGTGGAGGCAGAGGATCTTCTCCTGTTGTCACAGCGCTGTTGTCATGCTCTTAAAAACAAACAGCCAAGTTATCATCCCATTAGTGGTCAGAGATACTCACCAATCAATCTAATGGAGTGTGGCACTGTAGATAGGATAGGATGAGATAAGATGCAGAAAATTTGGAAATTTTAGGGCAGTTTTTAATATAAAAAACATGACATGTGCAGCTTCTTCTCTATGAATTAATTAATAGTGTTGCTGCTACAGTGATGGTAATTCTTATGATGGAATAGTAGAATTCCCTATAACTTGTGTCCATAACTTATATTTTCTGTATCCAGTGTTGGGAAATGCCTGGGCCAATGAGAACATGTTCACGGCAGCAGAGGGGATTATCTGGTTTCGCTACCACAATTATGTCGCCTCTAAACTGCATGAGGAACACCCAGAGTGGTCAGACGAAGAGCTGTTTCAAAACGCCAGGAAGACCGTTGTGGCCACATTCCAGGTAGAGGGAAGAGTCTCTGTGTAATCCTCTCACTGCGCAGGTGCTGATTTAATTTGCACTCTGGAAAGAACGAGGTTGCATCAGCAACAGGTGGTCGAGATTTTATGGATGAAATTGATGGTTTTAGTTTAAGGGCGAATGCATCATCTCTCACTGGTTTGATTAGTTGAGTCTGTCCTCTGCAAAACAGAAGAACATTACACACACGTTGATTTCTTTTGTTTTTTACTTCTATTGAAAACAATAGGCAGCAAAACTGTTAACAACCAAAATCAATCAAAATGCGGTGTTAAACATGAATAAAAAGAATGTGATAATCCTTTTTGACATATGCTCAACTGAAAACAGTACAAAGACAATATATTTAACGTTTCACCTTGAAAGACTCAGTCGTTCACAAGCTAGGATGGAGCGAGGTTCACCACTTTGTGAACACATGATTATATGAAGGATGATACTACATGGGCTTGGGAAGTCTTCATAAAAACACAGTTCGTTTGCAAATGATTACACTCTGCTTTTATTTACACCCCATCTTTTTTGGAATCAGGCTCATATAATCAAATGATATTTTTGATTATATCCAATACAAAATCACAACTTGCAATCACAAAATTAGGTTTTATATATATATATATATATATATATATATCGAGAGAGAGAGAGAGAGAGAGAGAGAGAGAGAGAGAGAGAGAGAGAGAGAGGGAAACTCAAAAAAGAGGAAGGAAAGAGAAAACTCAGTTTGCAGGATAAATATCATTAAACCCTGTGCAATCATGTTCAGGTTTAGTGTGGATTCAAAAACGCTGCTGTAACTTTTATCCCTCCTGTTTGTCCACACAGAATATTGCTCTTTACGAATGGCTGCCTGGATATCTTGGAGACAAAAAGCTTCCTCCTTATCCAGGTAAGAATCATCCAGAGTGTGTGCGCACAAGTGGAGGGGAACAGGTAATGCACCGGTGCCCACAAGCCGTGGTGAGGTGAGCTATTGCTGGTGGTGTTTGACAAATATGTGCTCTGTCAGCAAAGCGTCACCCTGGGCCTCCTTGTGCTGCTGAATAAGCACCCGCAGCTGAAGAAAGTTAGAGGGACTATGGTCAGATGACCCCATCACCTTAATCACTCTTCATTTTCATACCTACACTACTCTTGTCGCCTCACTTTGACCATTTGGGTGATGATTTATGGTGGCGGCAAGTGTGAGGATTGTTTGTAATTCATATTGTAGTTTATTTTATTCTCAGTGTGTTATGTTCTGATTTATCTGTACACAGGTTACCAGAAGTTTGTGGATCCGGGGATCTCTCCTGAGTTTGAGACTGCTGCTATAAGATTTGGTATCACTATGGCTCCACCTGGTGTTTACATGAGGTATTATTCTTTTTTCCCCATGTTGGGAAAAGCCAAAGCATACTAGCTCAGTGGGCTTTGGTGTTAGGCTTGTAAACAGCATCCATCTAGACTAGATCATGTACCAACCGTGAGACATAAAACCCTCTGCATCTCCTTTATCCTGCAGAAACAGAACCTGCCATTTTCGGGAGGTTGTCAACATCGATGGCAGCTTATCACCAGCAATGCGTCTTTGTAACAGCTTTTGGAAACGTGAGGTACATCATGATCCTGCTTCTGCATTTTCATAAGAGTGCAAGGAAGAATTTTATAATTTCATTTAAATACTGTTTGCATTTATTGCCACAAACCTTCCCTCCACCACACTCACAGCTGACTTTCATTTCACTGTCCTTACTTGTAAGCACTCGTATAATTATTATTTATTCATAAACCAGAGCAGGCAGTGAAGACGCATTTAGCACAATTGTTTATTTGTGGAGACAGTGGAAAAGCACAGAAGGAGAGCAGCAGAGAGGCTGCGGCAGGATTTGACCCAGGATCTTTGTGGCTTTAGAGGCAGGAAAGTGAAATACTGTGTGTCTCAGAGCACAAATGGGACAAATCTGTAGAAATACTTAAGCATTGTTTTATTTATGAACCACTTCACGTTTTTGTAGAGAAAGGTAAAACTATGGCATAGCTGAAATCTGTGATGTGCATGTTTTTACACAGTAAGTCTTAACCTGAATACATTTCTGATGGTACATGTTAAATATGGATCTTTTACAAGGAATCAGGGAGCAAATACTTGTTCTTTCTCTACAAATGATCTCTCTGGAGAATTAGCTTAGAGAGAGGGGATATATTATGTCCTGATCTGTATATTATACACTAATGCTTTTGTAATTTTGTTTCCAGAGTGTCAACGTGAAGACGAGCCAGGACGTAGATGACCTCCTCATGGGCATGGCTTCACAGATTGCTGAGAGAGAAGACAACATTGTTGTGGAGGACTTGAGAGGTGTTTAATCCTTATTCTTCACTGCATGTATCAGAAATCAGAAACAAATTTATTGCCACATTGGTGTTGACATGCATGGAATTTGTCTTGGTGTTGTGGTGCACAGCAGTAAAGAATATGCAAATAAGAAAAAAGTAATGAAGTCAATAAACATAAAAAAATAGAATAAAAGCACTTTACAGATCACTGGCATGTATTCAAGTTCCAAACTAATATTCAGTGCTCTGATCCGATTTGCTCCCTGACAGACTACATGTATGGACTGCTAAGGTTCACCCGGACAGATCTGGTGGCCAAGACCATCCAGAGGGGAAGAGACTTTGGCCTGCGTAGTTACACTGAGGTCAGAAATGCTCTGGATCTGCCTGCGGTCAACACGTTTGAAGACATAAATCCTGAGCTCAACAGCACCAACCCGCAGGTAAAACCTACAGTCTCTGAAGAACAGGGTTTTCTTTGAATGTGTGGAGAGTGCTTGATTTTAACAGCTATGTTTTCAAGGAAAGGAATATGCCTGAATTCAAGTATACTTCTGGAAATCCTCGCATCAACCAAAAATATCTTCATACTTGAAATGAAGCAATCGCGCTGTCATATTTGTTTGCTGTCTCCTGCCATGTTCAGTCATCATTCATGGCTAGATAAATCCTCTGCTGATCTCTTACTGTAAAGCAGTGTTTCCCAACCACTGTGCCGCGACACATAAGTGTGCCATGAGAAATCATCAGGTGTGCCGTGGAAGATTATCCATTTTCAGCTCAGGTGAAATCTTCCTGTGTGTCTTTTTTCAATTCCTGCAAGAATACCAGCTTTGTGTTCAACTAAACAGGCCCAGGTTTCACACTGAGTAAGTAAATTGAGTAAATTGAGACAAGATTTTCATTACATTTCAATAAATACACTTTTTGTGACATTTTTGTTTGGTGGTGTGTCTTGTGATTTTTCTAATGTAAAATATGTGCCGTGGCTCAAAAAGGTTGGGAAACACTGCTGTAAAGTTCTGGTTTAGGTACCTTGAAACTGCTTGACGAGTGCTTGAATGTTTTCCTCAAAAAGCTGCATATACCCTGGCAGAAAAAGAGTTTGCACAAATGGACTGCATAATAAAACAGCCATCCTGTGAATTAAAGTGTGTCTTGTGTTCTGCAGTTGTTCCGAGATGTTGCAGAGCTGTATAACGGAGACATCTCTAAACTGGAGCTCTTCCCTGGAGGACTGCTGGAGTCTCTCGATGGTCCAGGTCCAGTTTTCTCCGCCATAGTCCTGGACCAGTTTGAACGCATAAGAAATGGAGACCGCTTCTGGTTCGAGAACAAACAGAATGGGTAAGCTCCTCTCTGAAGGACTTTCAGAACAGAAATAGACACCATATTTTCCAATCTTACTGTGCGACTGATCTCATATGTTATCTTACTACAGTTGTGTTTTCCAGTTTGTTCACAGACGAGGAAATCCAGATGATCCGCAATGTGACCTTTCATGACGTCCTTGTTGCAGTCACAAGTGCAGAAACCTCAGATATACAAAATAACGTGTTCGTCTGGAGGGATGGTAAAATGTGTCTCGTATATTTGTTTCATAAACAAACAAGGATTTATTTAAAGTCGCTAATGTTTAAAGACTGGATTAAAAAAAGGGTCTCTCTGATACCTTAGGTGACCCTTGTGCTCAACCCACGCAGCTGAATGCGTCAATGCTCCATCCCTGCACTAATGCTACCAAACTTGATTACTTTGATGGGAGCAAAGCTGGCTTTGGGATATTCATCGTTGTTCTGTTCCTCTTTCCTGTTGGTCAGTATCATACTCACAAATCCCTCTCTGTTAGCAGCAGTGATACTGAGATTGCTCACCGGCAGTTATGTCGTAAACCTGATAATCAGCTTTGTTTGCTTTCACAGTCAGCTTTCTAGTGGCCTGCATGGTGGCGTATCTTCGCAAGTACAGGTATAAGAAGTTCCAGAGAAGAAGAAAAGCTGGCAACAGGACAGAGGAACCAGCTTTGGGAATCACTGGTATGAAATCTGGGGGATTAAAAAAATCCCTCTAATACAAATGTTAATAAAAAAACAACATCCCATATAATAATATCAGGTTTTAAAACTGACTCAATATAAATGGTTGCTATGATGCTATGATTGCTATGCTATGCTAAACTCGCCTTCAGCAACCACAGCTCAGTCACCAGAATGAAATGTTGGTACTGCACGTCTATGCAAACCACAGATATGCTATGCATATGAGAGATGACTGCCAAACAGCAGACCACTGTTCAGGCTGTGTTTCATGTGATAAAACCATGTATTTTTGATGAGACATCAAGACATTTTCCACCTGTGTTTGTGGTGACAAAGGGTTAACCCTAACCCTAACCCTGGTTATTTAATGCCAAAACATGATCTTTTCCTAACCTGAACTAAGTGGCTTTTGTGCCTAAACCTAACCAGGCCTTAACCACAGTGTTGTCACAACATTAAATGTAAAAGTAAAGAATAAAGAGCTGAATTCAACTGATAATCAGTGAAGGCGGCAGTGAAACCAAAATCCCCTTGCTATATTCTCTGATGCTAGCTCCTGTCATTTTACACCTGACTTCATCGTCATCCAGCATCCTGTCTCCCACCTCCTCTTATTGTGACTTTGCTCTCCAGCTTATGAGTGGCAAGGCCATAAAAAAGCTCTGCATCCTGTCAGCGTGGAAGTCGACGAGAAGGGGAGGCTGCAGGTCTTCGACAGGTCTGGGTCTGCTCACCGCTTCCTCAATCTGGCCAACCAGGACTACCTAGATGTCATTCTGTCCAGCAACCGTCAGCATAAATCTCTGCTGCTCAAAGTGTCAAAAGAGTACGACCTGGTGAGTAACTGGAAAGTAGAGGGGATGGCTTGCACCTTCAAGCTGTGCTGCATCTTGTGTAAGCATATATACAACCAAATGTTCACATTTAAGATTGCAGTTAAAGCACATGCAGCTTCCTCACTTATGCAGCAAGGTTGCTTCTACGCTCATATTTCACCGCATCCAGTAATTGCTGCAGGCGTGATTCTGCAGATTTACCTGATCTACGACATGTTTATCTCCCTCCAATCCTGTTAATCTCATCGTGCTCCCTGTTCGCACGTCCAGGTGCTGTTTTTTGATGACGAGAGCAAACGTGCAGCATTTGTCAAGCATCTGCGCCAGGGGGTGACAGACATCACGCAGGAGATTAGAATGAAGGAGATGAGAGAGGAGGAACTGCTGAAGGAGGCTTTAACCAGAGAGCAGAGGGCTCAGATTGTGGAAACTTTCATTCGACACGCATTCTCTAAGGTACTGTCAGCCTCTGGATGTTTACCTCATCCTCTGCTCAGTTACAGCAGCAGTAGCTTTAAGCTCATCCACAAACTGTCGTCAGTCCTTTTTGAGGTCAAATTAGGTCCGACCTCCAGCCAAAATAACTAATTGTTGGTCTTGATGGTGAGCTCATTGTTGATGGTCTTACAGCAACCTCAGTTAACGTCAGAGATATTACTAATGACACTACGGTGACGTATAATGACGCTGTCCCTCTGGTGCACAGGTCTTGGAAATAGAGAAGCGTGACGCCGGGGACATGAGTGGCGTTTCCCGCAAGAAAGCCAGAGAGGTTCTCCAGTGCGAGCTGACAGCATCAGAGTTTGCTGCTGCACTGGGCCTCAAGCCTGACTGCTTATTTGTGGATTCCATGTTTACACTAGCTGATAAAGATGGAAACGGTTACCTCTCCTTCCAGGAGTTTCTTGATGTGATTGTTATCTTTATGAAAGGTAAACGGCACAACAACGAAAGACTGTAGCTGTTTTGTGTATCAAGGCGTGCTGTCATCTAAGCACTGCATGACATGCAAATGTTAAAATGTAAGAGCAGCTGCAGAGTTAATTTAAAAGAACAAAACTGATGCTTCTATATATATTTTCCTGTCTATTTTTAGTAAAACATCATACCAATTCAATGTTTCCAAATTTTATGAGTGGAAAAGCATCTGAGCCAGCATTTTGACCATGATGTGAAACCGTCTGCTGAAACCTGATAATGATCAACTTCATTTTGCTGTGCTAGCTGCTCTCTAGGGACGATCAACTGCAACCATCCAGCTGCAAATGAAAATAAATTTACATGCAAAACATTATTCGATCAATTAGTCCTGTTTCATTGAAGGTTTTATGGATGGCATGAATGACATGGCTATGGATATTTAATAAAAAAAATTATATAAAAAAAAAAGTAAAACCCAGTAATTAGTCTGACCCTATAGTACATCATTAATGAAATGTGTGTTTAATCAGGGTCTCCTGAGGAAAAATCAAAGTTGATGTTCTCCATGAACGACATCGGTGGAACTGGTTTCTTATCCAAAGAAGAATTTGCCAGGATGCTCAGGTTTGTATTGTATTTTTATTTTTCGTGATGGCATCTTTTTTTCTCACCTGGTGGTTCGTCTTCAGTCCTGTTTATGTGCCACAGGTCTTTCATTGAGATCTCCAACGGCGCTCTGTCAAAGAGCCAGGCAGAGAGCGGCATCAAAGCCATGATGCAGACTGCGGGCTTTGACAACAAGGAGAAAATCACATGGGAGGACTTCCATTACCTCCTGCGGGACCATGACAAGGAGCTGCAGTTTGCTCAACTCAATGTCAAAGGTTGGATGGTTTTATCTACAAAGATTTTTTTTTAATTCCCGTCCTCATTCTGATGAATCTGCATCTGCTGTGTGTGTGTGCGTGCAGGGATGGAGAAACAGGGGAAGAAGCGGCTGAGTCGAGACCAGAGAGTGTCTTTCATCTGTCCAGCAAACAGGTGAGACAAGAGGACATGCAGGCTGTAATTCCTGTGTAACAACCGTTGCTTGACACTACAGATAAAAACAATGATCCACTGTAGCCTTTTCACTAATTCAGTTCAGTTATTGTTTCTTACAGTCCAGTTCATTTTTTCTTTGCCGCAGCTTCAAGACAGATGGAGACGAGCTACGCAGACGGAAAAAGTTTGTGAAATTGTTCTCTTCCTGTAAATGACTTTCTGAAGGAAAACTAACAAAATACAAAAAAATACAGATCATCAGTTCTGATGTTGTCTTATACAATATTTAACTGAAAACTGTCCTCCAGTTTTTAAAAAAATGCAGTCAACTTCCTTTTATGTGCTTTTTTGCATATTTTGCACATATGATGCAGCTGTTCTCGAGTCAAGGGTCAAAAACCCTACATCTAACAGACAGACAGGACATGGAATACTCCCTTAATAAAGTCTAATGGATATGAATATCTTCAGGTTAAGTGTCAAAACTCCAGATGTTTACGTGAAGCCCAAGCGTGAGCAGTACATAAGGAACCCAGTCCAGCAGAAGATCCAGCAGTTCAAGCGTTTCATTGAGAACTATCGCCGTCATATCGTCTGCTTCATAGTTGTTTACGGCATCGCAGCTGGTGTGGCCCTTGAAAGATGCTACTGTGAGTGGAAATCCTTCTTCTGCTACCTCCGCCTAACACGTTAATGTATTTTAGTCATTATTTAGCGTTAACTTAGCGTTTTCCTGTCAGTATGAGCCTTTTCTGAAGTGAGCTTCTAGAGCTGATAAAAACGCTGTTTTCAGATTACACTTTGCAGGCTGAATCGACAGGCCTCCCTGAGACTTCAGTGGTGGGCATCACCATCTCCCGCGGCACAGCAGCCGCCATCTCCTTCCTCTTTCCCTACATGCTCCTCACCGTGTGTCGCAATCTGATCACGCTGTGCCGAGAGACCTTCCTCAACCGATACATCCCCTTTGACGCTGCCATCGACTTTCATCGCTTCATGGCCATGACTGCCATCATCCTGTCAGGTTGGCAGACAGGAGGAGAAACTATCACAGAGATGATAGGAGAGAGAAATCTGTGATGTCTTTACTTGTTAACTCTCTTGTTTCTGTTCTGACTGTAGTTGTTCATAGTTTGGGCCATGTGGTCAACATCTACATCTTCTCCGTGAGCGACCTCAGCATCCTGTCTTGTCTGTTCCCCAAAGTTTTTTGCAACAATGGGTAATGTTTGACATTTTAGCAGCTATGTGCACACTTTGCAGTGAGTGATTTTGGCTGATTTTCAGTGTGTTTTCATTTTAGGTCTGAACTTCCTATGAAGTGGTCATGGTGGTTCTTTGAAAGTGTTCCAGGTATCACAGGAAACCGATTTTAGACCTTCAGTTGTACACAGGCTGCTTGTAATATTATGCTAATTCTCTTTTTTGCTGTACTTTGTCTTTTTCCAGGAATGACTGGTGTCTTGCTTCTTTTTACTTTTGCGTTTATGTATGTTTTTGCTTCACACTATTTCCGTCACATCAGTTTTCGTGGATTTTGGATCACACACTACCTCTACGTTGTTGTGTATATCCTTGTAAGTACTTTTCTAACTTTAAAAATACCCTAAATGTACTCTGCAGTCAGGTGGCTTTCATGATGTGAGGCAGTTTTACAAATAGCATAATGCTGGCTTTGTTTTCATTGGACAGACAGTTGTTCATGGCAGTTACGCCCTGCTCCAAGAGCCACGTTTCTACATCTACTTAATCCCACCGGCACTGCTCTTCCTATTGGACAAACTTATCAGTTTGAGCAGGAAGAAGCTGGAGATCCCGGTGGTCAGAGCTGAGCTGCTGCCTTCAGGTGACAGTTTAAGTGGTAATCTTGAAGATTTCAGTCCTGGTTGGTTTGGTGACACCTGGAGCATTTTTTGCTTTGTGATACTGCAAAAATATAAATATTTTCATCGGTGGGCCATAGGCTCAATCACCATTTTGTTAACTTACTTGGAGATAGTGACTTAACAGACATTTATTTAGATGAAAATCTTCAACATATAACTTTAACAACTCCTGGAGAATCACCATGGGGTCTTTAAAATGCATCATTGTTCTCTTTCTCTCCTTTTGCTAATTAAATTACACTTTCCATCATCACTGAAATCACATAATGTTTGTCTGCATGGTGTATTTGAGTTCACACTTCCCTTGTCTGCTCTACCTGTAGGAGTGACACATCTGGAGTTCAAGCGACCACAGGGCTTCACGTACCGTTCAGGCCAGTGGGTTCGCATTGCGTGCCTAATGTTGGGCACAGATGAGTACCATCCATTCACACTGACGTCAGCCCCTCATGAAGAAACTTTGAGCCTGCACATTCGAGCCGTGGGGCCCTGGACCAGCCAGCTCCGAGAGCTCTACACTGAAGAAAGCCTGCTCGAGCTTGGAGCCTATCCAAAGGCAGGCCAAAGCATTATTATGTGTGTGTAAATAGTTTTAACTGCTTCTCCATTCTTTGCCATTTCATGATATATATTTTATTTCATCCTAAGCTGTACTTGGATGGCCCGTTTGGTGAGGGCCACCAGGAGTGGACTGAATTTGAGGTGTCTGTTCTGGTGGGAGGAGGAATTGGAGTCACCCCATTTGCCTCCATCCTAAAAGACCTGGTTTTCAAGTCCTCCCTCAAGTCCAAGATTCAGTGTAAAAAGGTGCTGCTTGAAATCAAACAGCCTACAGTACATTTTGTCTTAAATCCAGCCCTGAATTTATTTGTGCAAGGATCTCATTCTGTAAGCAACGTCCGGCTAACATTCACTGGTTGTCTGAAGGTGTACTTCATCTGGGTGACACGTACTCAGCATCAGTTTGAATGGGTGTCAGACATCATCAGGGAGGTGGAGGAGATTGACACTCAGGAGCTGGTCTCAGTCCACACCTACATCACCCAGGTGGCTGAAAAGTTTGACCTCCGTACTACCATGCTGGTGAGATCTGCAGTATTTATTTCTAAGTAGAAAAAATATAAAGTTGACTGATAATTAAGAATATTTAATTTGGATATTTAAATATGTGCTTTGTTTATCACAGAAGTAGTTCAACATTTTAAGAAAGGTAGTTGAGAAGCATCCAGTTAGCTTAGCTTAGCATAAAGACGAGACACAGGGGGAGACAGCTAGCCTGGCTCTGTCCAAAGTTGATAAAACCTGCCAACCCAGCACCACTAAAGCTGTTATATCATGTAACAATTTGATTAATCTGCACATAAAATCTGTAAAAGTGTGAAAACTCATGGTGATGACAGGATTTCAAGAAATCACTGGAAATTGTGGTTTCATAACCCTCCGTAAAACCACAACCTCCTTTTTTCTTTTGCTGACTGAAGAAACAAGATATAACATGTTAATTACTGCACTGTAGAGGTGCAGGTAGGCAGATTTTGTTACCTTTGTAACAAAAAGTGAATGCAAATTTCCCTAAAATGTTTGCTTAATATCAAATATGTGAAATCAGTGATTGACCCCTTACTGCTGTCTTTGTAATGTGTGGTCAGTATGTGTGCGAGCGCCACTTTCAGAAAGTGTGGAACCGCAGCCTCTTCACCGGCCTGCGGTCTGTCACCCACTTCGGCCGTCCTCCCTTAGTGTCCTTTTTCAGCTCACTGCAGGAGGTTCACCCCGAGGTCAGCCCTTCATCCATCTTCAGCTACTTTGTGCTTATAGACATTGCCCAGTACAGCAGCCTGGAGAAAATTAATTATTTTAACCTTTAAATTTGTATTATTTTCTGTAGGTGGGTAAAATGGGTGTCTTCAGCTGTGGACCACCTGGACTGACCAAGAATGTGGAGAAAGCTTGCCAACAGATGAACAAGAGGGATCAGGCCCATTTTATACACCACTATGAGAACTTTTAACATGTCTTCAGCACTGGACTACATGGTTATAGAGCAGAATACAAGTTTCTGCAGCAGTTATTTAGAAACGCTTTTCCACACACAATCACAGAGCAAATGTAGGAAGTTCTGATTTTTACTTGCTGTTTAAATGTGTCTACTTCCTCATGTCTTTATTCTCTAATCATTGAGCTACAGTCATTTCTATCAGTCGAGGAGAACACATTTTCATTTCATATAATATCATAAAAATACACAATTTTATGTTTAATCATTTTTAATCATCATGCATCCTGTCATTTTTATTTTCTGCCTTTTTAGATGTGATTGTTTGCCAGTGCTTTTGAAATCATAATGTATGATTGATTTTGTATTATTGATTTCTTGTGCTTGTCATTTCTTGTGCTGGAAGTATCTGGAAGAAATAAATTAACATTTTACTATAGATCCGTAACACTGTACTGTCCCCAAAGCGTCCCCAAACCCAGAAACATCAGCGCCACACTCGGCTCATAGCGTTAAACGTTGTGTCTTTGTTGCAGGACATTTGATTACATAAGGACCTGTGGGGTTTTGTGCAGTGGAAGTTCTCTAAATTCTGCTTTTGGCTCCTTCTGGTGCTTCTAGCTTTTGGACTAAAATTACACTTGAATTAACCTCAAACTCTTAGATTTGATTTGTTGGTTGAGTGGTAAGCCAGACAGCTCCTCCACCCAGGAGAAGAAGCAAAAATGTTGACTTTCCTCAGGGAAGATGAATCAGTTATTAGCATTCATCTCGGCTATCATTGTGTGACAAACTGCGCTTGACATTTACAGTATGTGTTTGATATTTGTTTTACACAGTGAGTGAGTGAGTCAGCACAAATGTTATGCTGCTGCACAATAGAAGACTGTACACATTTGTTTGATTCTCAAATACATTAAGATATGAAGGGTGTATTCAGATATTTAATAAACTGCATCGACATGGTGGCGACCAGAATAGAAACGCAACAAGCTCACTCAACCCCAGAAGTACTTTTAGTATTTTGTATATTTTGTTTGAGTTGCACTTTCAGCCTTAGGCCATGAGTTTGAGTGTGTGTGTGTGTGTGTGTGTGTGTGTGTGTGTGTGTGTGTGTGTGTGTGTGTGTGTGTGTGTGTGTGTGTGTGTGTGTGTGTGTTATCAGGCAAACAGATCCACTCTGCAGATGAAGCCCTTTCAACAAGACATCAAACCACTGGTGGCTGCAAAAGCACCATGCAGTTCCCCCACTTAGGCTTAGTCATTTCAATGATCCATACTGAAATGTATGACTGCAACTACGGTCATATGGGTTGTGATCACAGGAAGCAGCCTGCAAGTTGACATAAACAATGCATTTTTTTCTTGAACTTTATTCACTCAGGGTAGTTTAACTGGGAGCAATGCTCTCTTCTTCAGGAACGCCATTCTCTCGTCACGCAGTTACACACATGGCCGCCCAGTTCAACCACAGTCTAATCTGGTGGCCACTGGGCAGCTCCAGCTGAGCGGCTGGCTGTGACCAAGAGCACCTCAGCAGCTGTCATGAGGGAGGGGCGCTGTTATTTCACTTTCTGTACCCAAGTTTATTTTCCCAGTTTGAAGACTGAACAGACAACCTTCTCATTACAAGCCCAATTAATTAGTTGATGTATTGTATAACAACGTTAATGCAATTTAGCACTTGAAAGGGAGCTGCATTGACTCAGAAATGCACTTCTATGACATTGTCAGGCTCTCAACGGACTCTTTTTACTAAAGGATCAAAAATCACAGAGCAGCAATTAATTCAATTCAATGCGATGCACAGGCTTCATTATTCAAAAACTAAATTACACAGAATCTCTCCTACCATTTCATCTCTATGTGATTGATATAAATCTGCTGAGGGCTCTCCGATACACCTTTTCTGGACTTGCCCAAAACTCTGTTACTCTATTAAAGCACTATTACGTGTGGAATGGTAATCTCAAAGAAAGTAATTTTATGTCTCTGGAAACCAGAAATTGTGCCTCAGTTTAAGCCTGTTTAACTGCGCTCACTGGCACGATATGGCATGATGGACAGTCTTAGTAAATTTTCTGATATTTGGCAGCCATTTCTGGATCACTTTCCTCTGCATGACACTGAGCCCCAGCAGCAATAAAATCCATACTGTGCCTCATTCATCGAGTGCTTGTGTTAAGGTGTGTCGTGCTAGTGATGGCCTGTTTCTTTTTTATCCTTTGTTTCACTTGTTTTCTGATATGTGTCTGTATTTTCCCAATAAAAATATCATAAAAAATGAAGATGATGCAACAGAACCACCGATATTATCTATTTATTCTTTGTCCCTGTCAAAGCCTGCCACCTACATTTCTCACAGTTGCCTTTGAAATAATACTGATGGAAATATGGCCTGAAAACTTTGTGTGTGCATCCACGGTCATGTGTTTTAAGTCTCTTCTGTTTGCATATCCTCATTTATCAGGTTTTCTTGGACCAAAAAACTTGTTGCTTGTTTATTTTCTGCTTGAAATCTTCCAGTGTTTCAGCTTGTTTAGCATGTGGCTGTCACAGGCCAGGCCAGTCAGGCTGCTACTTAATCTGAGGTCAGTAGAGTTGATTCCACCCTCTGTTGTCGTGCTGTGAATGAAGTATAAATCTTGCTACTCTTTTCCTGCTAAAGCTGGCTTTTCTTGAAATGTGGGATGAATGCTGACAGGACGTAAGTGCTCAGTCAGTGATTGAGGTCAGTGATCAAAGGATGTTCAGATCTGGTGCAGGAGTCTTGTGGTGCAGGAGGGAAGAGAGTTTATTGTGCAGCTGTCAGAGGTTGGGGAAAGATGTGTTTTCGTTGATGGGATTTTTTAAAGTTTGTCACATGTTATGATAATAACCTTCCCTGAAAAATTTGTGACATTAACACAGGAATACGGGAAGCCAGAAGTGTACTTTTCTACTTAGTAAGTAAGTAGAAAAAGGAAGTAAATGTAAATATCCAAGAACTGTAACATTAGTGAACACTATGAGAACTCATACATACACATATGGTAATAAATTCTTGTGTTATGTTCAGTTTGTTCTGTTTTCTGTTCTCTGTTTCATTTGTCTGCAATTCTTTCGTGCACTGACGCCATTTTCCATCATTACATTCTCATTTAAACCATTCTAATCTAATCTAGTGTCACTTTTTGTTCTCTGGAGACAGATTGTTGTTAAGATTTGGTCGGGTTGGTGGCTCAGGCAGTTCATTTGTTCAAACCTGGACGTCATCCATTCTCACAAACAGTATACTTCTTTCTTTTTCTCTCCCTCTCTTCTTTCTCTTTACTGTGGAACTGTTCAGAAAAGACAAACAAAGAAAAAAGAAAAGGACAGAAACATAATAGAAAAGCACACACTTATTACGTGACATGGGTCTGACATTATCCTGTTATTTGCCTTGTTACTCTCAGTTGTTTGCCAACACTTGTTCAGCTGCCATACAAATGTTCCGGCATGGTGCTCGCCGCAAGTCAAACAGAACCTGAGTCATGAAGTCTGTAAGTTGCTGGCATAACTGTATGACTCAGCATCCAAGAAATAAAACCAAATTGAATCTACTGTATACTGTATGTGCAACATTGAGAAATCTGATAAGAGCCCAGCCGTGGAGCAGAAAGCAATCAAGGCTTTTACTGTTAGCTGCATAATAGCAGAGCAAATAGGTCATGATCATAATATTAGAACTTAGTACTGATATCACTAATTACTGATAATTGATAAGACTTCCGTTTATTTTATCGGTGGAAAAATATTTTTGTTAAAACTTTCAGGAAGTCTACAACATCTTAGACAACAAAGGGATTGCATAATTCATACATTTGACAAGGGCCGAGACCGAAATTTCAAGGTGTTTCATTTTTCAATGAACTTAACTGCAGCCACAGCTGAGGCTGAGACAAATAGGATCTGAAGTTTAAAGGCTCTCCGCCTGTTTGATGGATACATCAGCTGTAAAACCTCCGATTTATTACATTTAAATTAAAAAAATGCCTTTTAAATCATTTTTCAGATACTACACAATATGTTTGTACTATCTATTACTAGCACATCACGTTTAACAGTACCATGCTCCTGTTTCCTCTCCAGCTCATGTCCATTTGAATTAATTAAAATTAAAAAGTTAAATTTTAATTAAACATTCAAATATGATTTAAAGTATTTTAACCACATGAAATCTACATCTACATCAGTATGCATCATATGCATTAATGCAGCAGTATTATTAATCCAAAAACATCAGATATTCTATAAAACACCGACGGGGACCATTGTACTGCAAAATGAGTACTAATACTAGTACTAGTAAATGGAGTACATTCTGCTTATAATACTTATGTACTTTATCCTTCAGTAAGGTTTTGAATGCAGGACTTTTACTTTTACTTTACTTTTACTTTACTCGGTGAGTATTTTGAAAGTGTGATAATTGTAATTTTACTTAAGTAAAGGATCTAAATACTTCTACCACCACAACCTTTTAATAAACAGTACAGTAGAGGAGTATTAATACTTGATAACAAGACTGGAACAGATTTACAGTGTTGATACTGAAACAAAACTTTTTTTTTTTTTTTTGCAAATTATGAAAAAAATTCTGGGCTCGTCAGCATTTATTGAAACATTTGGTTTAGCCTGGGAAGAATGATCTCCCTTTATACTTAAAACTACAAAGAGTTCATAGTTTTATTGGTTATGTTTATGTTTTCAAACTCATGATTAATTACTGAGCTGTAAAAGAAAATGCTCCTTTGGCTGCTCTCAGTTTTGCACTGATGTGGGACAGCTACTGTCACACTGAACCTCCCTCCCTGTTATTTCTTTGTGTTTTTGGTAAGACACTGTTGGAGGAAATCTGCATCAGGATGTCGAGGAAAACCAAACACAATGTCTGTATCAGATCGAAGTTCCTGGTTTGATGCAGCAGAAGCGAGATTGTTTTTGGTTTTCCTCTCTGGGCTCGTCAGTGGCTCATGTTTGCCTCAGTTGTGGTGTTCAGGTGTGGAAGCTGTCCATCAGTGTATAACCCAGACTAAGGAACATTGTGCTCAAAATCTCGAGGTGCAATGTGAAATTAATTTTTTCCACTTACTAAGTCATCCAGCCCAGTATCCCCAGAAATATTGAACTATTCAGTAAATCATAATTTATTTTTGGCACCAACATTCAGCGCAAACTTCATGTAATGAGATGGAAAGTGAGGGTGTGGAGGTCAGAGTGGTGGAAGGGGTTGTTGTGTAGTTTTAGTTGCCTGACCCCAACCATACCTGAACCAATGTTTCTTTAACCATACCTCAGGTGGCATGCACAGATACTGTAAAACAAACAAAAAAAATAAAATAAAGGGACACTTTTAATGCTGTAGTATTGTCAGTATTGTCACTGAACTTATTCCATTGAACCTGAACTTTTGTGAGCTGCAGCATTTACTGCACGGGATGCTGTGAACATGGAGTCAATGATTCGGAAATTAAGAGATTCTGCCTTCAAGTTCTGAAGATGTCTGGGACCTTCTCTCTCTCTGTTTTCTAAAACAGCCACGGTCTTGTCAACCTGACACATCTAGCACACTCAGCAGAGAGGAGGGGAGGCATCCTGTAGAAAATATGATGCAAAGCTGAAAATCCTTGAGATGTTGTATTCATCACACTGTAGACAGTCTGGTAGTCAAACCCTTCATGTCAGAAGGAACACGCCGGATCAATAAGGATTAACAGATTTCTAGCAGAACAGCTCTCAGGTTTATGCAACATCATCTCTGTGATCTTTGACACCCTGAATCAGTCAGACGCACACAGAAGCCTGATATCTTTCACCTCCTATATCAAACAACTGTTATGCAATCCTGCAGTTCTATAGATCACACAGTCACACTTTCATAATGTGCTTTGCGATATTAAGGAACGATTGGACATTGAGATAAGGAGCTTTGGTTAAAATCGACACAAAAGACAAACACCAGCTTTTTGATTTGTGTATTTGTATGTGGTCCAAGAGTTAGAGATAGAGATAGAGATAGAGATAGAGATAGAGATAGAGATAGAGATAGAGATAGAAAGGAGGAGACCACTAATGAGAGAACAATGAATTTTAGGCAACACCAAGAAGGTATTTTGGAGTCAAGTTCAAGTTCTGTGGTTCAGTAGCCCCCTGGAAATTTACCTGACGCAATGTGGATCCTGTAAACCTCCACTGCACATTACAGATTATTTGATATTTATACGATGAATAATATTAAATAATACATAAAAATAATACTAATTATAATAATAATCATCATCATAATCATCATCGTCGTCATCATCATAATTCTTTAATCAAATTTAACAAAATTAAAAAGTTTGGTCACTATAATCATTTCCAGGTCCACACTGGCTGCACCAATTTCAGTATTCAACAAGCAAAAACTTTCAATTTGAATTTATTGCTGCTTTATGCTTTATTGACACAACTTGTTATGACATTTGTGATGGTGGCTAATAGAAAAAGAAAAAAGGCTTGTTTATATGAGAAAAGAATTTATACTGTATGTATTTAAATTATTTGCTATTAGTCTGTATTTACATTTAACATTGTAATATGAGCAGTTTAAAAATGTCATCTCAATGGTTTTATACTTTGGACACATAAAGAGGGAATATATCTGTGTTTAAGTTTCCTGATAACATTATATGTTCCTCTGTTGGTCCCATGATTCAGACAGTGACCTCCTCTGAACTCCAGTTCATGGTCGCTCGCTCTGTATTTAGTCCAGATTTTGCTTCCCTGCAGATGTTTTTATTTTAAGATCCTCTGTCAGTTGAATTTCTCTGTTCAGGGGTCAGTAGCTGCTCATTTTACTGTGTGATTTGTTTTCTTCCCTTCACTGCTCACAATACTGTTCTTTTATGTGTTTTTTAAACACGCACTTTGACTGGTTGTACTGGTCAGTTGATGCTTTTATTACACATAATTACCTCATAATTTTCTGTATATCGATTGGTGAAATGTAACTGTAAGTACAGTTACCCAAATGTCGTGCCTAAGGAAAAATTTGAGGTATTTGTACTTTACTGTGTAAAGAGTGAATAAATTTATTTCAGAAGGAAATATTGTAAGTACAGCTGAAATGATCAGTCAATTAATGAATTAGTTGTTTGACAGAAAATGTATGCTTTTTCGTTTAATTACTTTAATATTTGTAAATATATATATATA
>JBBMOE010000002.1:12448653-12547048 GCA_037975065.1 Chaetodon trifasciatus
TGTGTGTGTGTGTGTGTGTGTGTGTGTGTGTGTGTGTGTCATTGTATGTATGGCTCTGGGTAATTGTGCCAGTATTTCTCATTTTTTCCAGAATTTTACCAAACAATCATCAAATAATGAGCAGATTAATCAATAATGAAAATTATTGTTATTTGCAGTGCTATATACAATAGGTAAAACGTAGTGCTACCTCAACTAACCACAACAGTAAAATTCTGCTCTTATGTGAGTGCATGATTAATAACTGATATGTAATATGTATGATATCTGATATGTAATAATATCATATGTCATGAGTTTACTTTGAACATTTGAAGTACATTTTCCTGATCATACTTTTACTTTCAACATTTCAAATGCAGGACCTTACATGTAAGATAGTATTTTTACTTGAGTGAAGGACATTAATACTTCCTCCCTGTATGTATGTGACACTCACTGATCACATGGCACCCTCTTCTGGTAAAGAGCAGGCCATCCTCCACCCTCTCACACAGCAGCTGGACAAAATGTGATTCAAGGTCATGCCAGTTTGTGCTGCATTCCTTTATTTATTTATTTATCTATTTATTTGAAAAGATTTTCAGCACAATGCATTAAGCTCCCCTTTAATTTCCCTTGTTCCATTGTATTACATGTTAATGCGTCTGCTAAGTGTGAACCTGACATCTCAATGTAATGGGTCAATGCCCGTGACAAAATGTTTTAATCTTGCTCTAATCAGGTGTCACATTCACAGCAATAACCAGGAAGGTGAATTTTCGGAGAGCTGATCAGTGGACTGCTGAGTGGCTCCAGAGGAGGTGTAGTGCCTCACTCAGGAGCAGGTTGAAAGTATGTTTCATTCTCATCATGCAGGTTTTCAGATATGGGTAGTGGATTGGAGCCGCACAAGCCTTCTTTTGCAACTCCCTGATGATTTTTAGGCAAGTCAGCATTACCCAAAATAACTGTGGAGTCTGTGACACGCTTGTTCTAAATTACCTTTGAGGAAGTAACAGAAAAGAGAAATTAGTTAGAGATATTTTAATTTAAGGGGGCATATGGTGGTTAAACAACAACTTAAGTGGCTAAAATATTTGATTCTCCAGCAAGACAGGCAAAATGTTGTTAAATATGTTGAGGATGTCTGCACAGTGGTGAGCAGTTTGCAATGGTGTACTTAAGAGTCTGGTAATCTTCTTAGTGTCAGTAAGTACCCAGCTAGAAATCAGCCACTGTCCAGATTGTCTCTTCCTGCCCCAGATAAACGACTCAGACAACAACAAAGCGGGCCTCGAGGAAATATGTGGCATGGTTGCTTCCCTGGCATGAAATATGCACCTCCCCTCCTTTGGGAACTGCGTTGACAGAGCTGTGGAAGAGGTTTTGGTGGGTCTCCTCAACTTGAAGATGTTTGGCAGTGGCACCAAGAAGTGGTTTGTGAAGAAACAGAAGAGGCAGCAGCAGAGGTCTGGCAGGAGGCCATGCACCAGGAAGAGGAAGAGATGGGCAGCTAAGATCCTCAAACAGCACCGACAAAAGATCCTGAGTGAGCTGGATATCAACACTGTGCTTCCCTACATGGTGTATGAGAAGGTTTTCTCGCTGGGGGAGTACAAGGAAATACTGGGACAGGAGTCCAGCAAGAGGCGGACGGAGATATTCTTGGACCATCTGTCCTCGAAGGGGCCTGCTGCATTCTGCTCATTCTGCTGTGTTTTGGAGGAAGTGTGTCCCCACCTGCTAACCTCCTTTCTTTTGGATGTAGAAGGTAAAGCCGTTCATTTGCCACTAATTACTTTAATGACAAACACAAAAAAAAATAAAGGTCACAGAGGACTGTGTGTCCCTGTTCTCTGCAGAAACACATTCCAGCCTGCATTCACAGAACAGAGGAAAGCTCATCCATCTGTAGCTGCTTTCCACTTATTGGTTCAGCACGTTCACTCGTGTTGCGTTTAATTTTCTGCGAGGAATTGAAAAGCAAAAAAGACAATATAAAGGGAAGAAAAATACTTTGCAGTAAGCCAGTGCCACACACTAAGAGCCAGCAAAAATAGCCTCTTAAATCTGGATGGCTGAGGGGATTACTGAGCCGCCAGCGTTCCTAACTAGCCTCTGACAACATATGGCCTGAACGCGGCTGCAGTCTGCAGGGCCTTGTCTGAGCTGTGATTCCAAATCAATATGCTTTACTACATTTACATAAAACGGAGTACTCTCAAGAAAATGACTAACATTTACAGCTCAGGAGTGTTTTATCTCTTGCTAATATCCCACAATTAAGAGCTTGTGAATCCTCCTTCTTGTTCGGTCAGAGAAGGAGATGTGTACATTGTTGTAAAAAGTGGCTAATATATGAATCTGTTCCTACAGATGGTGCCCCGGGACAGGGCAGGAAAGGGGGGCCCCCTGTCCCCCCAAACAGTCCAGGAGAGCCACCTCTGTGCTCTCCTCCCATGTACACCGACCCTGTGTTTGACTCCAGGTGAGAGCCACTTTACATAAACTGATGTCGTGTAAAAGCACTTCTTCAGTGCTCTAACAAATGCTCCCTGCATGCCATGAGGGGTCACTGAATAGCTTCAAGAGTATAATGTGAATGATATCCGTCGCAGATATCAGCCCACTTGACACCTGCAGGAGATTTTGGCCTGATGTACAGTATGGTTTAGTTGATTTATGTTTAATTTGCATGGCTAATGTGTGCAAAATGTGGTCGGTGACAGTGTTGCTCATTTGTGCGTCGCTGTTTCATGATGACTTGCATGGCTGCACATCCAGAATGGTGGATGTTGTCGTTGTGTCATCAAGTCGATGTTTTGCTGCTTCCTGTTGCTCTGCATAATTTCAGCACTGCCTTGTGTGCTGACTTTTGTTGCTTTTGTCATCATACTGATGTCCTATAATTGTATTTCTTTGTCTTTTTACTGAAGGACAACAGTTGAAAATTAGCTGGCTGGCTAACTGGCCCATTTACAGAAATGTGGATTGATGATTGACAGCGCTTTCATCAAAACACCACAAGAGTGAACATGTTTTGGAAGAAAGGATCCAGAAACTGACACCTTACTTTTCTCACCCATCCTTAAATTGACTGCTTTGGCAGTGGTGATCATACACAAGTGCAGGCCATTGCAGAGATATATGCATGTCTTAAAACGGTGATACTTAACTATATATATAAATGAAATGACAAAAAAACAGGAGCATAAAGTGACATCTGCAGCGCTATTCTTTTGCACATGACAGTCTGGTACACTGCTGCAGAGTCCTGCAACGCTGCTTTTGTCAATGTGTGTCAGACCCTGTGAATGCTTCATGACAGAGTGATGGTGCTTTCTGGGAGCGTGTGGACCCCCTCTTGGCCCAGCTAACACACACAGGAAAAAGTTGACAGGGTGTATACATGTTTGTGTGTGTGTGTGTGTGTGTGAGAGAGAGAGAGAGAGAGAGAGAGAGAGAGAGAGAGAGAGAGAGAGACAGCGGAGTGGGTGGATGTGATGCCTGAAGTGACGGGACAGACAAGCTGAGATGCTCCCTAGACCGTTAAGAAGGCCTCTTTAATATATGACAGCTAAGTCAGCATGGAGACAGCTATCCCAGTGGTCTGGTCCTGGGCACTGACACACACATACGCACACACACAGACAGGCTGGCAGAAACACACCAACACATACAACTCAGCAGCACACACGGTCAGAATGGTCACAGAGCTCCCACAGAAGATGCAGTGTACTACCACGGCAATGTAAGTCCTCTTGAAATGTCATTTCAGAGTTAGATACTTGAGCACAGCTGCATGTGTCTCTCACGTCACTCACATTGGACATTAGGAAAGTAAAACCTCTGGAGGTTGGTGTGTTTTTTGACATATCTGTTAATACAGGCTGATTCAGAAACAGTGAGCGAATCAAGTGTCGGGTGAGGCTGTATATCTCAATAAAAGCGGCATAATCTTTTGTTTATTCACTCTTAGGAGAAGTAGGACAGAAACGGCCTCAAGTCATAGATGCTTGGCTTCAGAATTTGTGTGCCAGCATGTGTCCCTGTGTGACAGAGTGAAGCATGTCTGCAGCCGTGCTCGTTATAAATATGGAAACAACCTGAGAATACCTTCCTTGTGGTGAACTGTATTTCCGCACAGTCGCGTGTGGGGGGTCTTTTCTTCGCCCCTCTGATCTGCACACTTTCTCTGATCCACAGCAGAAGAGTGGATTGATTGTCAGCTGTGTGGGTTCAAAGAGACACTGTGTTTATTAATTTAGCTTTTTGTGTCCGCCTCTGGTCAATATCCTACTGACTGAGAGTGAACATGCAGCATTTAATCATATCTCTGGGCTTCTGTCTTAAAGGACACAAAGGACCCATGTATCACTGTAAGAGCAGCCTGGAAACTGATGTGAAGCTGAGTGAATCCAGTTTAAGGATCCTTGACTGCCATATTGTTTTCATGGGGCTGTTGGAGGTTTTTGAACCAGCATGTAAAACCTCTAGAGCTGCCATCTCAGCCTGAGCTCAAGTGCTGGTTTAAGTGCATTAAAAGCAGAAATATTGATTGAACAAATGGCTTTCTTTCTGAAACTGCAGGACTTTCTCCTCCACTGGACGTGTGTGTGATGCACCTGCATGTCTTTGGTTCTGTGGCCTCGCATGTATGTGTGAGGCTGAACAGCGATGATGTAAGTCGCCATGCCTTCATCCATAAGTGGAGAAAATGAGATGCTGGCAGGTTGAGAGGGAGGTGGAGGAGGAGGAGGAGAGATTAGCTGGAGCTGTGAGGTTATGCTTCTCTGTGCTGATGACTCACCTCACAGCACATAGAGAGAAAGCACTGCGACAGCACTGAGGTGTGACTGTGTGTGTGTGTGTGTGTGAGCGTGTGTGTGTGTGTGTGTGTGTGTGTGTGTGTGTGTGTGTGTGTGTGTGTGTGTGTGTGTTTCATTACTCTTGTTCTTCTTGGTGCAGTGTATTCATGTGGAGAGGACTTTCTCTGTGAACTTCTCCTCTTTGTTTGGTGCAAAAGTAATAAATCATGGTGTTACAGCGGTAGTGGTTCTTAGGGCTTTCGTCCAGGTTTGTCTCCTGTGGGAGCAGCCTCTGAGTCCTACAAACCAGCTTTGATTTTGCCGTGCAGAATAAAGTGGACAAGAGAGTCTAAGGACACAAGAAAGAAGGGCAGCCCCATCTGTCCTATTTACTTGCTGGGGGGGAAAAAAAGTACTTTAGTGTGTTATTAGCGCACACGTGTGGCCGTGCGTCGCTGTGTGAGCACGCTTGTGTGAGTGTGCGCTGTACAATGAAAGATGTCAGCAGTGGGTTCTCATGTGAGAAGGGTAATGATGGGGCAGGCCGCTCTGAGGCATCACTGTGGAGATGTAGAGGAGGGGGTTGCCAATGTGAAATCAAAGTACTGCAGTGGAGTGTGCATGGGTGTGCAGTGGGCTTCAGACTGCAGCACAACCACTGACCCACTGCTGTCTCAACGCTTCCCCACTGACACACTACTACTGGTTCCCATGCACGCTCCCTGTATATGTATGTGTGAGACAGGGAGAGAGAAAAAGAGGAGGCTTGGTTTGTGTGTATGTGTGTCCATCCATCCACTAATGACCGCTGTGTCTTACATGCCTGATAATGATGATCCGTATTGTCTGATTAATCAGATCCTGAGTTATCTGAATGGCGTTCTTGTCAATAGGAGGTGACAGAGTGCACTGCTGGTAGGTTTGTTGGAGGGCAGCTCTGCTCCGATGACTCCATTAGTGGTGTATTAGTTGAGTGTTGACTGGATTCGAGGCTACTAACTGGAAGCAGCAACGTCACTGACAGCATACCGCCAAGACTGAGTGCAGCCCTCCTCTGTATGGGAAAACTGAATCATCCAACACAGTGAGGTTCCATCATGCTGCCTGAACTGGTGTCTGCTAGTGCAATCTATTTGTTGTTACACACAATTTGGAACAAATGCTTTCAAAATAAATCAGTTTTCCTGGGCTCCAAATCTGACATTGATTTTAGCTTGGATTGTAGCGGTTGCTATTACCTCTTTCTGCAAGGACCAAAGTTGGGATTTTAAAAGTACTCGGGTCATGAAGGTTTTGAGATCTTACGCATTGAGTTAGTTGTTTAATTGTATTCTCTGCTAGTTTCATTTAAAGAGGCTATAAACACTGTTTTTTAAAATAACATTGTATCAAATGGGAACATGGGAGGCATCGCTCGTTGTGATGAATCAACAGAGAGTTTTCACCTGCCCCTGCAGCTCCCCTCGACTTTACAGACTTTATGCTGAGTTTTAACTCATTGTTTAGCTGGCTGTCTCACAACTGTTTTGGTTCACTCTCACTGCTCTTGTAACATTGTTGTTTGTCCAAGCAGGTAGATGTTTTCAGTGAAAAAACTCTAAAAACCTACTTGATACTACCAAATCACAGACAGACACAGTAAGTGACTGGCTGGTGAACATAGTGGAGCAAATAGCAGCTAAAAAGACAAGGTTTCCTTCAGGAGAAGGTAGAGACAAAAAGCAGAGCTAAAGACAGTGAATATTGGACCCACATTCACCAGAAAAAATACATTATTCCTTCCATTTATCAGGGAATTATGGATCTGTATAATAAAGCATGACAATTTTACAAAATAAAATTCTGGTGTAACATGTTATCATTTATTCACTTTTCCTTTATTGGCCCAAAAGTAATCAAATTTAAACAAACTGAATTGAAAATACTGGAATCAACCTAAAAATAATGCAAATTCTCTGTGTTTTAACTGTTGTATGTAAACTATGTTAAACCCTCCATGTCCTCGATGGCAGCGAGGGCCCTGCTTACTACGTGACATCATATGATTTGTGCTGATATTCATCTTCTGCTTCAGAGACCTGTGTAAAACCCACGCTTGTTTCAAGTGTATTAAAGTGTAGCATTATTGCTTATTTCAAAATGAATTATGCATTTTTATTTCAGTGCACAGATGAGGTTAGAAGCCTTCTCAGCAGCAGGTACTGCATAGAAGGATTTTTGGACATATGAGCAGTAGATGAATTTAGGTCCATTTAATGCCCTGAAGGATTTTCTGCTTCCAGTCACCCAGAAGTAACTGGCAACCACAAAAAGAGCTGTTTTAAATTGCTGAAAAGGCCTGATGTGCTCTCACTGTGGATCATGTTAGGCTCTGTTGTAAATGTTGTTATTCATAAAATACCTAAAGCTTTAAAAAATCAGATTTTCATTTAAAAACAGGGATGTTTATCCTTGATTTAGCTCTTGCCAGCCAACATATTAAAATGTTTCATTTTACATAATCACTATGGTGTATTTAAACACGCACTCTACACTTACCAAAGAGAGCTTTACACTGTCTGTACTGTAGGTTAGCATAACGCACATCGTGTGGAGGATACATTCATCTACAGAGCATGACAGTGTCATCACGGGTGCGTACATTTTTAGCAACATCAGCCACTGAGGGATTTGCTCCCCTGACGCTGGCTGTGTCAGTGCCATGCTCTGTCTCTTTAGCTGTTTGGTGGAAATCTTCTGTAGGATACACCAGTTCCTAGAGTTCATTTCCAGGGTGTGTTTCAGTCTGATTTTAAATGATTATCAAACCAGCTAATCACATAATGCCAACAACAGCTATTTCCTTTTTGCAGCATTGCACATGGCAGATAAATATAAACTCCTCAGTTTCCATTTATTTGTCCCTCTCGGACCTCTTGTGCTGCACCGGCTTTCTTTAAGTCTGTCTGGCTGAGTGAGATTGAGAAGTGCACTTCTTCACTCAGGTGAGAAGGCTGCTCTCTCCTCTAAGACTTCAAAGTCTAGACTAATCGACTTACTTTGAAGCTTAAAACGGCACCAGTGTGTCAGTCTATTGACTGAAAAACAACCCACGAAAGCCTCTGTTTGCTGCTAATGATAGGCGGCGTGGGCACAGTTCACTGAGACAGAGCTGCTGTCTGCTGCACCTCTTTGGATAAAGTCTAAATCACCGTAGAACATATTTTCTGTGTCAAACTCTGTATATGTCATTTAAACTTTTAAGTATTTATAGACTGAAGTCATAAACGCTGCCTAATGATGAATGATAGATAGAAAATGTTTTAATAACTGTCTCAAGATAAACTCCTGTCTGATATATGTGCAACACCACCCCTAAGACTTCATAAACAACTCTTAATTTATACTTTAGGCCAACAAAATCAACCCTTTGTCAATGCATCCCAAGCTGTCTTAGAGGACAAAACCAGGAAAAAAAACCTGAAACTTGCAGTTTCCTATGATATGCAACCCTGTTGTGAAAATAACCATGATTCCAAAAAGGCTGAGATGCTGTGTGAAACATTAGTAAAACAGAACGTGATCATTTGCTAAACCTTTTAAAAATACACTCAATTGAAAACAGTTCAAAGACAACAGATTTTAACGTTTTCCCTCATCAACTTCATTGATTGCTTTTTGTAAATATCTGCTTATTCTGAATCTGATACAGCAACACATTTCAAACAAGTTGGGACAGGAGCAACAAAAACACCAGTTTGGATCATTCCACAGGTAAACAGGTTGACTAGTAACAGGTGAAAGTATCTTGATTGGGTATGGAAGTGGCATTCTGGAAAGGCTCAGTCGTTCACAAGCAAGGATGGAGCGAGGTTCACCACTTTGTGAACACATGATTGTATAAAGGATGTTACTACATGAGCTCATGAACTTTCATAAAGCAGTTGTCAGTAAACACAGCTCCTTTGCAAATGATTGCGTTCTCTTTTACACAGCTTTCCACCTTTCTGGGAGTTAGGGTTGTACTAAGTGTAACAAATCTCTATGTAACAATAAGACTTTATTGATCCCACAATGAGATCTAGTTTACTCAAAATGCACCAGAGGTTTCCAAGATGTTGCAAATATTTGTATTTTTGAACAAGTGTTTGGAGCTCTAGTTCAATACCACAGCCAAACACATACACAGGTGAAGTAAATTAGCAATTGAAAACTGGCTGAAGGTGAACAACAAGATTAGCTGAAAGATGGTCCCTGACTACTATCAATAGTGTGTTCCACAACCTCACTATGCTTGACATTTAAGTTTAATTATACTAATTGTGTCTTGACACCATATGCTATTTTGTGTAGCACGTAAAGAAAAGAAGGTTCCCTGATCTGTGAGTGTACTCTGACTACTTTGATTTGTATCAGCAACACACACAGTCACATGAGCAGTAGAAATCCATGTTAGGTTTTCCTGCTCATTTACAAGAGAGTCAGACTTTAAAGGTTAAGATTAATCACAAAGGATTATAATAATAACCTCCATTAGCTGCTACATACTCTCACCTTCAATTCACATTGTTCTGGGGATGACAGAGTACAGAGGCTCTACAAGGCATGAGCTTGAAGGTCCATTACTGAGATTGGGATAAAAAAAAAAAATCTAAGCACAATGGTCACTTCCTGATGAAGACCATGAGATGCAACTGAAAGTAAATCAAGCTTTCTTAAGGTTGTCATGAGCAGATGGTGTTTACTGCAAAGACACTTAAAATATCTGGGTCTGATAGTATGAGTTTACTCCATTTGCTGATGAAGGACACAAGATGTGGCTGAAAGCCTCTGAAATTGTGCTGTATTAAACTACATACAAGTTTCTTTTTCACAACAGACATTTTGACTTGTCATAGCAGGAAAAACACACGTCACTAATGACATTAATGCAGACGTAGGGCACCAGGGACAAAAAATGGTGTTGAGGCGACTGTGGATCATTTTATCCTGGGTTGCAAATCACAGTAAGTAACAACCAATGCTCCATTTGGGCAACACTACGTCCCAAGAGAAAGATGAGCATGTTACAATTTCTTTTGACATTCATGATGTTGAGCGAGTCAGCGGCCAATAAGAGCACAGAGGCCTCTCCTGTGCACAACTGTGAACAAGCAAAGAGGAATGACTAGAGCTGGGTGGGACTGTGAAACAGAGGAAGGTCCAAGCAGCAAATGGGCTGAAAAATTAAGCCAACATGGAATTACCAAAAACTGCATTTCCTCAAATGGCCACTTGAGGCTGGCTACAAAAGTGAGTCAGTCCCCATAGACCCCCATATTAAAAAGCTCAACTTCACAGCGGAAATAAACGTGTTTATAGACTGGTACAATAAAGCAGTTTTTGTCTCTGTTGCTAATTTCCCCGTTCATGACATCTGTGCAGGGGGGTGAATCTTTACATAACTCACTCATTTAGATTACATTAAGGCTTAAAGTTATACATAATTATGTGCATGGTTGCTTTAAGTGACAGCTCGCTGCTAGGTTTCAGCAACCAGGTTGCATTTGGCCTCAGCTCCACCCCTGTCCATTTTGCATAAAGTCTATGGGAAGATCACAGCTATGTTTTTAGGGCTTTTATGAACGCAAGCCAGTCAGCATCATACAAACTGCTGCGGATGCCATTGTTTTATATTCTTGTTGCTGGAAGTCTGTCTCTAGCACCTCCTTCTTGATGACATCACAGGCTTGTCTATTAGCCAACTCATGGCAAGGATATATGACTCTATAATCACCTAATCTGACACAGCGACCACCTTAACAGACAAAAATGTTGTGTCGTCACAACTTAACATTATGATGTCTCCGCTTCATTCAAGTAACCCGGAATGCCATGAAGCTAGGTGGGTTTCCATCCACCTTTTATGGGCATTTTTAATTTGCAATTGAAAAACCAAGTAGAAATACCAATAAATAAATAAATAACTTGAAATTTGGCATAATACATTTTAACACTGGACTGAGGTGAAAACGTTGATTTGTTAATAAAAGAAAAATCCATCAACGTTCAATTAAAACAGGCTTATTGTAAATAAACATGAAACATAAAACCTCCACTGAAGAGGCAAAAAAAAAAGGACAGTAAACTCTTACAACGACAGATAATTACCATTAATCCGTCATGTTTTTCTGCATCGTCTTCTTTCATATGAGGTTTGACTGACGCTCTCCTTTTATTCTCAATGTGACAGGTGACAAATTAGGCACATTAGACACACACAGGTGTAACAAAATATGTGACATTAACACAAGACGTATCAAACAGATGATCTCATTTGAATACGATGTAAATTCTGTTGTTTTTGGGAGTAATGTGCATGGATGAAAGTTGTGTAAATTCAGGTAATAAGCCTCACTGTGAAAACAGGAATGTGCAGGCTCGTTCAAGGAGGGCTCACAATAATTTGCATTTTCTTTTGCCAATTTTCTGGAGATTTGGGCAACAGAGTGAAACAGCTGCATGGAATTTGACCATCATTCATTTTATTTTTGACACCTGTGCTTTTCCTCCTGTGACATGTCAAAATGGCATTTGTAGAGAAAGAAGTGCACATCAGAGTCCAGATTTGTAGATACGCCCCTGCAGGTCAGCACTGCCTCCAGGAAGCACACTCCACCTTCTCAATAAGCATCCGTTAACAAGCAATTAAAGACAAACTGTAGACTTCCTAAACAGATGCTACAACTGAGCTCCTCCATCGGTCCCTCGCCTCCCTCTCTCCTCCTCCTCCTCCTCCTCGGCCTCTCTCCTCTCCCTCCTCCCCTCCCTCGCAGTCGCTCCCCTCTGACTACACTGTACACACACTCTCTCCCCTACCTCACACACACGGACGCCTGGACGCTGCAGTGTTTTTAGGAGAGTGTTTCCAGCCCCGGATAGGAGGGAGGAGGCAGGAGGAAGGAAGGAGATATGTCCCAAACCTGACCATCTTGACAAATTAAAAAAAGAGAGACAGAGATCGAATGGATCGGCGATCCGCTTGCGAGCGCTAAAACACGGTCAGAGTGTCATTGCAGACATGGGTCGCAGCGGTACGGCACCTTTCGCTCAGCTCCTTGGGGAGTGTTTTCACTGTCAGTCCTTCAGCGCTGGAAATGGCGTTGTGATGCTGAGCGTGGAAGACGCAGCGGAGGCGGATGCCAGGGAATAAAGAAATATATGATCACCTGTGCTTTTCTTTGGGTTGGATTTTTAGTAGCGGTGGACAGTACCATGGTGAATTACCAGAAATACATTACTGTAATGCAGCTGGCTCTGGGGGTGACCGCCTCCAACAAAGAACATTGTCTTCCGCCCAGGAAGCGTATGTGGTGAGTATATGAATCTTGGTGCGGATGGTGATGATGATGATGATGATGATGATGATGATGATGATGATGATGCAAGTTGAGAGCAAAAAAAAAAAAAAAAGAAAAAAAAAAAAAAGGAGGAAAAAAAGGAGGGGGGTTCGGGGGCTGCGATGAGCCGAGCTGTAGCCTCCCTCATCTCGTCAAATGATGAGCGGGTCACGGAGCCACGGTGCGCCCGCTCACTCTCCAAAATGACATAATATTCCTCTCGGCCACTGCAGCCTGTCTGCACCATGTTGCAATCATCACAAACCCACTGTGGTCGATACACAGTAGGTAGGCAACAACTCCGCATGCTGGGAGTTTGTGTGCGTGCGTGCGTGCGTGCGTGCCTGTGTGCGTGCGTGCGAGGTCCAGTGGCTGGAACCATGTCCTTCCTCGCCATCAGTTTGTAAAGTTGAATGCGTAGGGATGATGTCATAGCCTCATCATTGTCTCTTTGACTC
The DNA here is from genome assembly GCA_037975065.1 of Chaetodon trifasciatus. Lineage (NCBI taxonomy): Eukaryota > Metazoa > Chordata > Actinopteri > Chaetodontiformes > Chaetodontidae > Chaetodon > Chaetodon trifasciatus. The sequence goes on from JBBMOE010000002.1 coordinate 12,461,260, forward strand.
CAACTTCATGTGCTTTAATACTACACAGCCTCCGCTGCACTGCTGTTGCACTGGAAATGTCATCATCACGCCAACCATGTGGTTAACCATCACTCTTCCTCCACAAAACCCCCTCTGCTGTCCCCACTGTTGTGTTTGTTACTAATGAATAAAATGTAAAGCATGAAACATGGTCCTCTCCTGTTTTTATTTCCTGTGCTGCAGCCAGGCCTCTGTGCACCTCTCACTGCCATTGTCTATTAAACACTTCCTGCCCATACTCTGCTCTCAGCATGTGTTTGTGTCTGGTCTGTCCACCTCTTCAGTGTCCTCATTCCTCTGTGTGCCTGTATGCTACAGTACATATTGCAGTGACCACATCTCAGTCTCATTCTCCTCATGTGGCCGTGTTCATTTGTTTACTTTAAGACAGCCCTCCTTTCATTCCTCTTCATCGCCGTGAGCAGATTGCTGCAGAGGCTGCAACGTGTGTGACATAGTATCCCTAATTACAGCCGGATTACCATCTTGTTTGAAAGCAAAGACGGTTAATTAGGAGTCAATAGGCTCAATGGCACTCTGATAGGAAGTGTCTCACACAAACTGAAAATGTATCGCATGGTGTGGATCATTTATCCACATAATGCAGTTACACTGGCTGGGCTCCAGTGTGCGAGAGGCTTAACTATTATCATCAGCTCTTTACAGCCAACCGAAACCATTTCCTGAACCATTGTGTGTGACTGAAGCGAGGACAGAACACTGATGCTGGAAATCTGAGTGTCATACTGTCTTGACAAAGATTAGGATCATGAAAGGAGATTTACGGACATTCACAAAGCCAAAAGCTGAATTTTCTAAATTACCTTCAAGTTGACATGCAAATAGTTATGTGTAGAACAGGATGTTTTTACTGTCACAGTTCTTAGTGCAGTGTAAAAAGGTGTTCTCAGTGCATCTTTATTCAAACATTTACAAGAACACAACCACCATCTCTTGTCAGACGAGTGACTGTAACCTCAGCCGGGGTCAGACCTTATCACATGCAGTGTTCTTAGCTCTCGGTCTCTTTGGCTGTAGTCTTATTCCTTAGTCATCCTCTTGTTAGCCTAATTGCCCCCCAGGAGAAGATAAGAGATTTCACTAAGACAAACAACTGCTTTCATGTTTCTCCTGTTATTGTTGTTTTGATACTTACATCTCCATATTTAAGCAGATTTTAGAGGGAGCTTCTTGTCTAAGGAAATGCTGACAATTCCTGATTGCTATTTTTGTCTAAACTTTTTATGCTTGTGTGTCATTTAAAGGACCATGCTCGAGATTTAAAATTTTTTGTATGGCTTGTTCTTTCCATTAGAGCTGCATTCTGCACATCAAATCACCGTAGTTTGGGTATTTCAGTGTATCTTTCTACCTTTCAAGCAGGCATTGTTTCCCATTAATTCCCACTCAGTAACTGCACTTGAGATTTGCATTAGTTGTGTAATTTATCGCACTGAGTATCATATCTGCATTTAAAGTCACATTATTATGAGGCAATGCAGTGGAGATTTTTCAAAATAATCTGCATTTAAAGTTCGTTACCACTGAACAATAATTGTTCTTTGATAATAAAATATTGCAGCCTTTAATAGATTATCTGCAGTAGCGAATTTTAAAGGTTTGCTAATTGGTATTTGTGCTAATTCACTAAATCACTAACCTGGTATTATCATATACTGTAATGCTTGGGCTGCTCTCATGCTATCTGTGTATTTATATTTTACAGAAGAGTGGATAGTACTTTTAGCCATCACAGGACTTCTACATGTTGTCTGTAATGTTTGTACAGGGAGTGGGGAAAGGGACCCTCAGACTGGAATATGTTGCAGAACGTCAGGAAAAACAACAACAAAACACCGTTGGATTTCTTTGAATGCTTTTAAATCTATTTTCAAAGAGCTGAAGACAGAATGGTCGGGGTGTGTGCGCTTTTTGGATGTATGGCTTATACTCAACTTTGTTTTGGGGGATGTGATATATTGTAATATTGTCTGTTTTTTGTTAATATATTTATTTTTTACCAATATTATTAAAGTAAAAAAAGAATGAATGAAAGCAAAAATTGACAGGTGGAAAGGTGGGGAAATACTTACCTTTGATTTGCAGAATGCGTAGCTGTAATGTAGAAACATATTCTGAAACTGTACTTCATGCAGGCTATTTGAAACTTGTCACCAGTAAAGCACATCATTGGGGGACTTGCAAAAACACTGGTATGGTCCTTTGAGTGTAATAATTAGTGCATCCCTTCTATAAATGTTGGCAGAACAGGAAAAGCTCTGAATACTTTGGCTTAAGAACTAACTGAACATTGTCACCCTCATCTTCAGTTTTGTTTTTAACATCATCAGTAAAGGTAATAGTAATAGTAAAAGCTATAGTTGTAGTATCAAGTAATAGTGATAGTAGTGACAGTAACAGTAGTACTATCAAGGTGTGATATACCATTTACAGACTGTGTGTGCATTTCAGTTCTTCCACCTCTTTCTCGTCTTATTCGACTGTTATTGTACAAGAAAATGTGACAAAACACACATTTTTGTTCGGTAAGTCACTTTGGATGAAAGCGTCTGTCTAATGCATGCGCTGCAGAGGGATTGTCTTATTGCAGCGTCCTCATTTGATAGGCTTGAATCCACCCGACTGAAATGCAGCGTAGTGTCAAAAAAATAGCCTAACTCTGTCACAGACACAGGTGAGTTTCAGGTCAAGTACAGTAGGATGTTTTGACACCTCATGAATCATAAACACAATAAAGCACAAAAAAAGATTTTTATAATGATGAACGTGTGGAGTAGCGGTAAGCCGTTACACTGTTCTTCATTGTTATGAGAAAAAATGTCCCTCAGTGTCTCTCTGCAAGGATTTTGGAGAAAGACACTCTGTCGGTTTAACCTTTTCCATTTTTGATAACTTGATTAAAGTGACCTTTTAGATCAATACTGGTTCGTACTCATCAGCACCGTGTGTCTATATTCAGAAATTAAAAGAAAGACTCCAGATGCAAACCACTGGAGCTGAAATTGTTATCTGAAAATTAATATATGGCCAACTGGTTAATCTTCAAGTAGAAATGTCGAAGAATGACCTTATTTTGTTTTTGATATCCTTCTACATTAAGTTTAATTGGGTGAAATTGAAATCTGGTTGAGATTACCATGTCTCAAAATATTTAAGATCCTGGAACAAACATTGAATTAAGACCTCAATAGATTGACCGAAGAAAAAGAACAGAATTAGTAACCTCCATAAATAAAAGGATTATGGTGTATTTGTTGGCTCTATATGCTCCCTATTGAGGGTTTGGAAAGGCACTATATGTGTGTATTTACAGATTATGCGTCATCTCTGAAAGACAAACACGAGAAAAGGCTTCATTGCGCTTGAATACAGAACATAAATATACTGTTTTTAAGGCTGCTCTTTGCATAATTGCAGCATTAATTCTGTACCGTTTCTGGTCAAATGGTCAAAGCTGCTTCCTGTTCTGCTGATCTCTCAGCGTGTGGCGGTGAGATTACACACTGCTCTGCCTGAACATTTAACACCATCCACCGAGCAGACTGCCTGTGCCATGTGCATCGCATTCTCCCAAAATTAGAGGAGGCCCAGCTCCGCTTGCCTTTGATAAAGACTGTATAGCAGCAGCAGCAGCAGCTCTCTAAATTAGGATTAGTCTTTGCAAACAGATGTTCCTTTTGCCTGCAGTCTTAAAAACCCTTTACCCCCCGCACACAGCCAAAGATTAGCATTAACCTGGCTTAATGAACTTTACACTCTGTTGCAGGCCTGCAGGGATAATACAACAAGTCTATTGTTTATGTAATGTTTCCCCTTATTTTTAACCTGCAATTTTTCTCCAAATAGTAAAACAAAAGCTGCCAGATAGCGTGGTTACAGTGTAGAGATAACTCATTTAGGCTCGGACAGATGTTGAATTAGATGGTGTGTCTTTTACAGTGTGTGTCTGTACATGTTTTATTGTGTCTGTGTGTACCAGACACTGGTCAGGACTATTCTCCTTGTTAAATGTTGTATTAGCAGTGGCCAAGACGGGAGGAATGGAGCGTAACATTGCCTATTGACCTGCTGATAAAGCAGTAAGCCGTTATTGCCTGAACTAATCGTACCTGATGGCTCCTCCAGGCAAGCTGGGAGAGACGGAGCAGAGGGACGGCATAAAGTCCTGCAACTGATTAATGTGTTTGTGTGTGTGTGTATCCCATCCTTTCTTTGTAACTGCATCAGGCATCTGTTTGACCTTAGCTTATCTGTGAACTATGCGTTATCATAGTAGGTCATCAAAGGGTCTTTGTATTGATCCTATTCCATTTTCTTTTGAAGTAGATTTTTCTTTGTTCACAGAGACTGCAAAAGGTCCAAGAGTCCAATGCAGTCACTCTATCAGGTTCAAGCAGACACTCATTATATTGTGAACTTGCCACATGTGACCTGTGCTCTAAAACAAAACAACAAATAACTGCAAATAATTGAGGCTTCTACTTCTACTCATCACTGATGAAGATCATGTATCTTTTATTTTATACATGTTTTCATGCATGTGGCAGTCTTTACTGCTGTCTGAAATCAACAGAAATGAGAATAAAAACAAAAATCATACAAACTAATCAAGTCATGAAGACATGTAGAAGTGTTTGTATTTTATGTTTTGTTCTGTGTTTCATGATTGTCCCTTAAAGGAAGATTTTGGAAAATGCTCTCATTTGCTTTCTTGCCTCATAACTGTCAATTAAATAAAAACAGGGGGAACAGCGAGCCTGGCTCCAGCCACAGGTAACAAAATCTGCTTACCTGCACGCCTAAATTTCACCAATTAACACATTACATCTTTGTTTAATCCATACAGAAACCAAAGTGTAAAACTGACAAGTTGTGGTTTTACAGGGTCTTACAGCTGGAAATATTTCTTGGCCGGGAGCAGCAACAGCAGTGATGACAAGAGACTCGGAAGTCACTGCACCAGGCCAAGAAATAGGCCTAATCACATCTATCTATTTGTACCTTTCACGTCTGTACGCTAAATATGCTGTCTCCTTGCCAAAGCTTGATATTTAGCATACAGACATGTACACAGTATCCATCTACTCATCCAACTTTTAGCAAGAAAGCTAATTTCCCAAAACGTCAAAGTGTTTGTTTGAAATTATGTCCTATTTCATGAGCTTGTGTCATAAAAAGTACAAAGGTAAAAGGTCTTTTGACTTCTCAACTTTGGCAATTTTTTTGGGGGTCATACGCCAAATACCATTCATCCTTTTGTCGTTTAAAATGTACCTATAACCCTGATAAAGCGAAAAGACGACATTAACATTCAGGCTCACAGTTTTATACGTTCTCTCAAACCTCAAGTGAAACACATTATACCTGCATATTTGATGGAGAAGAATTCATCACACGGGCGATGTAAAATCATTCACTGCACGTTATATCTGAGTCGGCACAGTTGCTGGCACTATGTTAAATTCTGCCTTTGTGGCCTGAAGTGTTTTGGCTGAAATCCATTTCAGAATCAACATCCAAGAAATGAGCTTCTGAATGCGCAGGACTGCACCGGGCCTGTGCTACAGTCCAGGCAGCTTTTCTCATTAGTCATGTTTGCTGTATTGTTTATGAGAACAATCCGAGGTCGCTTGTAATTGACTGCACGTAATGCCGCATGCTTTTACCTCGCATTTCCAGCCAACAAGCACCTTACACCGCTTCAGGCTACTATTGAATTAATGCAGGGAGAAAGTGGGAGGTGATGTTCTCTTACCTCCCATCTTTGTCCATTCCTTTCTGTCATAATTTCCCTTGCTGAGTCTCCAAACCTCTGGAGCTCCTCTGGGCCTGCTGCTGAGCACGCTAATGGATATCTACTGTCCCTGAGCTGCACTGTGTAGACAGGATTTTGCCTCATTGAATATTGTGTTAGGTAAATCCTCATTAAGAGTGACTGTCCTCCATGACACTGAGAGAAAGGACTGGAGAGAGGAGAGGTAGGCTGTAACCAATTTGAGCTACACTGTGCAGTATGAGCACTGTGCAGTTATGGGAAGCAGCTTTTTCTGCACTAAATCAGGCAACAAGAATGAGGGCGACAGCAAAATTCTGTAGCATTGACAGTCTGCAAAATGTCAGAAAATTGTGAATCGTCACAATTCCCTGAAGCCAAACATGTCATCCTCATATTGCTTTTTTGTCCGGCCAACAGTCCAAAACCCAAATATTATATATATAAAATATAAATCTAAATTAATATTCTGTCTGTTTCCTGTAATTGATTTGTCAGTAATTTTTGCTTTACTTGCTAGACATGCAGTAGATATAATGGCACCACCTTCTAGCAGGGCACCCTTAATGAAAAGGAGTACAAGTTGTAACTAATAGCTTTGTTCATAGTTAAATTTATTAATGCTTTGTAGATCAATTAAAAGCCATTAAACGAGAACAACTTTTGGGTTGCTAACTGGTGTTTCTCCTCCTCCAGCAGGACACTTATTTGTCTCTTTAAATAGCTCAGCTAATCAGCAACTTAGCTTCTGGAAAAACATGCAAATATTTGAACCAAAATTAGCTTATTAACAACTTAATTGCATTTAGAACTTTAAGCTTTAGGCATTAGAAAGTTGTAAGTCCATAAACATTTATTGAAAGACCAATCAACACCTACAACATCCCAAAAATAGCTCTTTTGACAAACATTGATAATTAGTTTACTGACCATTAAGAAAAGCTGTTAGTTACAACCTAGAAACTCTTTATAAAGGCTGCCTTATAGGAAGGGGTTCCAAAATAATGCATACGCTCAATGTGGCTGGTTTCAGCCCCTCTGTAGATGCATCGATAAAGTGAATTCTCATTTCAGTTCAGCTTTATTCATCCCTGCGGGGACAATTAATTTTGTGGCAAACACACTATATTACACAGCAATTAAGACACGATCATGGGAACCACAAAGGAAATGAGAGGCGGAGGGCTTTAATGTGGACAGCAGGGTTCCAGCAGCGCTGCTTAAGTATGTCATTTGTGAAGGGTAAAACATTTCCTGAGAGTGTTGGTGATAGGTCGGCCAAGTGTGCCTCCTCCCCACATCTCACCATGACCCAGCTACAGTTTGGCTGGTGTGGCCCACAGAGCTGCACAGGCCCTCCATGTTTGAGGCTGCAGTGCTTCCTGAGCTCGAACCAGCTCCCCTGCAGGGCTGCTGTGACATTAAATCCAATTATAGATTTCTTTAAATGCCATTTTATCCAGCGGGGGACTGTGGCCTTTTGAAAAGCAAGAAACGTGACCGCTGCGTTCTTCCTCCTCTTCTTCAGCCTTGCCTGTGGCACTTTGTCCTATTGTGATACAACAATGCTGGATGTGTACTTACTTGACCTGATGCAGTGCTGTTTTTCTTTGTCCTCCTCCTCCTCCCGTCCCCCTCCCGCACTGACCCTAGGATACACCCCAGCCCGACCGCTGGCTCCATCACAGCAGCCTCCTCAGTGAGCACCATTCAGGGCAAACCATCACTCCGCCGCATCAAGGGCCGCATTCACAGGAGCAAGAGTCTGGACAGCATTGATCTCCTTGACTCCAATGTAAGTAAACTGATTCAAAGGCACACACAGTGTATTAATGAGTTGTATCACCTAATCACCAAGGCTAAAGTGCTGACAGAGTCTTGCAGGAATGCTGCAGGACAATAAATAGTCCTTTTTTTAATTGTCTTTATTTGATTAGTGTGTGACTCAAATAAACCACAGACATTCTATTATTCACCCAACCATACACCAAATCTAACACCAAAAAGGTTGTACAATGCAAGTTAGAAATAGAGATAAGCAACACGCAACAAAACAAAATATATATAATCTTTGCAGACCACTTAAAGAAGAGATGCAACACATGCAGGATTGGCACCAGGAGCCATTACACAAAAGTGATTTGCTGCTTACATACAGATGACGTGTGGTGTCTCATCTCATAAATCATGGTGTCTCGTAAATTGCAGATAATTTTGCAAGCCCTACACGCCTTTTACATTCTCATGCATGAGATGCAAGTATGGAGTTTGCTTTGTTTACTGACGTGTCAAAATGAAGGGGACAGGAAAATAATGCTGCACACTGCAGCTCTCATGTGGCAAATGAAGGATTAATCTTCATGTTGTTTTTGAAGCTGTGCCGAAAGCGTTTGTTGCATCACACTCCAAAAATGTGAGCTTGGAATCTGCACTGCTGGTTGTTCCTGTGTCATGTTAATACTTTTCCTTAATTAAAGGAATTGCTGGACATTTTGGGACATACACTTGTCACTCTCATGTGTGTCCACCAAATAAGAAGCTACAGCCAGCAGCCGGTTGGTCTAGCTTAGTAAAAAGATTGGAAACAGTTAAACTGACTGTGTTTAATCAGTGTAACAGTGGCATGCTGTGGTTCAATGGGATTTTTAAACTTTGTTTTTTCTACAGATCAAACAAATGAGATCTAATAGGCTAACACAGACACGAGGGTGACATTGATCTGCTCACAAAACCCATAAAACAGTAACAAAGTGAAAAAGTGTATTTCCAAAAATGTAAAACCATTCCTTTAATGTGTGACACAAATGTGTTTTAACTCAGAAAGGAAATGCTGAATTTCACTGCAATCAGGTTGCAATTTAATTTCCTTTAAATTTGACTACTCAGCCATTTATAATCTCTTCCTAAATTAAAAAAGGTGAAGCGTTTTGCATTCATCAGCCACCGTGAATAACTACTCCCATTTTCATACTTGATCTGTCAAATATATTAAATTAGACCTGTTTCAGATTCATTCAGAGTCACTCTAAGATGCAATTTTAGCATCAAGGTTACTATTTTATTCATAGACACACACACACACACACACACACACACACACACACACACACACACACACACACACACATCTTTCATCCACATTCACATTCAAACAACAGGTATCTCAATCCTTCAGTGCCTCAAAATGTTCCCAAATGCTCAAGGTGAAACCCACCCTTGTAATCAACAGTCACACTAAATTATCATGAAATATCCTTTGGTGAATGTTTTTAGATACAAAGAGCTTATTAATGCTGAGAGCACTGTTTTAAATTCAGAGCTCTGATGTGCATAAATCAAAGCGCACACAGCTGTAATACACACATGGACTTTGTTGTTTCCAAACGGAGCAGTAGACTGCTGGAGGGCCTCAGCCTCAGGGGAATTATATCGTGTTGACACCTCTGCTGTGACCTGTCTGTGAATTCAGCTTAAACGTTCCATCTTATTAAAGGATTCCACAAATGAATTATTGATACAAGTATTGGTCAGCAATTGCATAACACACACATGCTTTTGAGAACATTAGAGTTAAGAATGCCTCTGAGATACATGCATTACATTTAATAACTCCTACCTAAGTCAGATTAGTGGTGCTGTGTGTCACAGACACAGAGCTTTAAGAGCATCTCTGATGTGCTGATTGATTAATGAGACTCTGCAGACATGCTAACATGCACACAATGACAATGCTAACAAGCTGATGTCAAGCACTTGTAACATATAACTTGTTCAGCATCTTAGTTTAGCCTGTTAGCATACTTATATTAGCTACTCAGCACCAAACACAAAGTACAGCTGAGGCTGATGGGAGTGTCATTAGTTCTGCAGGTGTTTGGTGATGAAGCAAAGTATTTTCACAGACATTTTTTACTTGATGATGAAAATTGAATTACTGAAGTTATCACAATTCATTCTGAATGTCTGAATATGGTCCCATTCAATAGACTTCAAGACATTCTACTTAAAAACATTTATGTCAGCCTCATGGTGGTACTAGAGGAAAAATCAGGGAATCAGGAGATCCTCTGGGCACTGTGGACTTCCGATTTATTTGTGCCAGTCCAGTCAGTAGGTGTAGAGATATTTCACAAGATTAGTGAAATCTCGGTCCTCCTGGTGGCAAAGAAAAGTGAGGGGGTCACCAAAGTGACCACTGCAGGATTCATCCTCTGGAGATCATTCAGCCTGCACAAATTTGCAGACTGAAGAAATATTCCTTTCAGGCTAAAAACGTTGAAAATGTTACGCACTGCACAGAGAATTAAGCGACACTTTAGTCATTATCTCAGTCAAAAAATGAATTGTCATGATTGAGTGAACAAAAGACCTACATTTCAAAAGTAATTACAAAATCACTGCCGAGTCCCTGTCTAGTAAACCTGACAGTGAAATGCTGGAGGTGGATGCTTTTAGGCTGTGATCGACAGATTAGTGGTGGCCTTGATTTTGAGCCATGCATGGCGATCATAAGCCCTCATCTGAATGGAAAACAGCAGTGTAGCGTCCCTGTACAGTATTCTCATATCCTCTCCTGCTCTGTAAGTCATAGAGAGTGACTTACCACATCGCTGTCGTTTGTCTTTATGGCCTGCCACTCAGAGGACGCTTCAAACAGCTCAAGAGGCCACTATCTCACCAGAGACTGAGAGCTCAGCGAAGGGCTCCTGGCCTTTCCACGGTATATTTCTTTTGTACAGGCTGTGTGTGCACTAGAGGAAAACTTGCTGACTTTGCCCAAACTCAAATGCAGCTGATGGAAGTAACGGTCCGCCTTACAGTGAGTGATGAGACTGCAGGATGCTGAGCTGAGGAGCCGTTTCCATTGCATCCTACAAAATGTCACAACAGACACAACACTGCCTCTGAGCCGTTGGATCATCTGCAGGCGCTTTCTAACAAAAATATCTCACCTGATTGGCTCTTTCAACAGAATACTGAAGTATTAATCAACTGAGTGTATGAATTTAGGTCCATAACTATCATTGCCCATCAGCGTAGAGCTAAATAATCAATAGTAGTTAAGACTTTGTTTATATCGATTGCTTCTTTTGATTGCTTTTCTCTCTTGATAGTCAGGGGAGGACTTTGGCCCCCGGCCCACTCCTGCTGTCATTTGTGTTGGCAAGCAGCGCACTTGTTCACAGAAAGCTTGAATCAGATTTTAGTGCTAAGGCTGCAGAAAGCACAACAGAGATTGGGGGGGGGGGACTACAGTCTTTTATGCACCCGATGCCTTTGTGTATAGCAGGAGTTATTTTTCTGCGTTCATCAACAACACCTTGTCCTATTTCAAAGCAGCAGCGTTTACATTATTTCTGAATGCTTTGGGGAGGTGCATGAGTCCATCTGTTCCAGCATTACACAAAATCCTTTTCTTTTTATTATTTAAACCACTAATCTCTCGTATCCAACCACTTTATGATATATGTGATATGTATATATGTGTATTTGCTGCTCTATAAAAGAGCACCTCAGGGATTAATGATAAGAAACTGTCACCTTTTCCAGGGGACATGCCGCCTTGTGCAATGTTTGTGTTTTTATATGCATGTTAAGATGATTCTAAATATGTACCTTTGCATTGCATTTTATCATGGCAATGGGGGAAAAAAATCTTTGACTCACACAAAACCGGTATCCCTGCTGCAGTGTGGATGCTAAACTGAGGTCGCCCTTTCATGTGCCTTGATTTTGGGAAAGATCTGTTTTTAATGCAGTATTTTTCCTGCCCTCTCAGCTGTTTTGGAAAATGTTAAAGGAATGTTTACTGCAGAGGCTATAACCAGGTGAGTTGCAGAGAAACTATTACAAGAGTATCAGCAGGAGCAGATACAACAAAGCTGAGATGAAAAGTGCAATTAAATTAATTACTCCTTAACAGATCAGGATCAGTCACTAACTGGGCCTTGAGCTCTGCCTCGGTCAAAGTCTTAATCTCTTATTAGTTCTGCTTGCTCCATCCCACTTCTAAAATCCCATCTTTGGCTGCAGTCTGCCATGGACAGAGGCACTCCCCCCTAACCACCACCAAAAAAAACCCCAGTGTAAGCATTTATTCGCTGCTCAGTCTTCGGAAAGTGCTGCAGATGCATTTACAGAGAGAGCAACTGCAGCTGAATTAACCAATCTGCATATTCAGGGCCTGTTAGAGGGAGATTGTTCCCGTGTGATGAAGGCTTGGAGGCGCACAGGGATGGGAGCAGAGGGCCGAACCTGAGTGAGACACACCACAAGGGCTGTGGAGAGAGACAGAGGGAGGGAGGAGCAGAGTGTGTGTGTGTGTGTGTGTGGGGGGGGGGGGGGCACAGGAGATTTATCACGACTAACACTGTAGGAGGCCTTACTGGTAGAAGGAGAGTAAGGGGATGAGGGGAGTGATTGGGGCAGCAGCTGATTTTCTCGGAGTGAGACAGGTCTGTTATGTAAGAACAGAGTCAAATGGATGAATGTTTTTGGTCCTATAGGTGATAAGCAGTGGGGGATGGTTGGAGGTGATGGAGGGGAATTGTGTGTGACACTGAGGATGAGCTGGCCATGTGTAAATGCATGTGAAGGTTGCGTGTGTGATCCCACAGGCTGCGTGGAAATGGCAGATGTTTGGTGTGTTTCTGGAGGCTGTCGCTCAGGAGCAAGTTCTGCCCGTGTGTCCTCTGATGGGACATATGGCAGGTCACTGTGGGCACTCTGCACTGTGTGTTTAATACCATCATGTCACACATCTTGTAGCAATATGTTGACTTTACAGCCTCTGCAGCAGCGATTTGCACCATATTTAACAAAGAAACGATTTAAAATTAGATAATTACTGTGTTAATTATGCATTTATTCCTGCATTATATGCAGTCAGTAAGTGTGTTTTATGGTAAATGTTCAGTTTCATATAACATCCATAGGCCAAGATGCTCTAAAATGGATTTCCTGTAGTTCTCAGCAACACAATTGGATCAAAATGCCCTCTTGTTCATTTCATAAAGGATGCTGGCTGAAGATTATAAAGAGCAGAGACCTCGGTTGTCAGTGGAAGATTTGAGGAAAATGACTCGTGCTCCTGAATTGTTTTTATGGTCAGGCTCGTGTCCCTCATCTACAACAAATCATTTCAAGAGAGAAGACTCAAACCCACATAAATCCCAACAACTCTATTGACTTTCCCACATGATTTATGTCACGAGGAGAGACGTGGCACCATCAGCAGCTGACAAGCGAAAATGTAGCTCTAAACCAACAGCACATTCAATATTTTTCGGCCCAAAAATACCATCTGGTTCTATTAATACCGCAATAACAAGCCTTCATTATAATTTTGGCTTATTTTCAAGGAGGGCTTGATGGTCATGTTATTCCCCCCCGTTTTTAGCACTTAAGAGTGGGGTCAAGTGAAGGACAACCAGCAGGATGATGTAATGTTGTTGGGAATCAAGATGGTGGCCCTGGTGGGGAAGTCAAGCATCAAGAATGAAACACTGGGACGGTTGTCCTAAGACAACTTAATCAATCACACGGTTTGATGCTCACATGCGCTGTAGATTACACTGTCTGTTGATTGATTGTCATGAGATGAACACATGCTGTTTTCCTGGAGGCGATTTTTTGTATTTATCAATTAGATTTTACAGGCAGCATTAGGCTCAAAACCCCTCAAATCTAAATTCTAATAAAACATTATATCCAGTAATAGACACATGCTGAAGAACTGTGTTGTTCAATGAATATGAATTACATATTAGGGCTTCAACCAATGTTTGTTTTCATTATCTATTAATCTGTTGATTACTTTCTCCACTAATCAATTAATCTTTTTAACTTATAATATGTTAGAAAACTGCAAAAGAAAATGCCCTTTGTAGTTCAAGACCCAAGGATATTACATCAATTTACACTGATGTAAAACTGAGAACAGCAGGAAGTACTCACATTTAAGAAGCTGGTGTTGACAAATGTTAATCAATATCAAAATAATTGCTGATTTATTCTCTGTTGATCAACTAATGCGTTGACTGAATTTTTCTTTCAGGTCGGAAAGCCAATTCTTTGTGTCAAATCACACAATAATGGCTCAAATCATGTTAGACTCAACATTTCACAACACAACGAAGCACCACTTATGGTCAAAGTAAAATACTTCCAAACCTATGAGACAAAAAGCTTTTTTACTCTCATTTCTTACTTTTTTTAATGAATGGAAGGAAGTTGTGTGTGTACATTTTGCGTATTTAGAAGTGTGTGTGTGTATCCTGTATGCAGCCTGCTGTGTTGCTGGACATGTAGGATGTGTGTTGATGCCCAGGGAGGCACCATATGCTGTTTAGACTCAGGAGCATCCCGTCATGGCAGACCCGTGGGTGAACAACCCCAACTCCTCCTTGTGTCTCCCTCCATCAGCTCACGCGTGCATCATCAGCCAGCAGGGGTTGAAATCATGCAGACGTACTCTCCTCCGGCTTGTTTTCACGCCACCATGCATGATAATCTTGACATAGATTTCCTCTTGCAAGGCCTGAAACAGTCATGCTTGATGCAGATCGTCAGTGTTCAGCAGAAGTCCTGCAGAGGGCAGAGTTTTACTACCTAAACGTGCAGGAACTCAGTGAAACATCCATGTTTGCATAGCTGACACAACAGAGGAAGGACGGGCTGCATGTGCAGCTGGGATGTTGGTTTTGGGTGAATGTTTAGCTTTTCATATGTGGTGGTAGAACACGTTGTAGCAGTTGCTAAATACATTTTGTTATTAAAAAAAAAAAAAAAAAAAAACTGGCTACTAGAGTGGAAAGTTGTTGCTCTGAGGTCTCTTGATGCTCATGTGTGCTGAAGTCAAACAGTCAAGCATACAGTTTAACCCCCAACTTATCTGATGTGTTGCACTGTTTCTTCTATTAAAAGAGAATAATTGAGATTTGATGCTTTTTCCTCATTGGATTTATCCATGAGTCAACCTGTAGTTGTGATGAAAATTAATTTCCAGTTGAACTGAGGAAGCAGTGCTTCTTTCCGCAGTGCGGTAAATTACCCCTGGGTGATTTTTCTCCCTTTTTCTTTCCTGTCTCTATTGCCCCCATCACCTGCCCTCCACAATACCTCTTCGGTCTGGTCCGAAGGGAGCGCCTGATCCCACACCATCCAGGCCTCTAATTGCTTTACTCTCATCCTGAGTGAAGTTGCTCTCTTGGGAAAAAGACATGAATAGACAACCTCTTATGAATCCAAACTAATTTAAAGGTCTGCCTGATAGAAACTAATAAGAAAAAACAGCCACTTCATTAATAATTTAGATGGTAGTTCACATCAGGAGTCACACTCTCTATAATTCTATATGACTTGAACAGCGTTGTAGGTTTTGGATGTGTGAATCTCTCCGGGCTTCTATGAGCGGAGCATTTCTTATTAACATAGATAATTAATTTGTGTGTGGAATCATAACTAGATTGATCAGGATCCTGCTGCTTTGAAAGCTTTTATTTACCTCCCAGGAGTTCAGCTTCATGGTTAACACTACAGTGTATGATCTAGTGTTCAAAAGCAAAATAATTCAACTCACCATTTTGGTGTTATTTCACCTTCCCATCATACACATTAACTGATTGGAATTGTTCATCTTTATTAGCATTAGTGCTCCCCTCCTGGGATAAACATACTTAGGTGATTGCTTCTTTGCAACTGTACATGATGCTGTAGTTTGATCCAGAGAGGATTTGGATGTTGGTGGCCTGTTGTCACATGATCTGCAGGGCTGGGGATGTGAGGTCGTTTCATGTCACCTGATATGTCTGAGCTCTCAGCTGTTGGTGGGAAAAATGAGATGGAGATTATAGGTTCATTTGGGGAATCCTGAAAAATATGTATTTCCTCCTTGTACATGGGTTCTGATTTTAGCTTTGAAATTTCTGAATCAGTAAATCCAGATTTGTGCTTTGTCTATGACATCCTGTATGTTCACAGTGTCAGATGGTGTTTGTCTTCTTTTGCTTTTTTGCTTCCTGTAGCTCAACATCATCACGTCACTTTTCTTACCATTTCATGATACACCTACCTTTAAAGGTGGACTGCAATTACCAGTATAACATTTTTGACAAAATACAATATTATACATAAAAATAAACATGTATCTCCAGGCAGTTAGTGTACAAAGCAGTTTTTATTAAAATACATAAACTATTAGTTGCATTCGAACTACAAAGAGTCAAACCACAAAGAACAAAACAAGTCCTCAGCAAAATCTGCTGTTTAACTGCTTCAGTTGGCCCTCACACAGAAGAGTACACAAAAGTTCACAGAGCAAAGCCGGCTGCATCGTTATCATGAAAACTGATATCCGTTTTCTAATGCAGAATCTAAATGTTGTGCTCTAGATTAAAGAGGAGATCTTTCCTCCTCTGTGGGACAGGTGCTTACTGTACAATCAGCTGCTAAAAAGCTGGACAGCGATCAGGAGGCTGCAGCTAAACTCCCTCTCCTGCATGTTTTCCGATGCATTTTACTGCTGTACATCCTCAACTCTGCTTCACAGAGGTCACATCTCACTCTTCTATAAAGCACCTTTTGATAAGTGTTTTTTTAACTGCTGACTTTGCAAGATATCTCATCCTTGCTAGATCTCGGAGCCCCAACTCTTTCTTCAGCTGTGAATGTGCGAAAGCATTATGAAACCTTGTGTAAGGAATTGTCCTGTCCTGTACTAATGGGTTGGCTGTCAAGTCAGTGTGCAGCTTTCTCATGCTAGAGGTCGGTGATACTGACAGAGGACAACACAGAAATCGCAGAAATACAAGCCTCTGTACAGTAGCCAGCTCACTCCATTATGAGATTATATTGATGTACTCCAATTTGTAAAACCAAAGAACTGATAACAAGATAAAAAACACAAAGTTTTGAGTATCGTCTTGCAGCTTTGGCAACACGGTGTCACATAATATCATCATTTCTCTCACGCTGCTGTTGGACAAATGCATTTATTTTTCCTCTGCTGCAGTGCTATGTTTAACGTCTGTCATGTCATTTGATAGCTGCAGTCATTAAAGCTCACAGATAGCCATGTCGACCTTTGCTTAGTAGGCTGTTTTCCTGACCTGTACGGCTGAGAGGTGACTCGCTCACTGTCAGGGGCAGTGCACTCTAAAAGCCAACATGCTGTGAATTTCTAATTTGCTTTTCCACTCGTGTGATTTGTTCCTGCAGTCAAACTCTGGTTTGGATCCTGTCTGCGTGTATCTGAATGTGCTGATGGGAGGGTGGGCCTGCATAATTCTGTTGCACGGCATGTGAAACTCCCTCTGTGCTGTTAGAGCCAGTGATGCAAACACTGTCATGGCATTAACAGAGGGTATTTCAAGGGCTTCGGCGGAGATGCGTTAAGCTCACATCAAAGCTAATTTAATCGGATGCATACTGTAAAGAAAGAAAAGTTTACCTTTGTGCATTTCCAGAGGGGTTTTAATAGCTTGATTACATTTTTATGTTTCAGTACTTTAGTCAATACTGAAATGCATGATTATAACTAATGTTGACAATCACCATCATGTAACCATCATTCACGCTCAATGATATTCTCTGGACATATTGCTAAAGGTCTGCCTGTCATTACCATTAATGGAGATTCAACAAAACTGTAGAAGTGCAGGTCACAGATACATTGTTTTTTGTGGAGCGTCCTTATTTCCATGTTTGCAACTGCTATTCATCATATTTTGTTTTTTCCACAGGATATATAGGACTGCCCTTGTTTATCTAATTCTCTTGACCTTGGTCAACTTGCATTCTTCCATTCAAGATGCCCCTGCCCCCCCTTCTCCTTCAGATCCTCCAATGGAATCTGCGGCAAGTCTCCTTACGTCAGCAACATTGCAGGACCTCTGTGCTCCTCCAGCATTATATTCAGCCCCTATCTTCTCCTGCACTCATTAGTGCCAGAGGTAGAGGTGACAAGAACGGTCACACAATCTCAAAGTGATAAAATGCACAACAGAAGGGGCTGCAGAGAAGTAGGTAGTTCTGGAAAAGCCAGCACAAAAACGAAAGTGCATGCAATAGAGTCTTAAGAGTGGGATTTGGTGCAGTGCACAATTTACATTCTACTGTATATTGATTAAATCTGTATACCCCATGGGAAGGAGTATTGAGCATCGTGACTGTAGGGTGGATTTTAGTTCTATCCTCTGCATTTTAAATGGCTTTATGCAGCATGTCATTACTACTTAAGTAGCCAACCTCAGCTTTCCCTGTAAAGAGTTCATGTTTGCTGTAGTTAAAAGTGATGTGCAAATAGAATTTTTCATAACGCCTTTCGCATTCAAAACAATACAACATCAGCGTTAAATATCTTCCACATTATGGGCCTCTAACATTCATCCTCCAAAGCATATTTTGCAGAAAGCTATCATTTTGAAATAAACCGCTGTTTTTCCTGATTATACTCAAGCATGTGCGCACGGGCACACATACACACGCACACACACAAAGAAAGACATGGGGGATAATCCATCTTGTCCTTGTCCAGTCCTTTGTTGCAAAGGACGCCTAATCAATCCCACAACTCATTTTTTAAAATTCAATTTGTTAAATCAATATTAAGGCTGACTTAATGGAGAACGTTCTTGTCTCATATTCTCTCTCTTACATTGGTATATAGATAATATGGATCTAGATATAAGTTGTGTGTGTATAGGTAATAACAGTAGGATATCTATTGTATCTTGCTGCTGAATGTTTCTGAAGCATGCAAATTATAATGTAAGTATTTTAAGAATCTCTCTCTTTAGGTGCAGTGTAGCTTCACTTCGATGTAGCTCTGAGTAGCTTTCTTATCCTTGTAGAGATTTATTAGCTCTCTGTTTGATCAGGATGCTTGTTAAACGCTCCTTAAAATACAAGCTTACGTCACATGTAGCAACGGCAAAGCTTACAGTGTTTTGGGAGGCTGTTAGTCAGACTGCAGTCTACCTGTAGAAGTGGTGCAATTTAGGGAAATCAGTGCAGAGACTAAGCATTTTATTGTATTTGAGTTCTTCCACATAATTCCATGCTGGGGTACCAAATTACCACATGTAGTTTCATCTGTTACAGACATCCTAGTGAGATTTCTATGGACATATGTAGCCCTAGCTCTGTGAAAATTGTTCAGTTCCTTATCTGATCAACCAGTCAACCCCATCACAAAATCAGATGATGTGTTTATGTAGAGGCTAAATATGGGCTAATGAAAAAGACCCCTCTCAGCAGCCAAATACACTATGGGCATCTATTTAAAACTAATAATACCCCCATCAACAATAGCATTGCAATATTCGTGTAATAATATTGAAAATTGTGATATAATATTCCGCAGTTAAAATTGTATAACTATACAGCACTGCAGTAGACCTCTTTTTTTTGTTTGTTTGTTTTTTTGTTTTTTTTTTTGTTTGGATTAGTATTTTTTCGTCAGGGTGTTTTCCTTATTAATTGCTGTGAAAAAGATGACTGGTTGAAAACAGTCGCATCCATTCTTCCGTATGCAGTGGACAATCCGATGTTCACCAGGAGCTGATAAAGCTTCATCGTTGTATTTTCACCCTCATCGACGACCGCTTCTTCTCACGCTGGAATGGCGCTTGATGCTGCTGGATAGCTGCTGCTGCTGCGGCTGCTGTGGACAGCCTCTCTGCATCCATGCTCCCCCCTCCCCCGCGGACAAACCGGAATGGTTTCTTCCAGGCGAACCTGTCACTGTCACCGCGGCGGTGACGGCAGCCGAAGTGTGAGGGCAGAGGGGGGGAGAAGGAAGGCTTCATCCACTGCCTGCCATTGCAGTGCGGCGGCTGCTGCTCTGGAGCCACATCAGGAAGACCTTTCCATTCCTTTTCTGTAAGACTTTCTCAAGCACGCCGGGAGGACCATTGCGTTTGCGAAGGTGAATGGGTTTCTTGATTTATCCGTGAGTACGTTGTTGGTGGGAGTATATTTCGCTGTAGCCGCAGGAGCTGACTGGATGTGTGTCCCCCTGCGGATACAAGCGAGCGATAACGGTACAAGCCGAGGTAACTTAGCTACCTCTGCTAGCCAACTGCATCTACGCGATATGCTAAGTAGTTAGCAAGTTGCCCAGCAGGCTAATGTTATCTTCTAATAGAAAGCATGAATAACGATGTCCCTCGTCCTAGTTTTTGTGGAGCTTGCATAAGCGATCATATTGAGTCACAAAATGCCTTGCAGTCGAGCTGTCATCAGGCGGACGGGCTGTTCCCCAGTCAAGTGCGCGGAGCGTCCAGGTAAGGTTAGCTAGGATGAGCTAGCCTAGCCGCTGGAACAAAATGTCGGCCAGCTAGGGGTTGATCTGACCAAGAGGGTATGAAGGGGGCACAATATTCATTGTGTCATACTGTAAGAGGCAGAGAGGGAGTGATATCCTGAGATCAGCTGCTAGAAATATGATCTTGTTTTCTAAGTTAAAGGGAAGGTCAATACGGTGGCACCTTGTTTTGGTGGTCCGCTTGTAAAACCAAAGTGGGTCTTTGGTGAAGCCAGGTAGCAGTTGGCTAACGTTAGCTTGTTAGCTTGCTTCAGTTTGATGACGCTGAAACACCTGTCTGCCTGTCCCGGTGTCTGTACACTTTAACCAGCTGTCATAATATTGTCAGCTGTGTGTGGGGGTTTTGCTGTGGACTGCAGTCCGTGTTTGGCGTCGCTCTCCCAGGCTAACCATCTCACTGTTGTTATTTCCATATCAATGGATGGACTGCTGCTAACATGGACTAAAAGCATCAGACATCACCTGTTGAACACTTGACGCTGGACAGCATCGTTTTGAGATGGTTACCGTTTGTTTACGTATGGTGGAAACTGCTCTTAACTACAGCTGGTATGTGGACAGATGACGTTATCTGGTTGGGACATGGTGCACTAACCATTCCCGTTTATCTCATGTGCAAAATTTTTATGAAATCGGATATAAACAGGGATTATCTGGAGTTTTGATGATCAAAATAAAGCGATTAAGCTACAGTTTCTTTACCTTTTCCTTCTGAAAGCTCTTAATGAGACTAATTTGCCTCCTGTGGGAAATAAACACAGAAGCCCTCTGCCTGGTTGGCCAACACATGTCACAGCCTTGGTTTACATTACATATTGTATGTAACCGTTGGCAATAACTGCCAATGTATCAGGTGTTAAATATGTTTTTAATGTTGTTATTATCACCCTGCTCTGCAGTCAGATTGTATTTGCTTACAGTGGGAATGATGTGTGTTGTCATAGAATTTAGTTGTCTCTGATTTGTCTTGTTTCTGTTGTGGATAACACACTTTGAGTTTAAAGCAAGCTCTCAAAAGGCAGTTTAAAGCATAAAGGAATATGACCTGGCCTAACTAAAGTGTGTAGCTGGTCTGGAATCTTTGGAAGTATGATGGTGCATTGCTTCACAGCTCAGTGTTATACACAGCCTGGGTCTCTGACTGAAATATGTCATAAATGGCCTCATGATAGTAATGTTATGTGAAATTGCAGTTGGACAGGGCAACACATTTGTCAAATGAAGTGGAAGAGGCACAATACAGATGATATGGCAGCCATTGGAAGTTGTCATAGCAAGATTAAACTGGGTTTTTTTTTTTTTTCTTTTTAATTCACATGGCAGTGTTGTGCAGTGGTTGTGAGACGAAGAGAATATCTCTCTGCTCAAGGGCAGCCATACATGTTGGCCTGTAAATCATGTTGCCCTAAGCTGTCATGGAAACAGCAGTCATCTGAGTCATTGTGGTTTGGGAAGGACAAACATATCTGACTTTTTGCCTACTTAAATTAAATTTGATGGCAGTTCTGTAGTCCTGTGTATTTGTGGAAACTGTCTGGAAAAAGGAGCTCATCCAGTCACACGGTATAACCTAGATCACAACAGTAGTACTTTTGACTGCATTACTGTATTAAGTAATACATTGTGCACCATGGAGAGACTAAACTTTCTATGTTTTTAGCCCCTTATGTTTCTATATTTGATCATGCCCAACCAAATGGCTTGTTTTATTAAGATGAAAGAGAACAAAATACATGGCACCAGGCACCTCTCTGAAGAGATGATTGATGATTGATTGCTTTAATTGTCTAGAGAGAGGTTGCTGGAAAACAGTGCTGAAAAAATTTTGTATGTGTTTCAGAGTTGGTGATAGCCTAGAAGGTGCCACTTGAAAAAAAACAAAAAAAAAAACAAGAAAAATGATTTAATGAGTTAGCCTGCACTATCCTGATGTATTATATCTGTGCTTACACCATGGATTATTTTGGATAATTAGTATCGCTGTGATATTTTCATCCTCTGGGAGGTGTGACTTCAGACTGAGATGGACTCCTTGTTTCACTGTTCTTGAGCTCATAGATCTAATCCTTTCTTTCAATTTAGGAGGCTTTTCTGCTCTGCATTGCAAATGTAACTCTGCAAGACTCTGCATGTTCTTAAGTGTGGCTCTCATTGGCACAAGATGAATTATAATGTGACCGGTGCCAGAGGACAGATGTTTTTTTTCTCACACATCTCAGCATGAAGACATTATATAGTGGAATAAGGTTTTTTGTGTTGTCTGTATTTTGTCAGCGTTCACAACCGAATGCATCCATGGGCAAGAAATTATTCAGAAGCATGCTGTGCTGCACATGCTGATAGGCCTCATCAAAGACATTTTGTGGGTTAGGCTTTAAAGAGTTGGGGGAACATATCTTCTTTAGCTCCTCACATATTCTCTACTACCTCAATTTTAGGCTGCTTTTTGAAAATAATGTGAGCTATTGCCAAGTTGATTGATTGTGTGGTGTGGACATTGAAAGGTCATTGCTCTGATACTTGGCCAAGCAAAGACCTTCAAGCAAACACCTCTTAAAAATATGTCATTAAAGTTCATGTTCCCCTTGTGCACCAAGTCCCAATGTTAACAAATGGCACATTTACATTATGGTTATAGCTGCAGTCGTACAGAGGCTTGCTTATATAAATCAAGTCCATCGTAAATCCCCATTTGAAAGGGTTGTGGAATAATCAGGATGAGGAGGCTTGCAAAATCTCCCATCAATCACATTTCAGCATGAACCTCCTGTTTCTTATAGTGCAGAAACATCCCTTATCATGACTGTTTTTCATTGGCTCCGTTGTCCTCATTTCAATCACTGTGACGGAGGGGAGGCCGGCTGCAGGTCAGTGGCTCGGCTTATCAGCACATTCCTGCCCTCTTATGTGCTCTGTGTGGGGCGCTGATAACTTGCACTGGGCTGATGGAGTTCAGGAGCTGATTTCCTGGTCTGTGTGGTCAGATCACTCTCAGGCTCTGTTTATGATCACTGACTCCAGCTGTTGAAACTGGAAATAGATTCTGCTCACTGTGAGCCACGATCCCTGAGACCGAGTATCAGAGGTTTGATTATTATTGTTCTTATTATTTTTTGGTTGTTTTGTGTTTAGAGAAATCTAAGCCTCAAATCAGATTTTTTTTCATGAAAAAGCAATGAATTACTTTTTTTTTTTTTTTTTTACTTATAATGGCTATAATCAATATTTTTACTATACCAATGTATCAAGTGTGCAAGTCTAATCTGCACACTTGTTAATGACAGTGTTGACAGTTAGCCTCAGTGTTTAGCGCATCAAATAAGGCCCGCTGGCTCCCTCCATTTTGGAAACTTAAATCCAATCATTGTTTTTTTTAAAGTACTGCAGCGCTGGAAATCTTAACCTCCGTGTCTATGTAGAGCAGCTTTGACAGATGTCATGAGGTATCTGTGTGCTCAAGCCGTCAGAGACATTTTCTTCAATTTTTTATGACCATTTGTTACGCGGTCTGCCTGAGAGACTCCCGCTCCTCTCACAGAGCATTTTACCACTCCAGTAACTTTATCTCGAGTGTTTTTCCACAGACAGAACCTCTTATGTGTGGGATATAATTGGCTTCTAAATGTTTTCTACATAAAATATTCACACGGAGTAAAGAAACATAAACATAAAAAATACAGCTATAAGTCAAAAGTATAGTTATAATGATGGCTAAAAATATAGCTAAACATATCACTTTTTTCTCTTTTGAAATATGTTACATGCCAAGTTTCAATTAAAACATGCCACTATTTAATAGGGATGCACAATATTGGATTTTTCAAACAGCAACTTTGCCGTCCATTTCAGAGGCTTCAAAAAACCTCCTGTGTGTAGTGTGCACATGATTAAACCACCATCTTATCAGCCTGCAATATCGGCAAAAATGTTAATTTGGGCTGTTACCAGTATTTTATTTTCAAGCCTTTATCGGCCAGTCTTGATGATGTGCCAATATTATCATGCTTCCCTAGTTTAGCTAATTTGTGTGAGAAAATTGGTGTTTTTGCAGAACCATTTCTCACGTAGGTATTGCCACACATTGACCTTTACATGGTCAGATGCAAGTGTAAGTCTTCTAAAAGAAGACATAGTAGTGGCTGAACTCCTGACTTGCAGTGATGAGTAGCTTGGGTTCTCTATGTGCCTCTTTAGGTTGATGTAGGAATAATTAATTTGGAGGCTGGTGGGCTGAAGGTAGTGGAGAGAGCAAACTGCGTGTGGAATCTGTCACCACTCTCAGGTTCTGCTCTGAGCGATGTAAATTTAACTCGTCCCCTTTGCCAGCAGTGACGGGGTGTCTCTCAGGCTTGTCCAACTCGATCATTATCCTGACTGATTCATGGACTGTCGTGACCCACGTGGCCTTGGTTTTAGAGTTAGATCCATGCTGAACTGTTAAATGCAATTCATTGAATTCTATTGTGCCTCTTTGTCAGATTGTGATTTCACTCTCGCTTCCCTCCGGTCATTTCATTTTTGTTGTGTATTTTCTGTGTGATGCTTTTCTTCTTTCACACTCACAAACAGATCTGCATCAGTGCACGTAGATTCACAGCTGAGTCACCCATTTACTGCATCTCAATGCACAGCGCGTTCACGTCAGTGGTCGCTGCTGGTTTACCTGCTGAAAGGGAACAGGACAGAGACAGTATGCAAATGATGCATGAAGTGATATCTGCAGCACTAACAGTCTCATATGTGTCAGGAATCTGATCTGGAACAAGCAGTACAGGCAGTGAGGGGTGTTAAAGTGCTTGAGTTTCATGAGATGATTTATAGTCAAATGTTAAACTAAGGCGCTCTGAGCTTATACAGGTAACCTTCCCAACATGTCATGCAATCGGAGGAAGTGCACAGTGAAATGTTGCAACATTTGTCTGAGATAGAAGCACATTAGAGTTCTATAGTCTGTGTTGTCGAGTTCTCACCTGTTCTGTCAACATGACCTGGAACAAAAGTTGCATTGTGAAGAGAAGAGTAGCTGCTGCCTTTAATAACAACTGTCTCGCATGTACTTCCTGTTGTTGACGAGGGAAAATGCAGTCCTTCATAGACAACAAGGAACGCCTCAGTGTTTGTGGCACATACTGCAGATGCCTGAAGTTGCCTAAGGATGAATTCATGTTTGTGCAGCCATGCAGTGTGCTACTCTACAGAAAACACATAAGTCTTAACAGTAATGAGATAAAATGATTCAACTACTAAAACAATTAGAAATGCTTATGACCAGCTGTCTTACTGTTTGCTATAAATGCTGCTTCAATGGATACAAACTACTAAGATATTTCCACAGGATAGAACTACGTCCTTGGTTTTGTTTGCCTTTTTGTTTGCAAACTGTACTGTAGTGAGCTATTTTCTAAATAATGCCATTTACGTCGTTGCGACTTGTTATTAATGAGCTCATGTTCACACATTGAAAACACCATTGTAACTCGGGAAATAATAAGTGCAAGCTTGCATAAAATAGTTGATCTTATTGAATTACAACCCTGATTCCAAAAGTTGGCAAGCTGTGAAAAAAGTAAATAAAATTTAGCAAATGAGCTGTTTTTACTGGCAGCTGCTTTATGAAGTGTTCCTGAGCCCATGTAGTAATATCCTTTATACAATCATGTGTTCACAAAGTGGGGAACCTCACTCCACCCTGCTTATGAACGACTGAGCCTTTCCAGGATGCTCCTTTCGTACCCAATCATGATACTATCACCTGTTACCAATCAACCTGTTTACCTCTGGAATGATCCAAACAAGTGTTTTTGGAGCATTCCACATCTTTCCCAGTCTTTAGTTGCTCCTGTCCCAACGCGTGCTGCTGCATCACATTTAGAATAAGCAGATATTTACGAAAATCAATGAAGTTGATGAAGTACAAAAAATAAAATATATTGTCTTTGTACTTTTTTCAATTGAATTTATGTGAAAAAGGGTTAGCACGTTATCACATTCTGTTTTATTTATGTTTTGTGCAGCGTTCCACCTCTTTTGGAAGCGGGGTTGTAAATGGCTGCTTAAACGTATCATGTTGTCTTCTTATGCATCTGTTCAAATGTCAGAATTTCCTAAGCGACCCTCCACATGTGGGATGTTACACAAGTCACACATGCCTCTTTGCTTCTCAGCCTGCCTCCACCTCTCAGATTTCCCTTTCTGTGGCTGTTGAGTTTGGTTTTATTTGTATCTGCATTATTAGCAAGCAAAAGTTTGTGTCAGAGGTGATATTTAATGGTGTTTGTGCTGCAGTATGAAAATACAAAGCATGATGTCCCCATGCAATGTTCCTGATATAGACAGCTTGATGGTCAGCAATCCTGTTTGATGTCATTGACACGATGGGCATAATTTATGCATGCAATGCAGCACACCTGGGGAGGAGGGGCGTTATAATGTCCCACATGCAAAGAGAATTGATGAATTCTGCTCTGGTTCAACGCGGCACCTCAGGGGTTAAGTCCGATACAGCAGTTTACACTGCGGATGGATGTTCGCTAGTACAGAGGAGTCCCATGCTGTAGCGGAACTGCAGATCCCGCACAGATCGCTGCCAAGCTAGAGGGGATTTGCTTCGATTCCATGAGCGTGTGAGGAGAGGGCTGGAGGGTCACATTTTGAAGAAAGATGTTGGGTGAGCACACAGACCTGTCCGGGGCAGAGGAAGCATCAGGGCACAGTTGCGGGGTGTGTTTCATAACCTCTCACCTGTAGTCATAATATCAGTTGTTACAGAGCTAAGAAAAGAGAAGGGAAAGGAAGGTGGGGGTCAGTCCCTCCCAGCACTGATTGGTGCGGTTATGCACTGAGGCTGCTGAAGTGCGTCTGCAGGAATCTCCTGCTGGATTTACTGAAGAGTCGCTGGAGTATGGAGGCGCTTTTGTCTGTGTCCTCTGTAGTGACCAGGATGAACTGATGTAAGTACCTCTCATCATCTCTGCATCCAGTTTTATCTGAATACTGAAGGTGTTCGTTTGTTTTACTGTAGCCTTTAAATAATGCCGTGTGTGTCTTCCATGGCTGTAATTAAGTTTTGTGTCAGACGTAATAGGTTTAATCTCTTGACCTTATCGCTCGTGCATTGCTGCATCTCTCCCGATATCTCCCCTCCTATAGGGATCCACAGTACAGTGTCGATCCATGTTGTATGTGCAGAGTGTCACTCCTTTCTCAGGGGACTGGCAGACTGGTGCTAAGGCATGGGCCCTCATTAGCATTTGAATATGTTCTCCAAGGCAGGGGAGTTTTAGCAGTTGTCAGCAGTCCCCCAGCACATCGTTTTCAATCTCTTAAGTGATCAATCATCTTATTCTACTTGTTTGCTTCACTGCCAGCAGCCACAGTGGAGTGTGATCCTGTTGTTTTCTGTCTTTGACCGCAGTGCAACTTGCAAAGTGTTTGGACTCGTTTGGACTTTGCAGTTTGTTGACTGCTGCCGTGCTAGTCTTTGTGTCCGTGTCTTTCCTGCTTTGATTTAATGGTTGGAAGGCAAATGAGAGATGTTTCTTCCCCAGCTGGAGACTGAGCCTCATTAAGCTTCACTGCTGCTCTTACTGTATCATGCGGGGACCCATCTGTAGTTGCAATGTGGAAGCTCATTTTTGGTCCCAAATAAGGAGACTCCAGAAAAAAGTAGTCTTATCTCAAACTGCACTCGAAATAGAATTTATCGAGTTTTGGTTGGATGCAGATCCTTTTAATGGAGTAAATGAAGTATACCATCATCATGTTAAATTATTCAAAAGTAATTTTCCTAACTTGGTTGCATTTCAGCTAATCAGCGAAATGTTCAGCTAAATGCAGTACTTAAAATGTCATTTAGTATCACTCTGTTGCATGTGAGAATCCCAGCATCGACATTAAGCATCTTCTCCTGTAATACTCGCTTAAATAGCCACATTTTCACTGCCCTGCCACTATAAAGGCTTTGTGAAAATGAGCTGCTTTCTTTGTTTTCCTGAGGCTTTGCAGACAAATCCAACCAATGTGCACTAGCAAGAAACTTAATGTATTTTCTATGCTGTACTGCGTGATTTGT
Organism: Chaetodon trifasciatus; assembly: GCA_037975065.1. NCBI lineage: Eukaryota > Metazoa > Chordata > Actinopteri > Chaetodontiformes > Chaetodontidae > Chaetodon > Chaetodon trifasciatus. The sequence goes on from JBBMOE010000002.1 coordinate 12,489,472, forward strand.
TTTCGTCAATCTGTGGCATTTAATGTAAGAAGAGGTTATTAAATGTTCTCCAGTGTTCGTGCTGCAAGTTTCCCTTAAATCACTCTGTTGCAGCATCACAACGGCAGAATTAATGAGAGCTATTTTTAGCTATTCTGGTCCCAGAGCGGTCAGAATTGAACAAGGTTCTGCCTCACCCCTGTACCATACTACAGCACAAAATCTATTCTTTAGTCAGAGAATTGAACACCCCACCGTGTTGCCTCAGTTCCCTCGCAGAAGAAATATGATTTTGTTTTTCTGCTGAATGGAGAGTTGGGGAGCCGGGGCTCTTTAATTTTAATGACACTCCAAAGTGAATACAAAATGAAACACGGTTTCAGCTTCCCTCTTCATGGGTCATATGAGGTTACTATTGTGATGCCTCATTGTATATGAAGGATTTTTTGTCTCCGAGTACAGACAGAGATATTCTACTTTTTTTTGGCTTGTACTTCACACAATATATGGATCAATAGAAGCTGCATCACTGCTTGTAATGGAGCAAAGCAGTTGGCTTCACCTGCTACACAATTCACATGTCAGGGGGGTTAGGGTTCAATACAGAGTCTGGAAAGAGAAGAAAGAGGGCAGAGATGTGAGGCATGGCTTGCAATGTAACCCCAAAGATCAGCTCCTTTTATTGTTTTACCGGCCAAACTGATATTTGGAATTGAAAAGAACTGTCAAAGACTGCTACGCTGCCAAAGTGGCTGGAAGACTTGCCAACAGTAGCCAAAATTTGCTAATATTCCATTTTACTTGATGCAGATGGTGCTGCCAGGTCACACGAGCACTTGTTTTTGTCGGTGCTCCATTTAATTTCACTGGCTCATAGATGACTTTTAAGTATTGGCTACAAATGTCTGCCCCAAATACTGGCAGTATTGGCCTCCAAATAATTCATTTAGAGCTGAGAAGATGAGTCGATTAGGCAGCTAACAGATTATTATTTTGTCTTGTTCTTTTTTAAGTCCAGCTTCCCAAATATGAATATTTTTCAGTTTTCGTTGTCCTCAGAGACTGTTGCTTGGACACTTTTAAGTATGTCAACTTGGTCTCTGGAAAATTGTGATGGATATTTTATAGTATTCTCTATGAACCAACAAAATGATTCGCATAAGAAATGTGGGGCTGCACCTAATGTTTATTTTCATCATTGATTGTTCCACTGATTTTTTTCTAGATTCATTGTGTGGATGTAATTCAATTGAATACAAGCAAATAGCAAAAATGCATTTTTTTTGCATACTTTTCAGTTGTCAGACCACATAAAGCATTTTTGTCAAAGAAATACTCTGACATCAGCCTTTTAAGCTACTGAGGGATAAAACTACGGTGGGTTTATTCAATAATTGTGTTGTTTACCATTTGCGTATTGACTCCTCGCAGTCCGTTTTGACCACAGCTTTCCTGTCCTTTCTCCACTCAGCTGTGAGATCCATCTGTGTTGTTGTCCATCTGTGTTGTAGTGCTGGCTCCCAAGTTGCCTGGTTGTAATCCCCCAAGCATGACCCACCCGACATGGTGCGTCTCTGCTGTGGAGTGGCTGCCAGTCCTGGCTCTGGCTTGTGGCATGAAGCTTCTGTTGGCACCAGTTGTTTGTGGCCATAAAGGGCGTACACAACGGTGCCACAAACACTCATCAGTCACTGGAAGCTGACGGGACTGAAGCACAAACTGTACAGAAGAGCAGCGCAGAGTCAGCTCTGATGTTGGGAAACCGTTTCCTGTTCTTTGTTTTATGTTTACATGACCTTTGAGATAAGTGTCTTTGGCTCTTAATAGGGCACAAAGATGTTGGTTTGCTTGTTCAACTACATCCAAAATGCTGTGTGCATGCAGCTCTTTGTTGTTTGATTGTTCTGCAGAGTGTTTCCTGCAAACAATGGCACCTGGAGGTGTTGCAAAGAAAGGTTACCATGTTCGACGTGTCAGTGCAGACTTGTTTCAATGCACATGCTCATCGTGCTCATCTAAAATGTAAAAACGGCTTTTTTGTCTAAATTAATTCAGCTGTGTCTTTTTTAAACCTCCCACAGTTGAGAGGAACCTTCAGACACGGCCTGAAAATGTCAGGCCACTCGAACACCACACTGTTCCCCCTCTGTTACCAGAGCAACAAGCTCTGCAGGAGGAGAAAGCAAAATTACATCCCTTCAAAGCGAAAGGTGTGTGTGCGTGTTTGTGAGGGAAAGGGGGGGGTGCAGCAGGGAGAGATGCACACTGCAGGACCCTGCTAAATCATTCTTCCTCCTCCTAAACTCTGTTTAGTTTTTACTCCATTTTCAATTCCTCCTGCTTTGCTCCATTTGGGATTTTACATCCCATTAATTTTATGGTGATTTATTTGTATTGGATCAGACACAGTAAGCATTCTCTAATCATATTTTCCAGACAACAAAATTACATCTCGCACAACTCCGCGGCAACACAGGTCCTAAACATTATACGCTTGTGTGTGTGCATGTTTGTGTTATGCTGCATAAATGCCTATAAAGAATCTCAAAGTAGGAATGTCATCTGGAAACAAGTACCTCCTATAACTTCACAGTTTAGTGGCGAGCTGTCCATAAATTTTGGCGAAATGTGAAGAGTTCTTTGCATCAGCTTTTCCACAGCACTGATGAAGAAGACGCGGGCATAAATCCTTCTCCCCAAAGAGTGAACCTTCAAGTGAGAATTCATGCCTCTGTTTTCAGCAGTCTTGTTAATATTCAGATGTCTTTTTTTTCCTCTCTCAAGTGCAGCGTATTCAACGTGAAAGGCCAAGGGGGCGTTCCCCGTCACAAACTTTTGTTCACCCTCCTCGCTGGAGTCCCACCATAAGCTGCTTGAGGAGTTTGTGACTGTTGCTGCCAAGCTGAGAACGTCTGGGGCCACTTGTGGCGATTTGTTCAGCTGCCTGTATTCCCAGACACTAGCTAACGTTTGGCACTTGGCCGACAGGTCACGACAGACCTGAGGACAGTGTGCTGAAGGAAGCCTGGGTGTTAAAACAATAAATAGGACAGCAGCAGGCACAGTCGGCTGAATTAGGACCTCGAACTGGGCTTCTCTATCATACAAAAACAAAACAAAAAAAAAAGACATTGTTTCCATAAAACTTAGAGATGATTTTTCAAAGTTATCAAAGTGTGGTCTCACCCAAGATTTAGGCATCATTATCACATTTGGCAACTCAATAGCCATACAATTAGCAGCTTGTCAAGCTGATGTGGTGCATATTAATCTTCAACATGAAGCAGGACTGACACTTGCTAGCTGTTGTGGGTTTGAAGCTGCCAGCAAGGTGGCAGCGATCTCAGCTGAGGATCGAAGCACTGAAGCTGATGTGTCTTTTAATGCGAGATTCTTCTCCCTTCCCTCATCTGTCATCACACTTTAATGTGCCGCAACATGAGATCACTGTTTCCCAATGAGTTCTCTGCACAGGCGGCCGCACTCTCAAGTGTTTGAGGTGTCAAAGAAATTACCAGCAAAGCGGGAAGGAAATGTGTGATAGTCTCACCTATTAAGGTCACAGACCTAGGATCAATTTACATGACAAATGGGGCATTATTGCATTAGGTGCTGTGATGTGAGTTGTAATTTGCCCCAAAGGAATCGACCTGATAGTATTTTATAGGCAGTCATTGAATGTCTAATGTGTCGTGAGATTGTGGTGGAGGTGAAATGATATAGAGGGGGAGATAAGATAAGGTGTGAGTGGTGGGGCGCAGAGGACAGTGCTGACCTAACAGCTGAAGGAGTCATGGTTGTTACGGAGGGTGTGCTTTAATGTCAAAGACGTACTGTCAGTGTATCCAGTAGGGTTTTTATAATTGTATTCAGTGCACTGCAAACCTGGGACCTCATACTGTGTGGAAATGGCATGTTTGTGTGTGTATGTGTGTGTGTGTGTGTGTGTGTGTGTGTGTGTGTGTGTGTGTGTGTAAATAAAAGCAAGCACAGCCTGGACCTCTTAACATGGTAGAGGGAGTGAAGTGGGAGTGGGCTTCAGTCAAATACTGTTATTGTCTTTCAAAGCCTGTTTTCGACTGTTGACTGTTTATCATTTGTGTGTGCTTTTGTTCTAACTAGTTTTGTTCCCTGCATTTCATAGTGCAGGCTTTGGTATATTCCTTACAAAATCCCTGAGGTGGCTATTGTTACCTCTGCCAAGGAGGTTATGTTTTCAGTTCGGTTTTCAGTCTACTGTCCCAATTTTCACAAAACTTGGTGGACGAACCCATTAAATTTGACAGTGGATTCAAATTACGGTGCGGAAACACATTGTTTTCCCCCTTTATTAACATTTTGGAATAAATGCCATACATTGTAAAATCCAGTAGATGGTACAAAAGTTCAGCAGTGACAAATCATAGCTAGTTAAATAGTTGCTGGGCCTAGAATGTGTTAAATTGATCTCTTTGCCTGCTGCAGCGAGGATGTAAAATGACTTTGAACAAGGGCGTTTGGTGTTTTACCCAAGGAAGCTTTGGTGAGACACATGACTTGTCTGTTGGCTGAATCTGTGTGTGTCCCATTCTGTCACAAGACAATCAGGCCAGCAGTATGTCCTGTTGCCTTATTCTGCCTCTTTGGATCTGAACTTGTTGAACCTCTTGTGTTAATCACACTCTACTGTATCTTTGTCTTCCAGAGCGCAGCGATGGAGGAGACTGTCATTTGGGAACAGCACACAGTAACACTACACAGGGTAGGTATCTGTTATCCTCCGTCAGATGCTCTTTACGTCTGTCTGTGTTGTCCCGGTCCCAGTATCTCTCTCTATCCTGCCTGTTTTGCTAGCTTTGCTTCCCTCCCAGCATTTTTCTTCCCTCCTGTTTTCAGGATCACAGACAGACAAAACAGGAGATTTCACAGAGCTTTTCTTCTGCATGATTCTCTCCCACGTTTTTAGCTGTGAAGCGTCAATAACTTCCACTAAAAACTGCGTTTGTGCATGTTTTTCCATACTAATTAGAAAGAAGAAGCTAACTACCTACAGCTATTAGTCTATTTCCTTGCTGGCAGGAAAAAAGGTTATTTAATTGTATTGTTGAGAGTGAAAACAGTGTATGACTACTATATATATATATAGTTGGTAACTTTCAGTCAGCTCTGTCCCTCTGTATCCACACCTTTTAGTTAATGTTCAGTGTTATGGTCCACACAGACGGTTAAATCAACATCCTTTATCTCTGTTTCTGTGTGTGCAGGCACCAGGGTTTGGCTTCGGGATAGCCATATCAGGAGGTCGGGATAACCCTCATTTTCAGAGTGGCGAGACCTCCATTGTCATCTCGGATGTGCTGAAAGGAGGCCCAGCTGAGGGCCTGCTGCAGTAAGATTTAGTTTCATTATCGGCAGCCTGGTCAGATTTTCGTTATTAGTATTGAATTACCCAGCCTGCTACAGAGAGACTCCAGCATGTCTGTTATCTCTGTGCCCCCCCTTTAGGGAAAATGACAGAGTCGTCATGGTCAATGCCGTCTCCATGGACAATGTGGAGCACGCGTACGCAGTCCAGCAGCTTCGTAAAAGTGGAAAAATTGCCAAAATTGTGAGTGCCAACATCCCATTATGAATTCTTTCAGTTGTTGAAAGTAAGACTGAAGTTAGGAGCTACAATGTGTTGCATATTTACATGCACAGCATTTAGACATTTCTTACATATTTCTCAGTTGACCAGCAGGAGAATCGAACACGATCAAAGGAGCGATTGATTCATTTTCCTTTGGCTGATTGGTTGTCCGGCTGATCTCATATCTTATTTCCCTTGGCCAGACAATCAGGCGGAAGAGGAAGGTGCACGTCCCCATGGGCCGCCTCGGGGAGAGGGAAACTATGTCGGAGCATGACGAGGAGGAAGACAGCTATGATGAAGAGATATACGAGACGCGGAGTGGACGCAGTGGCGCTTATAGCGGTGTGGGCGGGGCCATGGGCAGGCGCAGCGGGCGGAGCAGCGGGCGAAGGGACAGGGAGCGTGAACGCAGTGGCTCACGAGAGAGGAGTCTCTCCCCACGCTCAGACCGCCGCTCACACAACCTGCCCCCACGTCCTGCCAAGGTCACACTCGTCAAGTCCCGTAAAAATGAAGGTGAGGCTCACAAAGTCGGGGATTTAAGAAAAAATGAAGGGCAGCGAAAGAACATCTTCTGTCTTAATCCAGGAAATCACCTGCCATTTTATTTGCCCAGCTATTACCAGACAGCCAGACGTTTTTGGAAGAGAATAAGACCTCCAAATCAGCATTGGTCAACAGCCAGAGTAAACCAAAGTTGCCAGCCTCAGCAAAATCCAAGTTAGCTCAAGTAAATCCAAGTAAAAGAGCAATTAATCTTCTTTAATCAGTACTGTTAATCCCAGTGGGAGCTTGACAGCAAAGTGTGGTCAGTGTGATGCGGTCACATGAACTCTGTGCTAACATGGTCTTTGTTGCTGTCGTTCACTTTGTAAGCAGAATATGGCCTGCGCCTGGCCAGCCACATCTTTGTCAAGGACATTTCCCCTGAGAGCCTGGCAGCCAGGGACGGCAACATCCAGGAAGGGGATGTTGTACTGAAGGTGAGGGAGAGGCAAACAAGAAGCCTGGTCAACATTTGATCTGTAGATATCATTAAATATTCAACATGAACAAAACTATTGAAAGTGTTACATTGTTTTCTTTTTTCCATGTTGCGTGTATTGATGGAGATTTACACATCTGCGTTTTCTTCGGTCTAATGTTGCATAACAGCACTTACAGTTCTCAGTCATCCAGCCGTCTCACACGCATCACGGTACTTTCTTTGAATGCCAGCTCTTAATTAAGGTTAATCAAATAATTATAGGAAAGAATGATGTGCAAGCCCATTCTAAAGCTTGGCTGTGTGTAATTACTCTGTGTTTAGGCTGCCTCTCATAGCTTTTGAGAGCTTCTGATTTCATCCGAACAAACATTATCATTGTTATGGTTGAGTTACATCTGACCTTATGCCTCTAAGACTGAGGAATGAGGAAATAAAGACATTTTTATTTGATTTTTTGTATTTTGCATTGAAATCATGTCATGGCTAATAGCTTCTTTTTCTGATTCTCTCAGATCAATGGCACAGTGACAGAGAACCTCTCCTTGATTGACGCTAAGAAGCTGATAGAAAGGTCAAAGGGCAAGCTAAAAATGGTTGTTCAGAGGGACGACAGGGCGACCCTGCTGAACATCCCTGACCTCGATGACAGCATTCCTTCAGCCAACGCCTCGGACAGAGATGGTGAGAGTGATGTTAAGTGTTGGACTGAACTGGGGTGCAGCTCAAATCCAGACTCGTCAGTGTTTAATGTCATGACTCGTTCTTTGAACAGCGGCTCTCGTTTGATCAGACATTTCAGATATCCATTCTCTGGCATCCGATCATTCCAATCGATCGCATGACAGACATCGTAGCAGCCGCTCCCGCTCTCCAGACAGAAGATCTGAACCCTCAGACCACTCCAGACACTCGCCTCCGCAAATCAGCAATGGCAGGTAAAGACCATGATCTGTCTTTTTCATATAGATTAGTTATGTTTTGCTACATGATATCTGTTACTTTCTCTCCTAGATCTTGTAGTTTCAGCGTCTCACTTGTTCTGTGTTTGATCTTGTCATAATGTGCAGCTATCTGTCAAAGTTCATTAAGACAGGCTTGTCTTTTCTGTGTGTGTCTTTGAAGGACTTTCGATTCTTTGTTTGGGTTCATCAATGCCATCAGCCCATTCAGCACTTCTTTGACTGTAATCTTGTTCGAAAAGTACTTCATTAAGTCTTCATTTAAACTCAGTAGAGCATCAGGGTTGTTCCCCTTTCGCCCTGCTTATTGACCCGAGCAAAATAAAAGTCAGCTGTTAATCTGCAAAAGAGTCAGTCCTGGTTGGTTAAAATTAGGGCTGAGAGGTTGGCACAAAAGCTCAGTCCTCAGCCTGTGTTACTGCGTGACCTCTGCCATTTTAAACAAAGCATTTCAAACAGTTTGAAAATCTGGAAAAGCCATATGATGATGCCAAACACTGGAAACCTACATTAGCAAAAAGCATTGTTTCACTTTTAATGAGATCTGCCTTTGTGTTCCCTTTATACTTCACCAGCTGGAGAATACCGTAAGTTGGGCACCATTACCCAGTGTGGATAGTTACTAACAGTAGCGGTAGTACATCCTGAATAGATTTAATGTAGATGAAAGACAAGTAGGTTTAGTTTTTGGTGTTAAAATCAGTCTCTTTAGAATGGAGAAATTAGGCATTTGTGTCAGAACAATCAGTGTTTTGTTTAACAGCAAATTATCACCTAATGGAATATTGCTGAAGTGACGTTACACAACAGCAGTTATTCAGTGACACATCTTGTTTTGACTTGGGATGACAGAGTCCTGTGAAAATATCACAGGATCCTCAAGTCTCTTGAATGTTTTAGTGGGCAAACCGCATGTTTGGCACATGGACAGTATAACTTCAACAATGAGCAAAAGGCCATCAGCAGCTATCTGTATCAGCTGTCTCACTCTTTTACGTGTAGCTCTACTTTTGGAAGATCTTTTGTCTCTTTTTATCTGTGGATGTTGGGCTTTGTTCTTGTCTCTCATTTCGGTTGAATCGATTGAATTTGTGGGCAATATTCAGAATTTTGTATGCGTTGAGATACCAGAAGCAAAAATGTGTTGTAATGATTTATTTCTGACACATATAGACTAGTGGAGCACTTAAGTAATTTATATCTGAAAGTATTTTAATGAGCAGGAAGGAGATGCTGGGCCAGGATGTTATTGTTTATCTGAGCCTGGTCTGTGACATGTGACCTTTTCTCTCAGCTCAGGAAGTTGGCAGTTAAAAGTAGGCCCTCATCCGGGATGGGTTGAAACAGAAGTTTGTTCCTCTGTAGCCGCTTCAACCAGGGTCCTTCATGGTTGCTTGGGCACTCAGCCCGTGAATAAAGCACTATTTTGCCAGTAAAGTTGTGCCAGTTAGCAGGCATGTGACCAGGAGGTTGGAGTCAGAGCCCTGAAGCTGTACCACTGGACGGCCTGCTTTGCTCACTTCTGTTCCTTCTGATCTCTCATCTGAAACACACTGGGAATGTCAGCAGTTATCAAAACAGGGAAATTCTGTCCTCATTTCTAATTACCCAACTCGTAATTGGTCATGGTCGCCGTGTGGCACTTTACGCAGACTTGCTGTTTTCAAACTGGCATGGAAGTCAAACCTGTGCTGGTGTAAAGCCAGAGCCACACAGTGAAATTCACCTGGAGGACAGAATCCATTCTGACACCTTAGATAAGCTGCTCTAAAAATAGAGCAGGAAAGAGTGGAAAGACAAAGTGGTGACCTTCAAGATGAAGATGCAGCCTCAGACTCAAGTGGTTCTTTTCACCTGTTTTTCTTTTCTCAGCTGGTGCGTGTCCTCTGCAGTCATCAAGTGCTGTATGGACTTCATATTTTTGCGTGTAGTCAAGATGTTGTAGCCTTAAAGCTCTCCAATCCCCTCCAAGCGCTACATCTCAAGAATACACTATTTATAATCTCACATATTCCTTTTCTAAAGATAAATTGTACAAAAGTGTTTCTTTTTTATCTGCAGTCACAGAAGTCGTGATGATGAACGGATCTCGAAGCCGGCTTCAACACCAGCGAAGCTCGCAGAGGAGGTTCCTCTGCCCAAACCGAAGGAGTCGGCTATTGCTCGAGAGGAGAAACAGCTTCCACCGCTCCCAGGTCAGCTGCGATTATGTGGATGTGCAAAGCAAATGTTTGGAAATCAGATGTTCACACACAGCCATGTTGGGTCTTGTGCCCACACCTTTAAGCAAATACAACATGTTCACGTAGGTTTCCCTGTTCATCATAAGCGGTAAAATGACTTCATGATAGTAAAATGAAATCGTGTTTGAACCAGTCATTTTTGCCCTTTTTAAAAGCTCTACCAAAAAAGTTAGATCCAGACGCCTGCTGAGCCTGGCTGAATTTGCCTGGAGCCAAGTGAAAATAAACCGTATGAGTTGATCCAGTCTGACGTTCCTCCCCAGCCCGCAGCACTCTGCTGCCTTTCTGTTTGACCTCCCTACTCGGGACGCTGTGTGCCTTCACTCTGTGTGTTTGTGCGCAAGCATCTGTGCGATAACATGCTGCTTATGTGTGGTTTCGAACAGTTGTGTTTTGTCATTGCTGTACTTTTTCTCATTTTAATGTGTCTGCAGCACTGTTAAGCTGTAACCGTGTTTGAAGGCGTATTCCTTTGTTTTTAAAGGTATCCAGTGCAGTTTTACATGTTCATCGCCATTAAATGATGTGAGTTTTTTCTGTTTTTGTTCAGAGCCCAAGCCAGTGTATGCTCAGCCTGGACAGCCAGATGTAGACCTGCCAGTCAGTCCCTCTGATGCTCCTGTGCCAAGCGCTGCCCACGATGATAGCATCCTACGGTAATATAGCAGCCAAATATTAAAGTCGTCTTAAAATATACAAAGCAAAAAACTACTATCTGCAATTCTAAGGTGCAGTTGACACAGGAGAAGCCAGTCTTGGAGCAGCAGTTGACAGTTTTCAAACGCTCCAGTGCACATCCTGCTCTCAGTTATCTATGAGAGACAGTTAATTTTGGTTGCCACGAGGCATAGATTTGTTAAGAAACGTGTATTTCATGGCACATACTGGTTTGCTATTAAGTTGAATAAGCAGCTTTGAATGTGACAGAATGTACAGCCATCAGTGTTTGTGCATGAAACAGTTGACTGTGGTTGTAGTTTTTATGTACAGCAAAAATATTAAAATGTATTCAAATGTTCTTCAGGACTTTGTTTTTCTCACAAGTTTACAGCTTTGCTTTTGAAAGCTCACTGAAGAGTAAACAGTCTCAACAAAAGAGAAAGCAGGCCGGCATCCAGGAGTCACTCAACTATTCATAAAGTGAAGTTTACAGTGGAAAGAGAGAAATGCCATCAAATGGTGTCATGTCAAAGAAAATCAGCCTGACTGTTGTCTTTATTCCCCCTCCTCAGGCCAAGCATGAAGCTAGTGAAGTTCAGGAAGGGGGAGAGTGTGGGGCTACGGCTGGCTGGGGGGAATGACGTGGGCATCTTCGTAGCTGGAGTACTGGAGGATAGCCCAGCTGCTAAGGAGGGCCTCGAGGAGGGCGACCAAATTCTCAGGGTGAGAGACTTTATTTTTAACACGGCGAGCGTTAAACCTGACAGCTGAAATCCGCTGGTTGTTTTCCAGTTGAAGAGTTGTTGTAAACATGAGATTGCAAAAAAATGTTTGTCCAAAACGTCAAGCTGTTATTCTATATTACAAATGATTGTTTTTTCTTCTCCTTGTTTTAACAATGGGTACCTGATAGTGTCTGTAAACGGCCATGTTTTATGGAGTGTGCATCCTCAAGCGTTTCCCTTTTTTTTTTATTCATGATTCTACTCACTGGCTGATCCAAAATTCCTGTACCTCCAGGCTGGTCTCTTAGCAATGGCCCCGAGGGAGCGCACACAAAAAAACTGTTTCCTCTGTCTGTGTTTGTCCCATTTCCTCAAAGCCATATATCTCGCCATTTGTACCTCCTCCTCCTTTCTCTGAGTATAATGAGGAATGGCCTGGGTTCTTGCAGTGCAGTAAAACCTGCAGTTACCCAGGCAATACTGACAACAGGAAGGACAATGTAAACCTTTATCTACACAGAGATTTACACTTTCTTTCTCCCAGTTTATGTACAATAAACCCCACTCCTTAACTTAAACCTAAAAGTCCCAGATAACAGGGAAGTTATCCAGTGGAAAGCATAAAGCAGTAACCTCTGTGTTCCAGGTAAATAATGTAGATTTTGCGAACATAATCCGAGAGGAGGCGGTGCTGTTCCTCCTGGACCTTCCTAAAGGTGAAGAGGTCACCATTCTGGCCCAGAAGAAGAAAGATGGTAAGTGAAGTGAGTTAAGGAGGTGAGGTGAGAGTTTCATTTCTAAGGCTTGCATTGACCTGGCGTCTCTGACTTGCTGCTTTTTCCTGCTCAGTGTATCGGCGGATCGTGGAGTCAGATGTTGGTGACTCCTTCTACATCCGGACACACTTTGAGTATGAGAAGGAATCTCCGTATGGGTTAAGCTTTAACAAGGGTGAGGTGTTCCGTGTGGTGGACACCCTCTACAACGGCAAGCTGGGCTCCTGGTTGGCTATTCGCATCGGCAAGAACCACCAAGAGGTGGAGAGGGGCATCATCCCCAACAAAAACAGGTGACAGCATCCAGACAGACATATGTCAGCTCTCTCAAAGAGTGGCATGCTGGATAAATGTTCAACAGCAGACATCCAGTCATTTGTTATTATTATCATTGCCATGTAGTGTCCTTGGGTACTGGCAGTGTTGAGGTTAGCCACGCCAAGTTTCTGACACATGCATTAGCTTGTGTTGCGTTAAGAACTGTCTCTGTCTTTCTGCCATTTGTCAACAGAGCGGAGCAGCTCTCCAGCGTGCAATACACTCTCCCCAAAACAGCAGGGGGCGACAGGGCTGACTTCTGGAGGTTTCGTGGTCTTCGCAGCTCCAAGAGGAACCTGAGGAAGAGCAGAGAGGACCTCTCTTCCCAGCCAGTCCAAACAAAGTTCCCAGCTTATGAAAGAGTTGTGCTGAGAGAGGGTGAGGAGCCTGACCGTGTGTGTGAGCTGAGATGTCATTGAGAGACTAAAGCTGCATTCTTGGTCTGTTAATATTTACATTTTTCGTGCAGCTGGTTTCCTGAGACCTGTGGTGATATTTGGGCCCATTGCTGACGTTGCTCGAGAAAAACTCTCCAGAGAAGAGCCAGACCTTTTTGAGCTTGCAAGTACGTGTATGCGTTGTGTTGGACAGATTTTGAAGATAACACCAATTTGCTGTCAACCTGTTTTCTACATAAATCCATCTAACTTGTTTCCAGAGAGTGAACCGAGAGATGCAGGAACAGACCAGCGTAGTTCAGGAATCATTCGTCTTCACACCATCAAACAGATCATCGACAGAGTGAGTAGGCCTCCTTTCATCGTGCAAAAAAAAGGATTTAAGATTGTTATTGTCACAGGTATATTTTTTATCCCTCCTCTTTGCTGTCTTTGTCTCGTGAAGGACAAACATGCTGTGCTTGACATCACCCCGAACGCCGTGGACAGGCTGAACTATGCTCAGTGGTACCCGATTGTAGTCTTCCTAAATCCTGATAATAAGCAGGGGGTGAAGAACATGAGGACCAGGCTGTGTCCAGAGTCCAGGAAGAGCGCCAGGAAGCTCTATGAGAGAGCCATCAAACTGAGGAAGAATAATCACCACCTGTTCACCAGTGAGTGGGCAGAGAGCGTTAAAACACAGTACATTTGAAATGTACATCGTCTCTTTTCCAGGTTTTATTCTCGATGAAGTGATTGTGACTCAAAAACATTCTCTCTTAGCCACCATCAACTTGAACAATATGAATGACGGCTGGTACGGCGCTCTGAAGGAAACGATCCAGCAGCAGCAGAACCAGCTGGTGTGGGTGTCAGAGGGCAAGGTGAGAGACAGGCCTACTACATGTTTTCATTCCATTTCACTGGACATGAGTTTTTGAGACCTGTCTGACTGAGCGACACATGACATGATTGTTTCTCTGCTCTGCTCAGGCGGATGGCACTACAGAGGATGACTTGGACATCCACGATGACCGTCTGTCCTACCTCTCGGCACCAGGTAGCGAATACTCCATGTACAGCACGGACAGCCGCCACACTTCTGATTACGAGGACACCGACACAGAGGGCGGAGCGTACACAGACCAGGAACTGGACGAGACTTTGAACGACGAGGTGGGTCTCCCCACGGAGCCCGCCATCACCCGCTCCTCCGAGCCTGTTCGAGAAGACCCGCCTGTAATTCAGGACACCCCTGGTTACCCTGGATACCAGCACCCTGTGCAGCCTGAACCAGCCAGTCGCATAGACCCTGCTGGGTTCAAGATGGCCGCTCCACAACAGGTAAAGTTCATATCTGGCTTTGCAGGCAGGCCGCTGCAGGCGGCGCCTGTCAGAGATGAAAGTATATGACTGCAGAGCAGAGGAATAGCTCCTTTGTGTTCAGTGTTATGTCCCGACCTCTGTTTAAATTAAATGTCCTTTGCTAAGTAATAAACATATTCTAGAAGCTACTGGTATGTTATCTATTCTGACCACATTTTTGCAAGTGCATTCTCTGGCTGGTGTAAAACTGATTGAGTGTAAGGAAGAAGATCATGGTGTTGGGGTGAGCTGTACTTTCTGTGCCCTTGGCAGGCTGTGTTATAAATGTCTCTTAACAATACTTCACAGCAAGATGAGGCTGCTCTGCCCATGCCCTCGTTGCCTCCGACGGTGGTAGCGCCCCCTGCTGTTGAGCAGCCTGTACAGCTAGAGGGTATGCACCTAGAGGAGCCGCCTGCTGCAGCCGCAGCTCCTCAGGCTGACTCACTTAGCAGCCCCAGCCCTGCCCCTGAGCTTATTCAGCCCCCACCACCACCACACGAACCCCACCCGTCTGGACCGCCTGGTCCAGAACCAAAGGTACCCGCAGTTTCACCAGCCACTCGGACCGGGCCTGGGCCCCAGCCTGCTGTTTTAACTGCCTGTCTTCTCGCACATGCTTTCCACTCGCTCTCTGCATGACATGCCCACACTGTGTGACTCACTGAGCCCACTGTGTGCCTCTGGCTCCCAGAGAAATGTGCGACAGACTAGTCCACATGCACCACAGTGGGCTGGGAGACCAGAAGGACTGGTACATCTGAGTCTTTGACCAGGGTGAAGACATCCACAACCAGCCCTAACTGTTGCCTCTTACTTCCTTTGCATGGCTCCTAATGTTTTTTGGGTTCCTTTCAGCTTTAACTCTCTTCTATAGATGAACAATAGTAGCACTTACAGTGGCATCATAGTGGTAGATGTGTTGTCTGTTGTAGTGCCAGTAGTTTGACGTTGCATTAGATGCAAACTGAATGTTGGTTGCATGATGAAAGCTAACCTGCAGACAGTACTCTTGGTAATGATTTCCATCAAGCAATTCTCCCTATGGGAAAACAAACTTACATAAGCACACTGCATTGTGTCTTCTGTTCAGCAGTTTTGTTCTTTGTAGATGCCAACAAATCAACCTCCTCCATAGGAATTACTGTCACTAGATTTGCTGTCTACAGGCTACACATCATATGTTTGAAATGAGGCCTTTCAGAAATGTGCAAATTGCTTGTTAGTTCACAATTTTTTTAAATGTTTTCATATGTAAAAAAAACCCCTGTGCTTTTATGGATTCTTATCATTCTTGAAAGGCATCTTGTCAAACAGGCATTCAGAACTGTTTTTGAATAATGGACCAAGGTTTGCTTGTGTAATTGCACTTTTAATTGATGTTTGTTTAATTAAATGGCAGAGGGATTTATTTTCGAATGATTTGGTTCATGTTACACATGTTCAGATCCTCAAGGTTTCAGTTTATTCGCCAGCATTGAATTTAATCTTGAAGTTATTCTTAATCTGGAGTTGGGAAAGCATTTTTCCCCCGACCGCTTTCTGTCCTGCAACATGGTGGCTCTTAAAAATGTCAAAATGAGGATGAAGATGTGATGGATGTATTCATTTGGCGCTGTTTCTTCACAGATGTACAAGAAAGATCTGTACAATATGGAGGACCCTGTGCGAATCAACCATGGCCTGAAGCAGTCTATGAGCTACAGTCACCAGCCGTCGTACCAGGACAAACAGCCATACCGCGAATACGACCACCCGCCTTACGGATACGATGGAGGCGGCTACACAGAACCAAAGCCTCACAACACTGACTCTCACCTGCACTACGACAACCGTGTGCCTCATTACAACGAACAGTGGCCCCCCTATGACCAGCAGACCTCGTCCTCTCAGCCCGCAGGGTACCAGCCGGGCCACCAGCAACCCATGGGCTACAACCCCCGGTCCCCCTACGAGGATGGACCAGGGAGGGACTACAGCCCCCCTCAGCCCCGCTATGATGAGGCCCCGCCAGTGGGCTACGATGGCAGACCACGCCACAGTAAACCTGGGCCCATTCGTTATGATGAACCCCCGCCCCCGCCCCCGGCAGGCTATGATGCCCGCTCTCCCTATGATGCAGAACCTCACGGCTTCCCCATAAATTCACCTCGATCGCCAGAGCCTCCAAAGCAGTATTACGGTGACTCTGGTCTGAGGCCCACCTACATTCCTGGGCCTCCAAACCGGGGCTATAAGCCAGGGATGCATGAGCCCATCATGAACTCCGAACCCGCAATTCCCCCTCCTAAACCAGAGACCCTGTCCTCGCCAGGGGAGCCAGCCATCACTCCAGGCTCCAAACCCCTCCCTCCACCACCCCGGGAAGACCTGGATGAGGACCCGGCCATGAAACCGCAGTCAGTGCTCAACAGAGTCAAGATGTTTGAGAATAAACGGTCTGTTTCTATGGACAGGGCTAAAGAAGGAGAGTCGGCAGCACTCAGGGTAAGTTCTTCACAGAGGTGTGCAGCAATGGGTCAAACATTTTATGCCACAGGTGTAAATGAACTAAAACAAACGAGGACCATACTCTGGGTTTTGTCTGGTAGGAGCTTTTGGTAGCTTTTAAAGAAGTTTAAGTACTTGGATATGCATGTATTTAAAACAACATGAGGAAACTAACAAGGCTCCAAGGAGGCCAAATTATTATTGCCCAAACCGCAGATGCATCAGTCAAAAAAACGCAGAACTGCAAGACTTAAAACTGCAAGCTTGTTCTTGTTAAATGATGGTCTGTTTTGTCATCATCTGGCCCATAAGATGTCTGACACAAGACTAGATATTTAAGTGCATGCAGTCCATTCATGTGAACAAAAATCTGGATCAGATGCAAGACGAGCTCTCCTTGCTTTTCAGCCTGCAGATGTTCCTAAACCTGTGAGTGCACCTGGCCCAGTCCTCAAAGCCAATTCCCTCAGCAACCTGGAGCAGGAGAAGTCCACCTATAGGTATGTAGTCCTCATTACAGCACCGCAGGCTGCAGAAAGATGGGTGAAGGACAACTCTGAGATCCTTGCAAAGGCGTCTTGGAATTCATTTGTTGTTGTTTGAGCTCCACCTAGTGGACACAATTCACCATGCAGAAAG
This sequence comes from Chaetodon trifasciatus, assembly GCA_037975065.1. NCBI lineage: Eukaryota > Metazoa > Chordata > Actinopteri > Chaetodontiformes > Chaetodontidae > Chaetodon > Chaetodon trifasciatus. The sequence goes on from JBBMOE010000002.1 coordinate 12,506,605, forward strand.
CCGGGCCGGTGCGGTGTGCAAAGACAGAAAAGGCATGCAAAGGTCAAGCCAAGACTAGTAGCTGTGTGTTTGGAAGGTCATTAGGAGCCTTACTGTTAAGGATAAACAGATTGTTTTCAAACATACTAGATCTTTTCATTTTCATTGATCAAATGAGCGCAAAGTTTCTAACATCAGGATCTATGAGATGTCTTTATACAAGCTTTTGGATAATCCTGCTGTCTGTCCCGGCTGTTTAAATCTCTGCAGCTGTTTTACTCGTTTCTTTGTGTTTCCTCTGCAGGGCTCCTGAGCCACAGAAGCCTCATACTAAACCCCTGGATGATGTAGCGCGGTCCAACCACTATGACCCAGATGAGGACGAGGAGTACTACAGGAAGCAGTTGTCCTACTTTGATCGCCGTAGCTTTGACAGCAAGGCCATGGGCCAGCCGAGTCCTGGCATCAACCGCTTCCATGATCTGCCCAAACCAGCTCAGCTGTCCTACCCGTACAACCGGTATAACCACATGCGAGCAGCCGCCGCTCCAAAGTCGCACCACAATCACAGTTGTCCTCACTAATTGAATTGTTTGTGTCTACTGCAGAGTTGAGTCTGTCGAGAAGGTGAGTCCAGTGGAGAAAAGATACGAACCCCTGCCCCAAATCAGCCCATCCTCCCAGTATGGTCCCCCCGCGTCCGCCATCCCACCCAACACACTGCCCAAGCTCAGCCCCAATGACGGTGAGCTCGCTAACTTTTCCTGCCTGACTCAAACTTCATCATGTACATGAACAGTCTGCAGATTTTTACATCACTGTAAAGTCTGTATTTAAGTGTTTGTGTCCTCTGTCATGCGTCTCCAGCTAACTCCATACCCGAGCCGTTGAGCTCACCCAATCCTAAGCCTGAGCTGGCAGCTCTCCGACCAGCCAGCAGGGACGAACCCGCACCTGGTGGCTACCTGCCCCCGAGAGGCCTCCCCGACAAATCCCCCATCAACGGCACAGACGCAGCACCCCCGAAGACGCTGCCCGCTCCCGCTCCAACAAGCTACAACCGCTACGTCCCCAAGCCGTACACCAGCTCCGCCCGGCCCTTTGAGCGCAAGTTTGAGAGCCCCAAGTTCAACCACAACCTGCTGCCCAATGACACACAGGTGAAGACGGACCTCCTCAGCAAGCCCAGCGTAGTGAGCAACAGCGGCGGGAAGCCTCAGCTGTCACCGCAGCCCCTGGATCACGACAGTGGCCTGGACACCTTCACACGCACTATGGACAACAGGCCCAAATACCAGCACAATAACATCAACGCCATCCCCAAGGCCATCCCAGTAAGGTATGAAATTCATCAATGTTCACATCCAGCAGTAGCAGTCGGTGCTCTGAGGGTAATTACTGAGCTGCAGAAAGATGGGACGAGACTTGTCTCTTCTGATGTCCTCTGCTGTGCTTTATTCTCCGCCTTCACTGTTTTGATTGATGACGCCGACTTCTGTGTCTCCGTCCCTCAGCCCCAGCACGCTAGAAGACGACGATGAAGACGAAGGGCACACAGTGGTGGCCACCGCCCGGGGCATCTTCAACTGTAATGGAGGGGTCCTGAGCTCCATCGAGACGGGCGTCAGCATCATCATCCCCCAGGGCGCCATCCCCGAGAGCGTGGAGCAGGAGATTTACTTCAAGGTGTGCCGGGACAACAGCATCCTGCCCCCCCTCGACAAGGAGAAAGGTCGGTCCCCGAGTGTCTTTACATCCTAAACGTGTCAAGAAACAAACAGTCTGTAAAACTGCAAGTGCTGGAAACAGTAACCACAGAGCACAAAGTCTGTGTTTTTGTTTTTTAGAGCTAATGCAGGATTCAACAGTACCCCTCTATCGGGTCTTTATTCAAACTTTTATACCCGTGTGACCAAGGGCACTCCACATCTTTATGATAAGAAGTATGAACAGGGCATGTAGAGGGAGAGTGGTCCTTTAATGAACCTGTCCAGTCAGTTAACAGTTAAATCTCCTTCACTACGAAGACCTGGCAGCGGACTCCGTCACTTGATTGGTTAATTCCCGCATGTGTAATTTGTGGAATTGAAACTTGTTGTGTATCTGTGCAGGAGAAACGCTGCTAAGTCCGCTGGTGATGTGTGGCCCGCATGGACTCAAGTTCCTGAAGCCGGTGGAGCTGCGCTTACCTCACTGTGCGTCTATGACCCCTGATGGTTGGTCTTTTGCTCTAAAATCCTCCGACTCCTCGTCGGGTACGCTGTCCTCTCTCTGTCCTTTGGGGTCTGTGGGCTGGCTTTGGTGATTTAGAGAGGAGAGTTTCTCTGTGTCTGAATCGTTTGAGTCATCTCATCTGTTTTCCATATTCCCCTCACTTCTTCTCCGTGCATGTGCTGTTTGAGTTGTTTTCTTATTTTTATGCTTAGTATGAACTGCAGGTTAAAGTTTCTCTTCAGTTATAGTGAAAAAAACACTACAGTGCCACTGGAGCTGAAGCATTTAGTCTATTAATTGATTTGAAAATTCATAATTCAGATTAATTCATAAGTAAGTGGTGAAAGTCCTTTTTTGAGCAGAAATGGCAAAAATCAACCAGATCCACCTCCTCAATGTTGCTTTTTTTCTTTGTCTCATGTGACAGTTAACTGAATATCTTTTGATTTTTGACTGTTTAGACAAACTTATAGTCAGGATGGACATATTTTATAGTCGTCTGCATCATAATTTTAATTTATTAAGTCAAAAAGATAATCAGGAAGCATTTCATAGCATGGGTCCAAAACACATGCTTAATTAATGCATGATGTGACCATCATGCCACGATTGGTTCTCATGTGAAGAGTTGACGCTTACTGAATCATTGATGAATGATGGTGACTCACTCATACGTTAACTCATATGCTACCAAATTAGCTGGAATCCATTTCTATAGGAGAGATCATTTCAGACTTGCATTTGATCAGCCGGCTCATATGTGGATTTACCTTTAGTGAATGCGCTTTTAATCGTTTGTTAATTAGACTTAATTTGAGGGGATGCAAGTCACCCAGGTGACTCGTCCTGTCGTGGTGATCGTATGTGAAGTGAAGTCATTCTTCAAATGTCGATGTGCTCGTGAGCTTTTGAGTCATAACGTGGAAACAACATGGACGCTGCAAAGAAGATGTGTCGTAAATAACTTTTCTAACTAATCTAGGTCAGTTTATGTGGACTAACAATTCCAACCTAATACCATAGTGCAAATTATATGGGAGCAAAACATTCCATTTTATTTATAAAGCACAATGATATATGCAACATTAATATATATGAATTAATAAAAAGTTACATATCAACATACCAAACATTTTCTTTCCTCCACCATGTTGTCGTTGTTCCAACTTGAGGGGTCGTTCATGTGAATTTTTCCTAGTCAGAAACAAATTTTTATTATTATTATTTTTATATTTATTGCAACAACACCTGAATGTAGGGAGAGATTCCTGAGTAACGATTGATGTAACCTCGCGCCGCTCCCCTCATAAACATGAATGGTTGGGTCATGCAGCATTAAGAGCTGCTGCTGTTGGGCTTTCAGAAATGCACGTGTCTTGTGTCTTAAAAGCCTTTTTCTATGTAACTGGATTCCAGTAAATTAGGTGACAAATACATTAATCTATGAGATACCTGCAAGTTAACATTGATGAAATTAATCGATCATTAAGCATTAACTCATCACATGAACTCATGGTGAGCAACAGGAGTTCATTTCCTGCATTAATTTACGCATTAAATCATCAGTTGCACATTTTCTTACTGAGACTGAGATTTTATTTATGATCCGTGTGTCAGGAGAATCTACTTTTTATTCTGTATTTTAAAGACAGAAGGAGGAGCTCAAGCAGCTGACGTCGTGTCTCTCCTCTCTGCAGGTGATCCCAAAACCTGGCAGAACAAATCTCTCCCCGGAGACCCAAACTACCTGGTGGGTGCAAACTGTGTGTCTGTGCTCATTGACCACTTCTGAAGAGGGCGACAGCTGGCCTGTTACTGAATGTGATGAACAGGGGCCTCACTCGCCCCCGCCGTGCTCCCGCCGCCGTGGCGGGGTGCGTGATGCTCGATGAAGTATGAACTTGTTACTCTCACGTTGTTTACTGTGCCCAAAAGAAAAAAAAAGAAAAAAAACACACACACACACACACACACACACACACACACACACAAGGAGAGTCTGAGGAGTCCAGCATCCCTGACGCTGCACTCTTTTTTTTTTTTTTTTCTTTTTTTTTTCGGTGCTTTCAAGGCTTGCAAAAAATAAAGATTAAAACAAGTTATTTAAACAAAGGAACTGAAGTTGGAATGCATGACCAGTGCCACAGACTGAATAATCTCATTTTGACATTTTTAGCTAATTTTGTAAAAGGTCAGAGCAGTGCAAGGAGGGAGGAGAATTTTGGAAACTCGTTTAATATTGCAATGGGATTTTTTGCGTACTGTAAAAATAATAATAATTTAAAAAAAAAAGAACACTCACAAACAGCAAAGTTGGTATATGCAAAACTTTTGTTTGTGAGTCCTTTGGTCATGCGTTTCACTCACAAAGGATCTCTGAGGACTTGAGAAATGCTGAGCCTGACTCACGAAGGAACACGTAGGAATCCTAAAGATGAAAAAAGAAGAAGAAGAAATGACGGTTAAGTATTAGTCTGAGACGCCTGGTTGTTCCGAGGCGGCTCTCTCTCTTTAAAACTGATGTTTTGTAGCAACGTTTTACCGTAGATAAATATACTGACTTGATTTTACAAACTCCTGCTGTCTAGAGATCTATGCATGTGCTATGACTCAGGTCCAGAAGCCTGCTACTACTAAGTTCAACACATGAAAATCCCATCGTACACTGCAAGCAGTGATGCCTTATCTGCATATTAACTTTTCAGTGAAACCTTAAAACATCGGATCCTTCAGTTATAGCGATCACTACGGAAGAAAAAGTTGTCTCTGCATTTTCTCATAAACAGTGAACTTGGATTTAGCACACGAGAATAATTGAGGCTGATGAAAAGGTATGCTTTCTTTTACTGCTATGCATATGAAGTCTGAGGAAATACAAAAAAAGCTAGAAGATGTTTAAATTGTGGCTGTACATATTGCTAGTATATGGCCTTGGTTCTCTGTAAATGAACTTTTGTACATCTTTGTTATTTTGTATAAAAGAGAAAACGTTTGTTAAAAAAGAGGAAGCGGTTACATTGGTTATGTTTGTATTCTGGTTATACCCCTGAGCCTTGGAACTGACATAAGCAGTAATAAGTCCGACTTTTCTACCAACATATACACACACTACTTAAGGCATTTTTAACAGTCAGAAAACTTTTTATTCTTATTTACAAAATAGAGAAGTGCTTGGTTTAAATGATTTTAAAAGATGTGCTTGAGGGGGTCTGCTGTGAAGAGTGGTCCCTTCCTTTATTTGTGATACTGGATGCTGTATTGTGTGCCCTGAAATGTATTTTTGTACTAATAGACAATTTATTATGGCACATCAGTACTGTTTTCTTTTGATATGATAACACTGCTTCAACCCGACACTAGTTTCTTTTCCCGTGTGGCTGACATTCTTTTTATTTATTTTTTTCTTCGGTTCAATTTTTCTTTTCCTTTGCGACACATTTCTAAGTATACCACTGTATTAATAAATAAATTCATTTTTAAAGTACATGCTTCTTGGATTTGTGTGTTCGTCTAAACTTCCAGATGTTTGACATGTTGACACACCCAGACTGTTTTCTGCCAAACGGGTCTGAGGATTCCTCTGCGGCTCCTGAAGTTAGCATTTGTGTCGTATGAAATGCTCAATCCCAGTTTTCTGCCATTCGCAGCTGCGTCCCTCATGTAGAACCAGTACACTGAGCAGTCAGCTGGATTATTCTGCATGCATACAGTAAAAATCCAGTGCAGACAGTCCTCATAAAGATGAACAGAGTTGGAGGCATTTGTTCTTTTCTAACACCAACTGCACTTTGATGTTCTTTAAAAATGAATTTCCTGCTGCTGTTTTTCTCGATCTGACCTTTTCTGGTTCACTGGCTGTATGAAGCCAGACATTAGTTCCCTTTTTTTCTAAAAATATCCCCTCCAGACATTTTTTTAAGACCCACACTCAGTTTTAGCTACACTGACCTAAAGTAATACTGTCAAATACAACAGTCCTGCAGTGACCTCCACCATCCCGAATATTATGATGTTCAGTTTGTGTTTTCAAGAGGTGTTGAACGTTATGCTCATTCTGGATGCTGCAGTTTGTGGTAAATGGAGTGGACAAAATAACAGAAACACCTATCAGGATAATGCAATACAATTCAACAGCACCACAAGCAAAATGATCATCGGTAACAGTTTAAACAAAAGCTAAAAGTCTATACAAGAAAAAAAAATTGTTATTTTCTTCATTTATTGAAGTCTAATCATTGATAGATGATATAATTTGGTTATCGTGCTTTCCATAATGTTAGATGTACCTAATAAACTGGCAACTGAACGTCTGAAAATTCTTGACTTTAAAGGGCTAGTGTGTAGGATTTAGTGGCATATAGTGGTGAAGTTGCAGATTGCAACAAAGTACCTCTCGCCTCACCTGTCCTTTTCCTATGGGAGAACCTACGGTGGCCTTCAGATCACATAAAAATGTAAAAGAGCCACTGTTTGGTTTGTCCATTCTGGGCTAATGTACAAACATGGTCGACTCTGATTCCATTTCTGTTAATACGTCTCCTTAAATCCTGCACACTGGTCCTTTAAATAACTTGTCTAATGTGTTTTTTAATAAAAAAAAAAAAAAAAACCTGGTTAATAATTCTTAATATCACATCTTCGCCATCTCCCTCCAAATCCAAAAGTCTGAACTCTATGAATATGAAAATATTTTTAATCTTGAAAGTTTAAACCAGAAGACATCTCCTACTTGTCTCAAAAGTCCATTCTCAGTGAATGTGTCAGTACAGTGTCAACACCACATTTGGGTACAATTAACGACTGTGAATGGCTTCCTGTCTAGTTGTGATGCCACAGACACATGCTTGTACCTGCACGCGTTAAACTGAGATTTAAGATAAACACAGAAAAACCCATCAGCAAATAAAAGTTCAGTCTTCTAGAGTCAAACTCTGCACATGCAACATTCTGCACAGTGAAAGTCAAACATTCAGGTGAAGGACCAGCAACAAAAACCCATCTGGGTGGATGAAAGAGCAGATCTGACAACGTTGCCTTGTTAGTCACAAGCTTGTGACAAAGTCGGAGTATCGCTTCATGCCAAAGGTTGTGTCGGTCAGTCGCTGCACCAGAGGCAGAAAGTTGCTCTGCTCATAAATGTGCTTACCAGACATTATGGAGGCTGCTAGTTAAACAACAGAGCACTCACTCCCTCACTTAGTTACACGACAGAGTATGAGCTGTTAGTACACACAAGCTGATAAAGCAGAGACTGGCTGTACATAACATCTGTGCAAATGTTCAGTCATAAAGCCACAAGTCATAAAATGTAATTTATGAAGGTTTTTTTTTAAAAATCTTACATCTTCAGTCTAATGAAAAAAAAAAGCTTATGATAATAGAAACTTTGGTTAAAAATGAAAATTTAAAATGCCACAATTCATCTGGCCAATCAAAAAAATCAGAGGTTTAATTATGAAAAGCACAACAGTGGCAGTAAGACATCCCTGTATATCACGTACTGGAACACAAACCTGCAGAGATGCACAGCAGTTGTGTTAAAAAAAAGAAGACACCTCTTTAAACGTGTTTTGAAGTCAGTATGGTCGTCCTGAGATTAGTTGAATGTTAAAAAGTCCATGAATGAGCTGCTACTTTGTCGACAAGCGTGTCGTCTGCTTCAAGTGTCTCTGTTAGAGTTTTATTTCCCTGAAGGCGATGGCTCTGTGGATCTCTTCAGTCAGCGGAACGTACATCTTTTTCTCGGGATCTAAAAAGTACAAAGGATCTTTGATGTGAGCTGGGTTGAATCCCTCCTCCACCAGCCTCACTTTCTTCATCTTGAACGTCCCCGTCATCTCCAGGCGGGGCTGCAAAACACAGAGTGTGAGTTTCAGATGGATTTTCTGTCTAATTTGCCTTCTGCAGCAAACAGAAGGAGGACCCACGAGGAACGCACCGCAGACCCGGATCATAATGAGCGCATCAGACCAGACGTCACAGATCCACATTTCTTCCCTCAGTGCCCTTAAAACTTCTGTTTCTGCTACATTCATTGAGTCACAAGCAGCGGACTCAATTTGTAACGCCACAGCAATCCCTCATGACCTCACGTAAACCAACATGAAATGATCCAAGTCAGTTACCCGCAGAGATGTCACTGTGCGATGAGTCACCTTGAAATGGATCCATTAAGAAGAAATATGTGAAGAAACTCTCACAGGCATCTTCATCTGCAAATAATTCTTAAATTACTGGAAATGTAAGCAACTAATGTTATTCCAGTTTTTCATATGTAGCGTCTCGCCATCGTTGTCATCAATGCTGCCTTGCATTGTGGGATAATTGTGCCGGCATAGTGTCCAGTGTTTGCATACTGAAATATTCACAGGAAACAGGAAATGCACCTCACGCAGTATTTAGGAATTTTGGACAGGCCCAGAGCCCTAGCCAAGTAGGTGGGGTGGCCTGAGATGCAAAATCCATTGCATAAAACTCTGAATCACTGCTCTCTGCTTGTACAGCTTCAGAATCAGAATCAGGATCAGGTCTGAGAATCATTTATTGTCTCTGTACTGTTTTCAGTTGAGTAAATGTTGAAAAAGGATTCGCAGGGAGGTGTATCCCTTCAGCACGAGCATCTTTCTACATAACAATCAAAGATTACAGTGAAATTTTACTTGAAGGCCACCTGAACTAAGCAAAGAGGTTAATCAGTGCACAAATGAGATGCAGTCCGAGTCACAGTGGATTTAAGAGAAGCCTTTGTGCAGCAATGACCTCAAATCTCATGTTCCACCTGACACAAGGCCGCAGGTGCACAACGCATCTTCTTTCTTTACCTGAATCCTGATGAATCGAGGTCTTGCGTAAGCTGGCAGGTAGTTGACGACCTTCTTGTAGGTGTCCGAACAGTCAAAATCTTCTCCCTCCCTCAAAATGACAGCAGCCATGCCGATCCGCCCCTCGTGGCCTAATCAGACCGTTCAGTTAAATACAGGCAGAAAATATGAAAAAAGCACAGAGTTGACCTTCCTCATCTGTTACTGTGAGATCTGTCATCTGTATGTTTACCTTCAACTTTAACACCATAGACATTTGCCTCCAAAATGCAATGAGCCATTGTGAGGATGTCTGCAACCTCCGACGTGGCCACGTTCTCTCCTTTCCATCTGCAACAACAAGCCAACAAACAGCACGTCAAATGAAAATCTTGTGCCTGTAAAAGCTGAAAAGATAACCTCAAAAAGGGCCAGTTCAACACAAAATGAATCACAACTCGCCTGAAAGTGTCGCCAACTCGATCCTGAAAGTACACAAAGTTTTCGTGATCAAACCGAAGCAAATCTCCAGTGTTGAAGTACAAGTCGCCTTTTTTCAGCACGTCACGAAGCCTCTTCTTCTCCGTCTGTCGCTGGTTGCCAGCGTATCCAACAAAGGGAGACCTCTGAGTGACCTGTCCCACTAGAAGTCCCGTCTCACCTGACAAAAGGACACATGAAACATGTCCATCACAGTTTCAATCAAGATGACGCCTTTCAGTGTCTGGTTCAGCCAGGCCAACAATCCAAAGCCCAACCATTTAAAACTTCAGTTCAGGCACAAAGAGAAAACACAGGTGTTCCACAGGTATGTTTCCACCTGTAAAACTGACTCACCTCTGGCCGCCTCGATGCAGAGACCCTCAGAGTTCCTGACCGGCTCCTCCTTCTCTATGTCAAACTTGATCAGAGTGTAAGGGAAGAAAAACTAAAGAGAAGAAAGGAAAAATCCACCGGTTACATGAAGTCTTGTACTTTATCAGCCTACAGTCGATGAAGTTTAAAGAGTTTAAAGCCACGCTAGCAGCTCTATGAGACTGTAATTAGACACAGCTTTGAGCAAAATGCTAACATCGGCATGCTAACATCCGCGCAATGACAATGCGAACATTCTAATGTTCAGCATGTAAATTTACCATGTTCAACAGCTTAGTGTGTTAGCATGCTAGCATTTGCTTGGTAGCTGCAGCTGATGGGAATGTCATTAGTTTTAAGGGTGTTTGGTCAAAGTTTGGGGCAAATTGAAAATTTGACCTGATGGTCGCGCTAGAGGAACACAAACTCTATTACATTTCATCTTGAGGGGGGTGTGAATGTCTGTGCTAAATTTCATGGTAATCTGTCAAATAGTTTCACCACAAAACTAAGATTTCAACCTCATGGTGGCACCAGAGGAAAAGTCAGAGGACCACTGAAGTCTTTGGGGTTCATCCTCTGGAAACCACTAATGTGTGCACGAAACCTTAAGACAGTTTGTGCAGTAGTTTGATATTGACATTTCAGTCTGGACCAAAGTGTTTGATTGGCAGACTGACCTCGCCACCTCTGCTGCATTCGTGGCTAAAAACGCTGTCCTGATCCTCGACTCACCCTGTGGACAAAATTGACTCGCCCCACTGCACCGACTTTGGATGTGTAATTGATGAAGCCGATGTTTCCCTCTGTGGCGGCGTACAGCTCTCTGACTTTAATGTCCCCAAAGCGTTTCAGAAACTCCGACCAAATGTCCGTTCGGACCCCATTGCCGATGGCGATCCTCACTCTGTGGTTCTTGTCGCTGTCTTTCTGCAAAGAGCAACATCAACTCAAAACAGAGACGTGCAAAGTTTCATGTGTTCTATCAGAACAAGACTCACTGATTTATCCTGAAGATGGTCAGGATCCTTCTTACCTGGGGAGTGTTGCAAAGGTAGCGCATTGTTTCACCAATGTATTGCATCACTGTCACGTTATACTTCCTGCAGTCGTCCCAGAACTGTGAGGCAGAGAACTTTCTCCTCAGAAAAATGCTCATACCTGCAATCAACATCATAGCACAGCCTTTATTTTGAGTAAACTTACACATCTTGACTGCCCAAGCCAGGTGTGTAAATCACTTTGTTCTGTAAATCATGAGAGGATTAAGCAGGTCATTACCTCTCTCGATGGCTCCGACCATCCCGATGAGGAAGCCTGCACTGTGATAGAGAGGCAGGTTGATGTAGAAGATGTCCTCTGATGTGACTCCACATGCCGCCTGGATGAAGGAGGCGGCCCAAACCCTCTCGTGGGTGATAACGGCTGCTTTAGGCAAACCTTCCAGTCAAAGGAGGATAAATCATGGCAGGTTCTTATGAGATGTACGCTGTTTTAAAGGTGCAATGTGTAAGAACTGGCTTCCTGTTGAAGATCACTCCAAACAAATTGGGAGGCATCTTACCACCAGAGTAACCGCTAATGGCTGCTCAGTATACTCTTTACTGTAGCCATCTATGGATATGAGCTTCAGATAGCTAGTTAGGTCAGTTAGCCGTGCAGCTAGTGGCTAGAACTTGGAGTGCTGGGGGTTGTTGATCAGCAGCCTCCCGGTGAAAATGGCCCGTTTGGGATCAAACAAAGCAGACCGACAGAGGCCAGCTTGACAACAGGGAAAACTGTACTGAGGTAAATTACATCAGCTCCAACCTGGACTCTCACTCCAGGGACGATGAAGACGAGAGGAGCGAGAGGAAGTTCGGTCATCAGCTGCGTATAGAAGCAGAGTATTTTCACATCTAACTCGATGAAGTCAGGTTTTGTTCCGGTTTTTATTCCCTGCAACTTCACTGTTTTAGCTCACTCTCTCCTCAGTCATCAGCACTCTTTTCAAATGCAGCAGATAAAACCTGATAACACCAAACTGCAGACAAAGTTAGCAACAAGCTGGTGAACACAGGGGAGTGTTTAGCCGCTAAACAACCACAAACCTTCATCGGGAACTGGTGCAAGTGGCCAGATATGAAAATGCTAATGTTATTCATTGTCTGCTGGACGTTTAAATAAATAACTGTTACCATCCTTTATACAGTGGTCATACTGTATGTTAATGTTTACAGCTTGGTGCACTGCAACAAAGTGACCACAAAAACAAATAAATCCAAGATAAAACATAGTTAATATACCACTCGGTTCTCACACAGTTCTGACGACCTTTAAGCCTTACGAAAGACAAACATTTTACAGCCACCTTTCAAGCCAAATGTTAAAGGTTTCAGCTAGTTGTACCTAATAACCTGACAGCTAAGCGCATCTTCCATGGCTGTCAGTGTAGATTTTTAGTTTTGGAGTTGTTTCCTGGTGTACCTGTAATTGTAATTGGGAGGGAGGGAAATAGATAGATAGATAGATAGATAGATAGATAGATAGATAGATAGATAGATAGATAGATAGATAGATAGATAGATAGATAGATAGAATTTAAAGTAAAAGGCATGCAGTAAATAATCCAAAAGCACAGCAAGCGAAGAATTAAAAGTTAAAAGTAAATTTGTCCAGCGCAAACAGAATGTAAGTTAAGGTGTGTGTGTTGAACAGAGTGTTGTACAAATTCCATTCAGACATTCAGACGGAGACACCCCACCTCCTATTTTCTCACCAGGATATCAGGTCTTTTTGTGTTTTAAATTGTGATGTCCAGACCTCTTAACACCTACATACAAAACCCCACAGGATGCCTCCGGTGTGGACCACACCCTAGGGGATCAGCACCGATACCTACAGCAGACCAGAGGGTGTGAAAACACACCCTTGGGTAGGGGGTGTTCCTCGGTATAAATGTTTAGCTCTCCCCATGCTTGGGGTCTTTTCTTCATTTTACTGCTTGTATGATGACTGACCTTTTCTTTGCAAAGAAAGTAAAAACCTTGTTGGCCGGCAGAAGTCTCTATTTCTTTCTTTACCAGCAGCAGAGAATTGCCACAACATACCTGTGGTGCCTGATGTGTAGATGTACAGAGCGGTGCTCCTGATGTTGACGCTGGCCCTCAGGTCCAGGGACAGCGGCTCATCTGAGGCCTGGGAGATCTTTTCAGACAAAGTGTTGATGCCCTGGATGCCGCAGGCCTCTGAAAGGAGGTATACACTGATACCCTGCTCTCTCAGCGTCGGTAAAACCTCCTCCACAGCGTCCTGCAGCTCTGCAAATACAGAGAGGCATTCAGCTCCACACGATATGTCAGAGAGCTGTGTTGCGCAATGCAGCACATGCAGGCCTGTGCCATGTTACCTCAGGTCCCACTGGGATATGAGCACATGGTGCAGCCACTTCAGTCCGAATGTATGCGCTTCTCAGTAGTGAAACTCTAGCACCATAATCGCAGTACGGAGAAAAAGCTTTCAGAGTGCAATGCTCCTTCTGTTTGTTACCCAAGATGAACTAATCGGGACTGAATGTAGAGCACAATGACTGAAACCATGTGAGAAAACAAGGGATTAAACCTTTATTCCTGATAACAATGGCTGTACGAAACTGTCCTGGCAAACATTTCTTCTCTGATCTATATTCTAAGAAATATTCGCTGCTTTCAAATCACTCTGCTGTGGTTTAAAACGGAGGAATCAACAGAACAGAGGATTATACATATCACATATTTATTTTGTTAGTATGTCTCAGAGAAATAAACCAAATTCATAACAATTTTAAATGCTAGTTTCCTACAACACAAAACAACCATTTCAATAACGCAGCAAGAAGAGTCTTGTGTGTAATTATTGGTGCATTAACCTTTCAGCAGCATTTTAATGTTGCATCAATAATTTGCTTAATCAACAACTAATCAAAGTGGACAACTGACCTGGGTTCAGTGTGTGGCAATAAGTCTGTGGTCATTTGAAAAACAGCAAATAAGTGGCCTTAAGGCAGGTTCTGCATCTCGTTTTAATCACTTTATTATTTCTGTTTCTTCTGTGTCAACATGCTGCATCGTCCTAAAGTGTGGTCTAATCAAAGTACAGGACAGTTTAGTGATACAGAATTGTAGGACTGGTTTGTTTCTGGTGCACCAGTTGAAATATAATGAAACTACCATGAACAGTCTGTTTGCTCTGTACCTGAAGGCAACTCGAAGGTGATTTAGCACATAAAAAGATGCACAGAGTGACACCTGGGACAAAAGTTCACTCTGACGCCCATCCGCAGGTCACCCCCGCCCTGATGCCAACACCTCCTGTTCTTAGCTTATCAAGTGATTTGTATGTAAACTGCATTTTGAAACACTCACCTGCAAGGTAAACACAGCTGTCAGGTGACTGTAGCTACCCAACAAATATCCATCCAGTAGTGGAAGAAGTATTCAGATTTACTGAAGTAGAAGTACCAATAAAACAATGTTAAAATACTCCATTACAGTTCTAAAAGTTTTATTTAAAATGATTTTTAAGTAAAAGAACAGAAGTATTATCAGTACTTAAAGTCTCAAATTTAAAAGTACTTATTTTTTATTACATCATGAATACTGATGCATTCATGTGTAAGCAGAATTATCATGTTACAGCTGGTTGAGATTTTGGAAGTTTTAATAACTTTACATTCTGTTGGTAGGTCAGTCCAGTGGTTCCCAACCTGAGGGTCGGGTCCCTTCGAGGGAGTCGTGAGATGGTTGAAGTGGTACGAAAGAAGTTCTGCTGCAAACATTTGTGTTCGCTTTATCTCTAATGTTTGTTCATTGTGAAATACTGAAGAATTTTACCTCTCTGGGCCTTGGACACTTTAGAGGGGGAAGGTCTCTTTGATGGAGCTGATAAGGATTGATAGACATCTGAAACGTGGAGGGGTCCCAACTATATGCTGCTTTTTAGGAAGAAACCACAAACCAAAAAGCTTTGGAGCCATTAACCTCGAAAAATGTTGGATTTTAAAAGTAACTGTCAAATAAGTTTAGTGGAGTGAAAGTACAATTAGAAATATTCAAGTAAAGTACAAGTATCTATAAACTGTGCTTTCCACCACTGCGAGCTGCAGTGGCAGAAACTCTTTGCACTTTGCTCCTCTGTGGACAAGAAGCGTGCTCATGCAGCAATGATGGGGGACAGGAAAGGGTCAGGGCGCTGGGGAAGACCCTTCCTCCTCTGTCTTACCTGCAGAGACGATGATCACTTTGGCCCCGCAGCAGGAGAAACAGTGCAGCAGAGACTTGGATCTGATGTTATAGTTAAGCAGGGCGGCCGGGCAGCCCAGCTTGGCCAAACCGAGCCAAATCCACACGAAACTGGGCTCGTTGGCCAGGAACAGAGCGACCGGGTCCCCCTCCTTCAGCCGGGCTTCAGCCTGCAGAGCTCGGGCCACCTTGTTGCTCTGCTTGTCAACTTCGCCATAAGAATATTCTCGACCCTCGAAGTGCAGAAAGGTCTTACGGGGATGCGCCTTGGCGGCATCCAAGAAGCAGTCCACGATGCTGTAGAAAGGTTTGCTTTTCTTGTACTTGAGGAGCCTAATGCCGAGTCTAACGCTCCGCAGGATGTAGACGCTGTCCTCGCCTATGTGAGGGAAGAGGGTCTTGAGGAAGGGCAGGGACAGAAGAGCCAGTCCGGCGAAGACGGTGAACCAGATGTACATTTTGCAGAGCGCACAAAACTGGACACATCTGTCAGTGGAAGTCAGAGGGAGGGGGGAGAAGTAAGGCAACTAGGGGGTATTTGTGACAAAGTTCACCCCCTCGGCTCGGGGCGGGCTCAGCTCCGACCCGTCGACGCCTCCTTCGTTCCGGAATGTTTCCTAGTTGCCAGATCCGGTGTCTCCGCGTCCAGCCTGCACCCATTTCCCACCCATCTGTACACATGCAAGTTATTCTCCTGTCATGCAAGTTATTCTCCAGTTTAATACCGCAAAACATGAAACTGTGAGAAAAGTGATGAAATAAAGTGACAAACATGAAGGGAGAAGCGCTGCATGTAAAGCTGCGACCCCTGCAGGTTGGGGCCCTTAACTGCTTTTTATCTACTGCCGATTCTTTTCTTTTCTTTTCTTTTCTTTTCTTTTTTTTTTTTTTTTAATGACGTAAATAGGCTGCAACAAGATCGCAATCCGCACGCGCGCATTAACGACACAAGTCATACACCGCTATAGAAAATCACGCACATGGCAACCCTCGTCCTAAATCTGCCACCTAGTCGAATGGGGGGCGTGCACAGCTTAAACTGAGCGCAGTTTGTCTGCTGGTTCGGGGGGGGGGGCGCACGGACACAGACTGAGGCTGCTTTCAGATGAGTTGCAGTTTGCCGGGAAGTTTCAGAAGTGCAGCTGATGCAGTCGAGCAGAGCTGCAATGATTAATTGATTAATCAATGAGCTGTCAACTATTAAATGAATCACCAACAATTCTGACAACCGATTAATCGTTTTGAGTACTTTTTTAAAGAGACCCCCCACTGGAGATCATAGAGCCACTGCAGTAAGGCGTGGGGTAAATATGGAGTAGAACAAAGCTGAATGAAAAAGATTTATGTAAGGAAAATAAACATGAGTTTGCTGACGCTATCACGCTGACCTTTATTTCACTAATATTCTGCTTGGATCCTGTCTCATTAGTTCCTTCCTGAATCATTGATAACATCTGATAAAAAGTGTGTCAGGGTCATGTGTTCGGCCTCTGAAGGAGGGCATGACAGAAAAGGTTTAAGAATCACTGTGTGACTGTTCCTTTGGGTGTGAAACACAATTCTTCAGCGGGCACCTTATTGAAGGCTGTATGATATCTACACCATGATTTATGAGAATTGCTTGAAATAATCTCACTACAAATGTGACTCAGTGTGTTCATTTGTTGCTGCTTAACTCATATAGATGAACCCTGTGGAATAATGATGGAAGCATTGTCATTTACCTCAGTAAGTTTGAGCTCCTCCATGTCTCCTGCCTTTAGGGATCTCTTTTGTAACTCACAGGTGCACATTTTAACCTGCTGGTAGTGCCAGATGAAAATTCAGACCATCATAAATGTCTGTGCAAAAATGATTTGGAATCCATTTCACTCTGGACTGGAGCACCACCACCATCAAGCCTAAACCAAACACAAGGAATCTTTGCAGCTGTTTGTCATTTAGGTTCAGTTAGAGAGAGAGGCCAACTTCAAAGTAAGTTGGCTGATTTTCAGTAGAAAAAAAAAGGATCAGTGTAAACCACATTACAGCTGAACAATTTATTGTTTTTAGATTGAAATTAACATATGAAAGAGTACAATAATGGGCCTTTTTGCAGCAGGAAAAGTAACAGGTGTAATTAAAATTGTTAACGGTAGCTCTGTTCCATAAAGCCTTGTTAGCAGTGGAAGGCCCCTGAAACCAGTTAAACTACACGTGCATCCATTACTAATGTTATGAATTACACCTGTGCTTTTCCTGCTATTTTATGTCAAAATGTCGGCCACAAGTAGGTTTACAAGCCAACTGTATCACCAGCTTTAGCTAATTAACACACTAAAATCAAATACAGGCAACAAAAGTCACTTTATATCTTGATCTTCCCTGATGTAACTGAATTGAATATGTCCAGCGTCAGTGGAATGTAAGTCTTCTCTTTCTCATCCAAAAAGTAGAGTGGGTCCGTCACTTGATTTGGGTTGAAGCCCTCCTCCACTAGCTTCGTCTTCAAATGCTTGAATGTGCCTGTAACGTCTAAGGAAGTCTGTAACCAACCGCAGGACGGTGAATTATTACAGGGGAGGCCAACACAAAGGCTGAAACTGTCAAAACGTTACCTACCTGAATCCTCAGAAAACGTGGCTTTGCGTAGGATGGCAGGAATTTTTCAACGTGTTCAAAAACACCTGCGGAGTCAAATCTCTGTCCTTCACTTAAAGTGATGGCAGCCATTCCAGCTCTCCCCTCCAGCCCTGCAGAACACAATAGACAGTCTGCATTAGAAGTTGTGGGCACAGAATAGATATGACTGCCACCAAGCACACAGGGTCTGTTGAAAGATGCCAGCAGCATCAGTGCATTAGAGGAAATGTAGGCTCACATTTTGGTGATTTGGCACCATTAAAAGTATGCTGAACTAGTTGTTAGCGGTTCCTGTCTGTAGTGTATCCATCGATACACAGACAATCATCACTGAAGACAACGATCCTGAAGGGAACTTAAAAATGTGACTATTCTCAGGCAAGTTCTGGAATTATAAAGGAGCATCTTTATTTCTGAGTTATACGCAGACTGGACGTCAGACATAGCGATATGCCCAGCCAATGCTGCTGTTACACCTGTTGACTGTGTTGGAAAGCAGGCCAAACTGCAAGAACTGACTTCCTGTTTCCAGAGCAGCGGTGTGCACCTGTTCTATCACCTCACACAGTATCTTCACCAAGGTTTGGTCAGATGTTGGATCTATTGTTCTGCCAATCCAAATGCAGTTTAGCGTTAGCTTTCAGTGTTTTAGTTCAGTTGTTTCCTCCCACCCTTAGGCGGCTTTACAGTGCAAGCAATGCTCCACCACTGATCCAACTCAACCACAAACAGACACTGTTAAAACCACCAAATCCATGAGATTTATTTACATAAAGACCAACTACCACAACACTTAATCTAAGCTAACAAAGGACACAAAGTCCCAGCACCAGAAGCAGGACATGAATCGCTAACAGTCGTATTGCAACATGCAAAAACCTCTTTTGGACAAGGAGCAGAACTTTGTCTACCCACTGAGGTGAAAATGCAACACATCTTTAATGTCGTCAAGAGACGTGTTAAATCTGTTCTCATGCTTAATACATCTTTATAGACACACCTGCATTTTCATACCTGTATTATATTTGTACCTGTATTGTATTTTTATTTTCTCTTTAGTTGTTTAGTTCTTTTTTCTTTTCTTCTTTCTATTTTAACTCTTAAAATAAACCTCCTGTGGACAGCTGTCGTAAATTCACTACAAACACATCAAATAACATAAACTTAATGCCTCCCCAGTCTGTTCTCACAGGGACTAAAGCTAATGACACATTCAAGCGGTCCTTATCTTCTTGTGAAGTTGAATATATCGGCCAAAGTTTATCACCGGGACACTGACCGATGAACTGCAGATACCACTGGGAAACTGGGACAAGTTCCATGATCAGTGAGTGGCAAATCAGTTTGAGACAATGATAAATATAATGAGAGAGGGAATAATTAACATCAATATTTAAGCAATTTCTAGCAAAGATTAACTTACACTGGTAATCCTGGCTGAGGTTTGTACACATGCAATTTAACACTACAGCCTTGGTTTACATCACTGTCTCTGTTCAAAAACTGTGAGAATAAAGGACAAAAAGAAGATGCCCAGTGAAAATTACCTGGCACTTCAACTCCGTACACGTTGGCTTCTTCAATGCAGTCGAGCAGTGTGAGGATGTCGGCCACCTCAGTTGTAGCCACGTTCTCTCCTTTCCATCTATTTACAATTAAAGAAAAAGTGCACAGTCATCGATATGCTCAGGTTTTAAAGCTTGAAATGAAACAAGAGTTGAACTCGCCTGAAAGTGTCTCCAACTCGATCCTGAAAGTAGAAGAAATCGTCTTTGTCGATTCTCAGCAGGTCACCTGTGTTGAAGTACACGTCTCCTTTCTCATGGACATCACGCAGCTTCTTCTTCTCGGTTTGCTGCAGGTCTCTCGCATAGCCAGCAAACGGTGTATAGGCTGAAATTTTACCTACCAGAAGTCCAGGTTCACCTGAGGACAGTTAATGCAGGAGAGGTGATTGGTGAGAGCAGTTAAACATAAGGTGACCCTTGTGACACCGGTGTGCTAGAACAGTGACTGGTGCAGTGAATTAGGAAGGTATGAAAATGGATCTGATTGTTATTGCTGCACAGAATCATCAAACACTTTGCTAAAAGTACAAACTGGGCAAGGATTTTAGAAACACTAATGTCACTGTCCTATATAATAGCCATGCTGGAAGCAAGGTCACCACCACTTTGGTCTGGACTGAAAAAAAAAAAGAGGACATGACCTCTGTATCCTCAGCAGTACCCACAGCCCTGGTTTCAACGCACCTTTGGCAACCTTTATGCAGAAACCAGCAGGATCCCTCACAGGCTGTCCTTTATCTATGTCGTATTTGATCAGACTGTATTGAAAAAACATCTGCAGGGTAAAACAAAGAAAATAAAACTATTTTGCACTGCGTGACAGCTTTTACTTCATAATGTGCAACAAAACATGGACTCCTACCCTGTTGAGGAAGGTGTCTCGCCCGACAGCGCCGATCTTACCGCTGTAGTTCAGCAGAACAATATTCCCTTCAGTCGCTCCATAAAACTCTCTGATCTGAATGTCTCCAAACCTGCTCATGAATTCCCTCCAAACATCTGGCCTGATCCCGTTTCCTATCGCGAGTCTCACTTTGTGGTTTCGATCATTGAGTTTCTGTCGGGGAAAAATATATTTGTTTATGTTGACCCTCAATGTGAAAGCAGCATTAATGTTACTGCAGTGACATGTGCTTCATACCTTTGGAGTGTTGCAGAGGTAACGCATAATTTCACCTATGTACTGGATGACAGTGACGTTGTATTTTCTGCAGTCATCCCAGAACTGAGATGCAGAAAATTTACTCCTCAAAGCCACCGTCATATCTACACACAGCAACAAGATGACACATGACAATCTTAAAAGGCTGGCGATATTCAATACTTTTCTTTTCATCAACAAATCTATGAAAAGACCAAATTCTACATCGAATTGATCCGACTGCTAAATACTGTCTGTGCAGACGAAGCCTTTTGTTGTTGAGACCTTGTTTTCGTCCTAAACACAAATACATGGATGTGTATGCTGTTTATTGACTCAGAATTTCTTCTTTAGTTGTCAGTTTTTCTGAGCACTGCCTGGCAACTGGCCAAGTTACTCCTGGCTGTAAATCAGCACGCTAGAGTATCAAATGTGTATTAATCCGCAGCTGAAACGCAATAAATCACAACGCCTTTTCTTCAAATTTGGTCTTTTCATTGCATTTGCCTTTTCTCTCAAAATCACTGATGCTGTTCAAACTTGTCTCAGTTAATCAAATATACACCCAAATGTGTGCGTACTCCTCTCAATGGCTGAGGTGCACCCGACTAAACCAGCAGAGTGATAGAGGGGGAGGCTAATATAAATCACATCCTTGTCCTTCACTCCAAGTACAGACAGTAGCAAAGAGAGGGTCCACAGTTTGGCATGAGTGACCACTGCTGCTTTAGGTAAACCTGTTGAAGAGAAGCCACAGGTAAATGTACTGCAGGTAATCTCTCTTTTACTGTTGAATCCTGAACATTTTAACACTTCAAGTAGCTTACCTGTTGTCCCTGATGTGTATATGTAGACTGCAGGACTCTGCATGGTTAAATGTGACCTTAAATCCTTGGATACAGGCTCAGAGGAGGCCTGGCTCATTTTGTCCTTGAAGCTCTTCATGTCTGCAGTTCTGCATCTGTCAGCCAGGATGAAAACAGAGATCTGCTGCTCCAACAGACTGGGCAGGACCTCTTCCACAGCATCCTGTAACTCTGGGAATAAAACCAAATAAACATCTTCTCTGCAACTGAGAGACTAAAGGTTGAAGTTGTTGTTCCTCTGCAGCTGAGGCAGTGTATTATTACCTTATAAAATAGACTTTAGACTTTAGACTACTTCTTTATTGATCCCAATTTGGCAAATTATTTCGTTGCAGTAGCAGTTAAACATACAGACAAACACAGAATATATTACTTTGAGGTATTCAGATCTACTAAGTGTAAAAAATACTCAATTACAATTTCTTGCATTCACAATTTCACTAAACTACAGAAGGATTAGTAACAAAATGTGCAGGAAGCTTCTGATACTTACTAAAAGTACTCGCTATGCAAAACGGCCCCATTCAGAGTTCTACATGTATCATATTTTATGGGATTATTATTACTGATGAATTGTTAGTACCCTGTTAGTAGTGTCATCAATATCTATGAATCATATCTTATGTGTTTGCTTACACATCGAATATTAGTTTAACTAGTAAACTATAATAAACATGTGTAGTGTGTACAAAAGACAAAGTTTAACTCTGAATTGCAGCGGAGTAAAGTACTCAAAGTTGTACTTAAGTTCAGTACTCGAGTAAATGCATGCTTGTTATGATCCTCCAGCCATTATATGCATGCTTTTCGGTACACTTTGATTGTACTTTTGCACTTTTGCACAATAAGATCTGCAGTACAGTGCTTCAACAGTTTTTCTTCCCACCACAGGAGAGTGCAGACTGCACGCAAACCTCTTACCTTCAGCTGCGACCAGAGTTGTGGCTCCGCTGCAGCTGAAGCAGTGTAACAGGGACCTGGATCTGATGTTGTAGTTGAGAGGAGCAGCGGAACATCCAATCTTGGCCAAACCCAACCACAGCCACAGAAACATCGGCCCGTTTCCGAGGAGCAGCGCTACCGTGTCGCCCTGTTTGATGCGTCCGCTCTCCAGGAACACCCTTGCTGCTTTGTTGCTGAGCTCATCGGCATCCTGGTAGGTAAAAGTCTCATCTTTGTAAAGAAGGAACGGCTTGTGCGGCTGTGCCTTCACCGAGTCTAAGAAGCGGTCCACAATGAAGTAGTTGGTCTGATTGTATCTGAGCAACCGGCGCCTGTTTTGCAATTTACTGAGCATATTTTGGACATCCTGGAAAAAGTAAGGATGGCGGAATAAGAAGACGAGAAAGATCAGAGCTGCAAACACGATCCAGACGAGCATGTTGAACGGAAAATCGGCAGCGTGAAGGAGACTGACGGGGGAACCTTTTATACCTTTGAAGACAAAAGGGTCCGGACTAAAAGGTATGAGGAGGAGGAGGAGCGTTGACAGCACATCAGGACTTAGAAAATGTTTACCAACCCAATTCAGAATCAGTGATTTGCAATGATTGACAGCATTAAAAAAATGACTGAAACGATTAATCAACTACCAGCATTAATTAATTTTCTGATGATCAGCTGGTTTTAGTTCAGCTGACAGGATGTCTGTTTTCACCAGATGTCCCCCAAACTAAGCATTCAGTACTTGTAGTCATATTTATGCCATTAGATATCACTAAAAGTAATCTCTGTTATAAAGTATCAAGTAAGGACAACAGGATATCAAACTCTGATCCCAGCGAAAGAAAGCACAACACGGGAGGGAACTTTGTCTGAACCTACACCTTATCTGGTACTGTCAGTATCTTTCAGTCAGGTATCACAATTTAAAAATGACAGTGTCAGCAAAGCTACAACTCTTGACAGAAAAGTTCGTTTGCGTGCGTTTATCACTTTGAAATGAGCTGACAGATGTAGAGGAAACATCTGAGCACCCCTGGATATTAGCCAGCGGTAGAGTCAATGCATGCATGTTGAAATGTGCAAACCCTTGTTTACTTGTACAGGGATTTACAAACAAGACCCATGGCTGTATTTTTAAAGCTAGACTGGAAAGTGAAAAAAAGTATGAGAGGACATAAGAAACAGGCAAATATTTACAGAATCCAGACTGTTCTGTTCTTTGCCTGTGCTACATTCGAGGTCAGATCTAGACCAGGACACTAGAGTTGGGCGGTATCCAAATTTTTATACTATCAAATCGTCCCCACATTTTCCCACGGTATACGGTATTACCGTGACTAATTAGAAATCACTTTGCAGGGCAGCATGACATGCGCGCAGTTCAGACGGTCAATGCTCATGCTAAGAAGCACCAATCCTAACTTGTAGCATACCAGAATGACGGGGAGAAACTCAGCTAAAAGCCTCTACCAAGCATTGCCACCCAAACGAAACATAATTCATACCCCAAGAAATTATATACGTATGTAACGAAAACGCGAAAATAGCGCACGTCAAAGGCACTGCATCTGCTGATTCACCACTTCACGCAAACCACAAAAGCCCGGTATCATATGAAAGCAGAGTCTGATGATCTGGAATATGTCTGCCTCCTCACTGTGCGACGAAAACTCGGCGAGCTAGTGGCCAAAGAGTAGCTGAAAAATTTTGCTAAATCATACAGTATGTCTAACCTTTGCTGTTTTGTGGTCGAAAGTTATATTGCAGCCCGAAAAAACGCTGCTAATGTCTCCTCCTATGACTCTGTATTAGTTTGAGATCAATCACGAAGGAACTGGTTGTTTACATGAAGAGCAGGGGGTTTCTAGAATGGAGGGACCTCTCTTCATACGGTAACATATCTCTGGGGTTACTTCCTTCTGGATTCATCATTGGTGTTTCTATGGTGAATTTGGATGGGTCGCTGAGCTATTGACCGGCGTAACCACGCAGTTAGTTTCACCGCTCCATCTCACGAATGAGCAGAGTGGTCACAGAGGACTCTGCTGTGCAGCCCGAAGTCTTATTTTACTGTTTTATTTGCATTTCGTCCTTTTATGAGAACTAAGAAGAATAGCAAGCAGAAAAAGGGCAGAAAAGGTGTTTTCAACAGAGGAGTTTTTCGTATGCTTGGACGAGATAACGGTACACTGCCCAGATGCGCCCAAATGAGCGCCTGGATATACCTGTGTTAAACATCTGTAAAAGTGCTCAGGTTCATTTTTTAGCATGTCACCTTTTTCTCGAGTAAAAATTCAACCAGATACATTGAACAGAGTGGACTTCATTTTTGTTATGACATACTACAATTATGTTAGGCCCCTATAGACCGTTATGTGCAGCTTTTTTTTAATGACGGTAATGAAACTGATACCGTTGCTATTTTTTAGATACCGCCGGATACTTTATTACCGAATTACCGCCCAACCAACAGGACACAGGGGAACAACATGAAACCAGCACTGAAAAAAATGTTTTGTTGAATGAACATAATTTTATTATGTCAAGTGGTTGCACGAAATAATTTTATCTGAAGCTAGATATTTTTATTATGTTGACTAAACTAATAATTTTTAAGTAAATTCAAATAAATTCTATTATGTAACTCCTCCTCAACTATTTTGAGTAGATTTTACTCAAATTCATTCATTCATTCATCTTCTATACCCCTTGTATCCCTTTCGGGGTTGGGGGGGGCTGGAGCCTATCCCAGCTGTCAACGGGCGAGAGGCGGGGTACACCCTGAGCCGGTCGCCAGCCGACTGCAGGGCAACACACACACAAGCATTCACGCTCACATTCACACCTAGGGGCAATTTAGAGTCACCAATTAACCTAATGAGCATGTTTTTGGTCTGTGGGAGGAAGCCGGAGTGCCCGGAGAGAACCCACGCATGCACGGGAAGAACATGCAAACTTCACACAGAAAGGCCCCCGCCTGACCCTGGGATCGAACCGGGAACCTTCTTGCTGTGAGGCACGCGCACTACCTGCTGCGCCACCGTGCCGCCCGATTTTACTCAAATTTCCTTAGTAAATCCAAACCCATTTTAAATGTACTTAAATAAATTATGTATGCTTTTTTAATTTTTTTGTACACTTTCAAATCAATTGTTTAAATACTAATCTATTTTTATTAAGTTGATTCTAATTAAATATTTTTAGCTATCATACATCACACAGAACCACAAAATGTGTTTAGACAACCAACTTTAATATGGGACAAATATTTAACATCTCACATCAGAGCGCTCTAATGACCCAAGAATATTTTTCTAACATGAAAAACTGTAAAATACTCAGTGCATATATAGCAACACTGTTAACTTTAACAGATACATTAATCTGTTTGCAAAAAAAAAAACAAACATGTTGCACTGATTGTATAAACAACTATTAATAAAGAATAAACTGACACATGTTAAGTGAAGTCTCCTGATATGTGACAAGACAGACGGCAACGCTTGCTCTCAACATGTACAATACTTCTTATAAGACAAGAACCTGTGAAATGCAAAGTGCATAAACAACAATACTTGTTTTAGCTTTTAACCCTTACATTTTAAAAGCCTCTAATAAAGAGATCAAACACAAGAAAGCAGAAACCCGCTAATCAGATACTGTCAACCATAACCATAAGGATGGAATGAACAATATAAACTGTGACACTTTTGTGTAGTGTCCTGATCAGAGACTAGGCAGCAGAATAGTTCTATCCGTTACATGTAAAGTGGTAGTTACCCTTTATAGAGCTTACTATACAGCTTTTTTGCAAAAATATACCTATGCCTTCAATTGAGAACATTACCCAGAGAAAAAATAACTTTCAGCAACATTCAAAACCCAAACCATACACAGTGGGCCACATCTGGAAAACAAAACACAGGTTGCCTGACTCTGAAATGACAATATTATCAAAAGGCAGTGTTTCACTGAGGCAACTGAACTGATAATAAAACAAGTGGCTTTGTTGAGTATCATAAGATTGATTTAAGTGCAAATCCTGTCACTCTCTTGGATGTTGGCCTGAAACAGACAAAAGGCGATCCTTCATTACTGCCCTAACACATATGACTACCAGTAAGTTAGTTTGTTTGTTGTAGTGTCCTCACCACTGGCTGCATGACTACTTCTATCCTCTACAAAAGCATTTAACATCTCTGTGGAACTCTTAGTGATGCTGCTTTTGAGATCCCATTAACCATTCATTGCGCAATTCACAAACACCAAACAAAACGACTGTGGCTGAAGCATTTCTACAGTCCAACACCGATTTTGTTCTTTAGTCCAAGGACTTTGGGGGAAAGCTTTTCCCCATCCATTCCCATGAGTACTTTTTGAATGAATTCGTAATAGTGTCTCAGTTCCTTGGGGTAGGCCAGGTTCAATGCGTAGTTCAATGCGCATCACTGCGCACGCCTGGGCTGCAGATCCAATGTTGTTCAGGATGATCGCTCCATCAACAGAAATTCCGATGTCATCATGATGTCGAGGATCTCCATTCTCCTTGCCGATGACGTAAACGCCCATGGCCCACTTCTGCATGTCTGTCTGGATGGCATTTCCTTCGATGTCCTGCATATTTTAAGTAAATAGGAGCAAAGGGAAACATTAGAATGCTTTGCCACAAATAAACATTATTTTTTACCATACATTGTATATCTGCACGACAGACATTTTCAGGTTTCAATCAGGGCACTGTCCATTTGTGCATCAAGTGTTTTATGGACAGTGTGTTCCAAGGTGAGCTTTTGTGCTTCAACTCTATGCTTGGCTCTATCATATAAACAACGGGAACAAAACATTTACTATACTGACTTGGACAGGTAAAGTAGCACAAGAAACATCACTACATGTCAAATATTCTATAATGGTGCACTGTAACAGCAAATTATTCTTTTAAACACAACAGACACCTCTGCTGTACACTGAAGAGACCCAGTGGGGAACCAAAACTACAGGACAAACAACTTCAGAATCTTAAATACGAGTTACATTCAGAACATTAAACTTACCATATACTCATGGATCAGATGTCCATCATCCTCACCAAGGTAGAGGCAAAGTGCTCTAAGGACTGCCGCCCTTTTTGAATGAACATCACTTGTAGCCTGTGTGAAGAGATTCCACTGATTAAAAACATTTCCAGGCACTAAAGTAATTACAAAAATATTTTAACTTTTCAACACATGGTTATACTACAAATAACTTTATTCCTTTGATTACAAAATAATTGTGGTGTGGTTACAATATGTGACATGTATAGATGTATAGGATGAAAGGACTGTGCTTAGCATGGTCAAAAATCTTGCTCAGTGCGGGTGGTGTACATTAACTGTCCCACCAGAGAAAACAGGGCTGGTTTTTGCTACCATAACATGTAAATATGTAAAATATTTCTTTGGAAATGTGTCTTACATTAATGATCCAGGCTTTACTGAAACAGAATATATTAAAGCACACATACAGACAATAATGAATGAACAGTTACCTCTTGTAAGATCTGCAGATGTTAGGCTAGTTTCTGGCCAGTGACACCTCCCTTTTTCTGGAAAACTGATGTCAGCTGAGGCTGAAGACTGTCCAACCGTGCCATGAAGGGTAGGTAGGTAGCTGCATGTCTGACTAAACACAGTATCACCATGGCATAAAACTTCTGCATGCCAGTATTAACGGAAGCTATCCAAACACCGTTGTTTTTAAAATCATTGATCATGTAAAACGAGTCCACCTGCCTGCAGAAACATACAAAGTTAGTGAGCCGCAGCATGTGAGTCGGACGTAGTGAGAGACCGACGTGGAGGGAGTAACGGCCGCACACACACACACACCTGCTGCCTGTGCCCGTCGCCACACACGACACCGTGTGTATGGTGGACCGTAGCCGCCCCCACCCCCCCGAACACACACACACACAAGTCCCTTAACCGAATCGATGTTCAACCGACTCAAGTTAAACTTAACTCACCGGAGCCGAGTTGATTCGTGTTTAGCCACATGGACAATGTAACATCAGGAGCATTTTCAAGCTAACACATCCTCACATGGCTAGCTTAACCACCCGAAGTAAATAGGCCCATAGCTGAGACTACTTGAGTATATAATCATTTGAAAGAAAATAGGGCTTACACCATGGTGAAAGTTAAACTACACATACCAATGATTATTAAAGACTTACCCAAACAATTCGTAATTCAGCCTGTAATGAGAGCAACATGCACCTGCAGGGTATCCAGACTCCAGAGTGAGTAACTGACCTGCACCCCAAAATCCTAAAAAGGCGGTACGTTCTTGCGCATGCGCAAACTTCAAAATCCAAACAGGATGGTATACGCAATTTGGTTACGCTTAATTTTTTCGAGCTGCATTTAATTAAATAAAATACGATAGTCATATTTTTGACAATATAGGATGAAATTACTTATATTTTATAAGTGGGGTTAAATAACACAACGATTTCTATTAAAATATGCTTAATTAATATAAGTAACATTTACTAGGGGTCAAAATCATTTTTTTCAGTGAGTGATGCTTCATACTGAAACAAATGATGCATGGAAGCATTGACATTTTGGGGGAAATACACTCATTGTCCTATTGAGAGTTAAATAGAAGATTAACACCACTCTTGTGTCTTTATAGTTAATATACAGCTACAGCCAGCAGCTAGTTAGGTTAGTTTGGCAAAAAGACTGGAAGCAGCTAGCCTGGCTCTGCTCCACCTACCAGTACCTCTAAAGCCAATTTACATGTTATATTCGTTTGTTTAAATCTCCTTCAAGCTTCTGGCCAAGAAATAGTCCAGCACATACGTATCAAACAAACTGTTATGGATTGTGAGACAGGCCAGTGTAGCGGCCCACTTATTTTAACATGCAAGACGCAGAGAGCTTCGACTGGTGTTCTTTTAATTCTCTCCTCTCTTCTCACCACTGGCTTATGACACATTCTGTCACCTTATGACACCGTGAAAACTATGAAAATGGACAAAAAATACAAATGCCATGGTGTTACATTTCAGAAAATAAAACATAAATCATGTTCACATTTTTAACTTAATAAACAATACTTTTTAGTAAACTCAAATATGAATTTCACATGAAATAATCCGTTTTTTAAACAGCAATGAATTACAGCTCTTATGTAAACAAAATAATGACAAATTCTCTTGTTTTAAATAAATGAACCACTCGTTTAACAAGGAATACACCATTAGTCTCCTCCTACCTCCTTCTGCTTTCCAAGGGCGCTAAGCTTGAACTCAGCCCCCTAGCGGCCTGTCTTCCTCACACACCTCGTGCTAACACTCCTTACACAAGATATACAAAAAAACGAAAAACACGAAGCAAACCACAATAAAATAAATTTCCACAAGTTCCAACACAGCATACAAGAAGTAAATAGTTCGTTTGCATGTTTTACCAGCTCTGGAGCAACGTAAGCATGTCGTTTTCTGAGACGGGAGCAAGAAGTCTGGCTTCGGCAAAACAGGGAGTAGCAAAGTACGAGCGGCGCTCTTCAAAATAAAAGCACAAAAATAAAGTGGCAGAACTAAATACCATAAACAAAATCCACTGCCATTTACAGCCAGGACCCAGAATGCAGGAACAAGAGAATAATTTAATGTAAAAAGTCAAAGTAACAAACAATACAACAAATAACTCCACAAGGGGTAAAAACACTAGAGCAACTAAAATGAAGAAAAAAATAAATCTCCACGAGGGGAAAAAACATTAAGTAAAGTAACAACAAAAAATCACCTCTAAGAGGGATAACACTGCTAGAGAAAAGTAAGAACAGAAAATCACCTTCACAGGGAGGACACTAGAAAAATCCAAGAGCTAGTTAATTCAGAGGCTGTATAAGCTCAAGCGTGTGACAGGAGACAAGGGATCAACGCGTGACGTGACACAAGGGGCTTGGACGAAGGAATCATCTGGCACAGAAGTGAGTGAGGAGCAGGCTTAAGGAGCTGCACGCTGATGAGGGCTGATGCGACTCAGGTGCATCTCAGCGGCGCAGCCGGAGGAACTTAGCCCAGTGCCCTGCCACACTCCAGACTGCTGAGAGGTAGAGTGAGAGAGGGAAAACACAGGCAGAACAAAAAACAAACAACAAAAGAGGTGGGGAGCTGGAGCCGGACGGCGCTGGGGTTTACTATCTTATTTATGGTGTAGGGGCCGATGAACCAGGGCGCCGTCTTGCGAGACTCTGTCTGGAGAGGTAGATCACAGGAAGAGAGGGGGGGTTGGAAACCAGATGTTACCATGAAAGGTGACATACCTGTGGTTGAGCTGATTAGAGATTGTGGGCATATTCCACCCAGGGAAGATGGGTGGACCAAGAGGCAAGGAGGTGGGAGGCAACGCAGCGTAGGGAGGTTTCTGGGTCTTGGTTTACCCACTCAGTCGGCCCATTAGACTGAGGGTGGTAGCCTGAGGTGAGCCTGGATGTGGTGCCCAGCGCCCAGCAGAAAGCCTTCCAGATTTGTGACGTAAACTGGGGACCCCGGTCCGACACGATATCCTGGGGAATCCCATGAAGCCTGAAAAAATGCTGCACTAATAAATTAGTGGCCTCCAAGGCGGTGGGCAGTTTGGGGAGAGGGACAAAATGAACTGCCTGGAGAACCGATCAACTATGGTTAGAATAGTGTCGTTACCATCGGGAGGGGGGAGGCCGGTGACAAAGTCCACAGCGATGTGGGACCGGGGTTGCAGAGGAATTGGCAAGGGGCGCAGGATGCCTGCCGGGGCTTGGTGGCAGGGTTTGTTGTGGGCACACACGGTGCATGACGAGACGAAGGCTCGGATGTCCACCGCCATAGATGGCCACCAGAATCTTTGCTGCACCAGCGATAGCGTCCAGTGGATCCCCGGGTGTCAGGCTACCCGGGAGGCATGCCCCCAAAGAAGCACTGAGGATCTGGTGGGTGGTGGAACAAACAGCTGCCCGGGGGACAGCCGTCAGGCACCGGGCGGTTTTTGAGAGTGCCACATAAGGCAACAGTGTGTCCCAGTTTAACTGGTTATCCTCTACAAACAACGACAGCATGGACAACAGAGTACAGTTAAAGCGCTCTATGAGACCATCAGACTGAGCATGGTAAGGGGATGTACGAGTCTTATGAATTTGCAAAAGCCTGCACAACTCCCTAAATAAGGTGGATTCAAAATTCCGGCCTTGATCCGAATGAATGCTGCGGGGAACTCCAAAACGACACACCCACTCCTCTGTTAGCAGTTAAGTGATGCTGCTGGCTTCCTGATTAGGGATTGGAAAGCCTTCAGACCATTTTGAAAAATAATCTCCTACCACTAAAATATACCTATTCTTACGAGGGGTTTCTGGAAGGGGGCCCAATATATCCATTGCCACTCGTTCGAAAGGTCTGGATGTGGATGAAGGTTGCAAAGGGGCGCATGGAGGTTTACTGTGGGTTTTACGGGAGGAGCAATCTATACAGTCCTTCACCCACCGCTTTAAATTAGCAAGCTGTTCAACCCAGCGTGCTAACTGCCCTTCCAGCCCCTGAAAACTATGCAACCACCGTAAGGAGTTGTGATTAGTACACAGAACAAACTCCTTACCTAACAGGTAATGTTTGAAATGTATCGTAAATGTAACCATGCTCAAAAGCTCCTTCTTTGTGGTAGCATATTTACGTTCTTGTTAGGTAAGTGCCCTGCTGGCACATGCAACAACTCGTTCGTGACCCTCATCTTTGTGTGATAGAACTGCCCCAATCCCCACATCACTGGCATCAGTATCTAAGATGAATGTTTTACTGGGGTCTGGATATGCCAATGCAGGGGCAGTAATAAGACTGGTTTTAAGTTGTTCAAATGACTGCTGACAATCTTAAATCCACTGGAAACGTTTCACTTTTTCCACAAGCTGGTGTAAAGGGTGAGCAATGTCTGCAAAGCCCTTCACAAAACGCCTGTAGTAGGAGGCTAAACCTATAAAGCTCTGGACCTCCGTCTGGTTCCTTGGGACAGGCCACTCCCTTACTGCAGCCACCTTAGCAGGGTCTGCCATCACCCCCTCAGCAGAAATGACGTGCCCCAAGTAGTGAACCTGAGTAGAGAACAGATTACATTTGGAGGGTTTAACTTTCAGATTGGGCTGCTGAAGTTTTATGAGCACCTCATCAAGAGCCAGATGCTCCTGAAATGTACGCCCAAATACAATAATGTCATCTAAATACACTAGACAGGTCGTCCACTGTAAATCTGCTAGAATTAAATCCATAAGTCTTTGAAACGCACTGGGTGCATTGCAGAGACGAAAATTCAACACGTTGAATTCAAACAACCCCTGTCGTGTTATGAAGGCAGTTTTGTGGCGATCCTTGGTGTCAGCCTCTACCTGCCAGTATCCACTGGCCAAATCAAGAGTGGAAAACCAGCAGGCATGGCTTAGGCTGTCTAGAGCATCATCTATCCTTGGGAGGGGATATGCATCTTTACAAGTGACATCATTAAGTTTCCTGTAATCAACACAAAATCAGAGCCCACCCCCTTTCTTTCGCACTGTGGTGGTACAACTGTATCTGAATAGACAACAACCGTCTGAGGTTCTGATGTTGGGTTGAGATCTGTAAGGGAGGATGTCTTTCCCATTATCCAGCAGGTCTTACTACTGAGATCGATAACAGCACCGTACCTGAACAAAAAATCAAAACCCAGCAAAATTTCCTCTGATGATATATCTGCAACCAAGGCCAAGGAATCGAACTGGCACACTGCATGCCAGCTCCTCAAGCAGAGTTTCAACCTGATCATTATCTTTAGCTTTCTGTTCTGAGATCCCCTGAACTTTGGCACCTTGGGCTAAGTGGCTATTTTCCAGCGCCCTTATAAGATCAAGTTCTGAAGCCAGATTAATTGCAGCCTCTAAAGTTGCGGGTTTAGCACTGCGCAGGCTAATACGCAGATTGCCACTTCCCACATAAGTGATAAAATGGTCCTTTGCCAGTAAATCCTGTGTGTTAAGGTCTGCAGATGGGTAGGCCCTGGCAACCAACCAGCACAGGGCAATACCAAAATCACAGACACTTTTATTGTGAAGCCTCTTCCGTGAGGAAAAGTTAGCTCGATTCCAATCATCACTATTACAGGGGTCCAGACACCTCCCCATAGCATCTTTCAGTGAGGTGTAATTAGTTTTAGCTGCAGCTGATAATCCACTGTAAACCTTGTGGGCTTGGCCTGATAGCAAAAGATCCATAAACTTTAGTCTCAGTGATTCGTCCCAGTTATTTACATCAGCAGCCATTTCAAATTGCTCCACCCAATCTTCCCAGTTTTGTCCAATACCAGTAAAAGTACCCGGCATAAAGATTGGACGGGGCATTGATCTATTAGTAAGTGATGATGTGGGGGCATCTTGACTTATGGCTCTCTCAGGTGCGTGATTCTAAGGCTCTGACATTTTTAAAAATCCCACCACTGCCACCAGTGTAATAAATGTGGGTTTTGTCTTTAGCAACGAATGCCAGAAATGTCAGAATCCTTGAACACACACACACGGAGGAGGGTGGCATACAAAAATGACAATCTTTATTAGTAACACTTAACCAATTCATAAAAGGAGTGAAGAGCTACAACCAGGCACACTATTGAAGTTGAAGAACCACTACACACAAGGCTAGTCTCACTAGCTTCAGGCACACCTGAGAACACGGTACACTAAATTGAAGGACCACTGCACACACGGCTAAACTTTTAGCATAAGGCAATACCACCCGGGTATGCTAACACCCTCTGATTGGAGGCACTGCAACACATTTTACCTTCAAGGGGAGACCCATACAGCATCCCACCCGTAGGCTCATCACTCCCCCACAACAAGCCTCCCACTTCACACTATTAAAATATTACACAATACCTATAAAATATAAGAAAGATATATAATGTTCACAGAAATGTACTTAACTCGCCTACTCAGCGAGACCCTCCCCCAGGGTCTGAGCTTGTGTCGCCGTCCAACTCCTCGAGGAAACGGCTTCAGTGGACGGCAAGAACAAGAACTGACTGGCAGCAGTGTCAACGTTACCGCAGGCAGCAGAGTCAATGTTGCAGCAGGAAGCAACGGCAGTGTTACAGCAGGCAGCAGAGACAATGTTGCAGCAGGAAGCAGTGGCAGTGTTAAAGCTGGCAGCAGAGACAATGTTGCAGCAGGAAGCAGAGACGTCACACAGGGAGTGGTGGCGACCCAGCACTCTCTACTGTGACCCCTGGTCTGGACTCTGCGCTGCAGCTGGCTGGACTTGCAACTCCACCGCACAGACAGAGACACAGAAGCTTTCCGGCAAAACTAAAGGTGGAGGAATCTGTTTCTACATGACAGTGATCCAGCAGCACTGTTCTCCTGACCTGGAATGTTTCACCATTAACTGTAAGCCTTTTTAGTCACCCCGTGAGTTCGCTTCATTCATTCTGGTTGGCGTTCACATCCCGCCACAGGCCAACGTGCAGGATGCACAGCGTATGCTCACTGACCAGATACTGTGTGTGGAGCAGACCAACCCGGACTCTTTAGTTAATGTCCTTGGTGACTTTAACAAAGGTAACCTCACCCATGAACTCCCTAAATACAGTTTATTAAGTGCCCGACCAGAGAGCAGAATATTCTGCATCACTGTTACACCACAGTCAGGGATGCTTATCACGCTGTCCCCCATGCTGCACTGGGCCACTTGATTCCTGTGTACAGGCAGAAACTAAAGAAGAAGAAGAAGAACTCTACTTTATTCGTCACACACATGCACATTTCATGCTTTTGAACACAACAACACAACATGCACATGCTTTGTGAAATTCTTCCTCCGCATTTGACCCATCCTGGTCAGTCGTTCCTCTGCGGCAGACCAGGAGCGGTGGGCTGCCAGCTGACAGCTGCGCCCAGGGACCCAGTTCCTTTTGTCACCATTTGTTACCAGTCAGGTGGTGATCTTCTTGCATATTTTTAGTGGGGGTTTTTTCAGGAGGAAACCCCAGGTGAACACGGGGAGAACATGCAAACTCCACACAGAAAGGCCCCTTTCCTCGAGCAGCAGGCACTGAAAGCATGGTGGAGGACACACCCCCGGCGCCCACAGCAGGTTTCGAACCCGGGACCTTCTAGCTGTGAGGCGACAGTGTTACCACCGTTCCACTGTGCCACCAAAGCTCTGCAAACCTCTAGTGAGGACATCAAGGAAGTGGACCAGCGAGGCTGTGGAGGATCTCCAGGCGTGTTTGGGCTCTACTGACTGGGATGTGTTCAGGACTGCTACCAACAGTCTGGATGAGTACACAGAGGCTGTATCATCCTACATCAGCTTCTGTGAGGACTGCTGTGTTCCATCACGCACCAGGGTGAGTTACAACAATGACAAACCCTGGTTCACAGCCAAACTCAAACAACTGAGGTTGGCAAAGGAAGAGGCCTTCAGGAGTAGGGAGAAAGACAGATTCAAAGAGTCAAAGACAAGTTTAGCAAGGCGGTGAAAGAGGCTAAACGACTGTACTCTGAGAAGCTCCAACACCAGTTCTCAGCTAACAACTCTGCGTCTGTCTGGAAAGGGCTCAGACAGATCACCAACTACAAGTCTAAAGCCCCCCACTCCATCAACGATCGACGCCTAGCCAACAACCTGAACGAGTTCTACCGCTGCTTTGAAAGACAAAGGGACAGTCCAGCAACCATCCCCCACGACACCTCCCAACAGCTCCAGCTCCAGTCACCTCCACCAATTACCACCTTAAAGGTCCCCCCCTGCCCCTCCCCACCCACCTCAGTGACAACTCTTTCCATCCATGAGAGGGACGTCAACAAACTCTTCAGGAGACAGAACCCCCGGAAAGCAGCTGGACCGGATTCTGTCTCCCCATCTGCCTTGAAGCACTGCACTGATCAGCAGTCTCCAGTGTTCACAGACATTTTTAACACCTTAGTGGAGACATGTCACATGCCAACCTGCTTCAAGTCTTCAACCATCATCCCAGTTCCCAAGAAGCCAAGGACCACAGGACTTAACGACTTCAGACCCGTTGCTCTGACCTCTGTGGTCATGAAGTCCTTTGAGCACCTTGTGCTCTCACACCTCAAGGACATCACCGACCCTCTCCTGGACCCCCTGCAGTTTGCCTACAGAGCCAACAGGTCTGTAGACAATGCAGTCAACTTGGCCCTCCACGTCATCCTCCAGCACCTGGACTCCACAGGAATCTACGCTAGGATCCTGTTTGTGGATTTCAGCTCTGCCTTTAATACCATCATCCCAACTCTGCTTCAGGGGAAGCTTTCCCAGCTGAGCGTGCCTGACTCCACCTGCAGGTGGATTACAGACTTCCTGTCTGACAGGAAACAGTGCGTGAAGCTGGGGAAACACATCTCCGATGCAAAGACCATCAGCACCGGACCCCCCCAGGGCTGCGTTCTTTCTCCTCTGCTCTTCTCCCTGTATACAAACAGATGCACCTCCAGTCACCAGTCCGTCAAGCTCCTGAAGTTTGCAGACGACACCACCATCATCGGACTCATCTCTGATGGTGACGAGTCCGCCTACAGGTGAGAGGTTGACCATCTGGTGACCTGGTGTAACCAGAACAACCTAGAGCTCAACGCTCTAAAGACAGTGGAGATGGTTGTGGACTACAGGAAGAACTCAGCCTCACCTGCACCCAGCACCCTCTGTGACTCCACTATTGACACTGAGGAGTCTTTCCGCTTCCTGAGAACTATCTCCCAGGACCTCAAGTGGGAGCCAAACATCAGCCCCCTCATCAAGAAAGCACAGCAGAGGATGAAAGAAATTCAATCTGCCAAAGACAATGATGGTGCACTTCTACAGAGCCATCATTGAGTCCATCCTCACCTCCTCCATCACCATCTGGTATGCTGCTGCCACTTCCAAGGACAAGGGCAGACTGCAGCGTGTCATTAGGTCTGCAGAGAAGGTGATCGACTGCAATCTCCCATCTCTTCAGGACCTGTACGCCTCCAGGACCCTGAGGCATGCAGGAAAGATTGTGGCTGATCCCTCTCACCCCGGACACAAACTCTTTGAGACACTCTCCTCTGGCAGGAGGCTGCGGTCCATCAGGACCAAAACCTCATGCCACAAGAACAGTTTTTTCCCATCTGCTGTCAGCCTTATCAACAAGGCCCGGAACACCCCCGACACTCGTCACACTTCACCTATGCCTTTCACCTATGCCCCATTGACATTGCCATAACTCTATGCATGACATTAATGCTCAGCTTGGACTTCTTTCTGAAAAAAACAGACTGTGTTTCCGAAAAAAACCCCCAAAAAAACAGACTTGTGTATATATATTTATATTGTTACATTTTTTACTTCTTTAATAGCCCATTTTTACTGGATGTGTCATGCACCAACTTCACCAAAACAAATTCATCGTATGTGTAAAATCGTACTTGGCAATAAAGTTTTTTCAGATTTTTTTTTCTGATTTCTACAGGAGGCACCCAGCCTCCCCTCCTAGCATACGCACAGCTAACTCCCCTAGGTACCTGTCTTCGTTCCCGGCAGATCTAGATCACTGCGAACGACATCCCCCTCCTAGCAGAGTGCTGTGCCACCATGCGTGTTGCTCCAACAAACCTCAAGCTGCGTCTGCCAGCCCTTTTTACTGCTCGTCTCCTTCTGTCCTGCCAATCAGTCACACCTGCATCAAATCAGTAATTGGGGAGTCCTTGCTCGTCATCGGCTGGTGAATCTCACCAAGTCACATCACAATAGCATACAGACATGAGAGTAGTATCAATCTTGTCGAGTAGCTCAAACTATTCCTTTAACAATCTTAATGTAACACATAAACACACTGCAGTGCCCATGAAGGTGAAGGTTCTACATCAGGTAAACATTATACACTGAATTAAATGCACCATTTGGAAAGTTAAGTGAATCTGTCCATTCAGGTTAAAGCTTGTCTTCATCATACCTGCATTCACTTTGTCACTTTTGTTGGTAGAATGGACTATCAAAGCCGCTGCCCTGCTGCCGCTGTCTCAGCTCCGAGAACAGAGGCCTGGAACAAACTCCGTGCTGCTTCTCAATTCAATTCAATTCAATTTTATTTGTATAGCGCCAAATCACAACAAAAGTTGTCTCAGGACACTTTACATATAGAGCTGGTACAGGCCGAGCTCTTTTATCTACAGAGACCCAACAATTCCCTCATGAGCAAGCACTTGGCAACAGCGGTGAGGAAAAACTTCCTTTTAACAGGCAGAAACCTCAGGCAGAACCAGGCTCTGGGTGGGCGGCCATCTGCCTCGACCGGTTGGGTGAGAGAGGGAGAGCGAGAGAGTGAGAGAGACAGAGAGAGAGAGAGACAGAAATGCTGTCGGAGAGAGAGAGAGAGACAGACAGAGAGAGACAGACAAATGCAGTCAGAGAGAGAGAGAGACAGACAGACAGAGAGAGACAGACAGACATGCAGTCACATTAACAGTGACAGTGGATGTAATAACAGTAATAGCATTTGCAGTGGATGTCAGGCAGGGCCATGGTAGGAGACGTAGCTGTAATCCACGATCCAGATTCAGCCACTGTCCATGGGAACCTGCGAGACGACAAAGCACAGAAACTCCGGGGAAGGAGCTAAATTAGTACCACGCCGTGGTAGGACATGAAAGCGTGCAGATGGAGAGGGACAGAGGAGCTCGGTGTATCTTTGGAGGTCCCCCGACAGTCTAATGCTATGGCAGCATAACTAGGGGCTGGTCCAGGACAAGCCTGAGCCAGCCCTAACTATAAGCTTTATCAAAAAGGAAAGTTTTAAGCCTACTCTTAAATGTAGAGACAGTGTCTGCCTCCCGGACAAAGATTGGAAGATGGTTCCAGAGGAGAGGAGCTTGATAGCTAAATGCTCTGGCTCCTGTTCTGCTTTTGTAGACTTTAGGAACCATAAGTAAGCCTGCATTCTGGGAACGCAGTGTTCGAGTGGGGTAATAAGGTACTATGAGCTCTTTAAGATAAGAAGGTGCCTGGCCATTTATGGCTTTGTAAGTAAGGAGGAGAATTTTAAATTCTATTCTAAACTTTACAGGGAGCCAGTGCAGAGTTGCTAATATTGGAGATTTATGATCTCTCTTCCTCGTTTTTGTTAGAACACGTGCTGCAGCGTTCTGGAGCAACTGGAGAATATTCAGCAATGAATTTGGGCAGCCTGATAGTAAGGAATTGCAATAATCCAGCCTGGAAGTTACGAATGCATGGACTAGTTTTTCTGCATCATTTTGAGACAAAATATGCCTGATTTTTGCAATATTACGCAGGTGAAAGAAGGCAGTTCTTGAAATTTGTTTTACATGGGAGTGAAAGGACATGTCCTGATCAAAGACAACTCCCAGATTCTTTACAGTGGTGCTTGAGGCCAGCGCAATGCCATCCATAGCTGCTATGTCATCAGAAAGTGAGTTTCTAAGATGTTTAGGGCCTACTACTATAACTTCAGTTTTGTCCGAGTTTAGCATCAGAAAATTGCAGGTCATCCAGGTCTTTATGTCCTGAAGACACGCTTGTAGTCTAGTTAACTGACTGGTTTCTTCTGGCTTCATTGATAAATATAGCTGGGTATCATCTGCGTAGCAATGAAAATTTATTGAATGCTTCCTGATAATCTTACCTAAAGGAAGCATATATAAGGTGAAAAGAACTGGTCCAAGCACAGAACCCTGCGGAACTCCATAGCTGACTTTAGTGAGCACAGAGGAGTCATCGTTAACGTGTACAAAATGAGAGCGATCTGACAAGTAGGATTTAAACCAGCTTAGCGCAGTTCCCTTAATGCCAATAAAGTGTTCTCGGCCTCAGAGCCAGGGGTGGGCTGTCTGTGTGTACTTATCTTTGCATGGTGTAAGGTCTGGGCGTGAGGAGTCTTCTGGGCAATTTCATTATAAACAGTCATGTCAGATACATTTGGGCCGAGGCCACCAAATTCTCCTAAGTCACTGGCTGATGCAGCAGAGACAGAAAATGGCTTAACCGGTTCTACTTTCCTTCCTGTGGAGGAGAATCTGGAAATCTGAAAGCCTGTGTCCGAGTCACTACTGGTCATGCTCCAGTCGGCCTGTCTCTCATCCCTGACAGGAGCCTCCTGGACGAGGAAGGGTTTGTTTTGTCGCTCTGAGTCGCAGT
>JBBMOE010000002.1:12561964-12839808 GCA_037975065.1 Chaetodon trifasciatus
GAATAACACAGACTTAGCAAGTTTAGTGGCACTGGGTTGATTCCACTAATAAAAATATGTACAGTAAAGCAGTTTGGCTAGCTAGCACAAGCATTATTATAAAAACCCACTGACCTGTTTGGCCATGTCCTCAAGGTGTTTCTCATGTTGCTCATTCTGAGTTTGTTTCCTGGCTTCTTCCACAGCTTTGCGTTTGACTTTGTCCGCCTCCGTTTGCAGCCGCTGTTTCTGGGCACTAAGCCTGGAGTCCAGCTCCTCAACAGTAACTGTCCCACTGCTGGCTTCAATCTCATCTGTCTGGCAGGGTGCCTCAGCAGTCAATCTGTGTTTCTCTCTCCTCGCCTCCTCCAGCCTCTGGACCCAGGTCTCTTCCATCTGCACAGAAGCAGCAAAAACTTTCAGTTCTGACAAAAAAAATGCCATTAGGGAAATGAGGGAACTGGACTGGAGGTCATACCTGCTGTAGGTCCTTCGTCCATGCAGCCTTGGCCAAAGCTACCTGAGAGTTCACCTGCAGCTGGATCTCAGTTTCCTTTTCTTTGGACCAGAGAGCTTTGAGCTGGTTTATTGAGGCCTGATGCTGAGCCTCAAGCTTAGCCTTCAGCGTTTCCACAGCTGGATCACTCATGTTTTGCTGGGAATTACAACCAGCCAATCATAAATCCCTCAGTCCACAGGTAATCTATGTTGACTGAAGGCAACTTTATCTCTGAAAAACTAATTTGTGTCTAGCAACACATTAAACAAATCGTCAAAAATAGTAAGAAGTACTGATATTAATAAAGAGAACACTCTAAATAATCATTTAGCCTACATTAGTGTATTCCGATCTTTTAAATGATGTTCATGGTTTGATGAGTGTAAAAGCCATGTATATTTGTAAACACATTGTAGGATCTTGTCTACCTCATTTTCTCCAATCAACGCTTCCTCCTCCTTCTCCCTGTTGCGAAAGCGTTCTTCAAGCATGTCCTTCTCCTTGCAGACAGATATGTAACACTCTTGCACGGCCAACATCTTATCACTGGTCTCAGACAGCTGGTTCCTGTGAAGAGGTAATAAATGCTGTAAATGAGCTGTGCAGGTGTAACTAAAGTGTTTAATGACAGGTGTGGAGGACTTACTGCAGCTGTTGGACCTGCTGCTGGTGCTGTGCAGTTAGCTGTTCAAACTGAGAATCATGGTCCAGCATGAGCTCTGTTCTGATCTGCTTCACCACATCATCCCTGAACTGCTGATGGATGCGCTCAGATCTCCA
This sequence comes from Chaetodon trifasciatus, assembly GCA_037975065.1. Classification (NCBI taxonomy): domain Eukaryota; kingdom Metazoa; phylum Chordata; class Actinopteri; order Chaetodontiformes; family Chaetodontidae; genus Chaetodon; species Chaetodon trifasciatus. The sequence goes on from JBBMOE010000002.1 coordinate 12,563,223, forward strand.
CGAGGAAACAGAAACGCATAAATGAACACACACAAAAAATTTAAGGTGCAAACATTAAATATAACCTTACTTGCCTCCTCTGCGGCGTACCTCTCAGACGCCTCCTGCTTCTCTTGGTCCAGCTCCTGGATCATCTCCCTCATCTTGGTGCAAAGCTCCAAGTTGGCAGACCTCACTTTCTCCTCACTCTGTTTCAGCTCCTTATTTTTAATTTCTAACGCCTAAAGTTGGATAGAACATCAGTCTTTCATCAATGCTTTCTTAAAGTCTAAAAACACAGAGCACAATTAATTTGATATTAAACTACAACCAACCTCAACTTGTTTCTGCAAGTGTCGTTTGTCCTCTTGTAGTCTCATGAACTCTTTCTGAGACTCTCCACCTATATCTAGATGTTTCATCTGGCTGGTCTCTCTGACCTGTGAACAAAGATGCAATTTTTTATGGTCACACATTAGAGCTGTTTAATCTGTCCTTTTATTGGTGTACTTATGCTTATGTCATACCATTTATGAAAGATTTGATGGCATTTGTTTTTTTAACTGAATACTGAAACATGCATGAATGTAATCATTCATTCCTTTTAGGTTCATGTTTTGCAAGGTTTGCTATGTTACCTGAACCATTTGCATGTTTTTTCTGTTTCTGTTTTTACAAATCAAATTGGTTCATCTACCTAAATCTGAATAAAAACTATCAGACCTACTAAAGTTCCCTTTTGTTTATGCCTATATTTCTGCATCGTCTAATGCTCGTGCCTTACCATTTATGAGAGTTTTGATAAGAAAGATAAGATAATTTGATGCCATTTTACAACACAACTACACACTGTTGGCAAGAAACATGCAAGAATATAATAATTCAGTCCTTTTAGGTTCATATCTTTTGAAAGGTTTGCCATCTTACCTGAACCATATGCAAGTTTTTCCTGTTTCAGTTTTTACAAGTCAAATTGGTTGATCTACCTAAATCTGAATAAAAACTATCACACAGTTTATATCAGTACAGTGTTGCTCAGCATTGCAGCATTAAAGCTTGTGTCTGGTCAAGGCCTCACCGAGGAGCAGAGCTTGGCTTCATCTAACTGGATCTGCAGCTCATTCACGTGACCCTGACAGAGCTGGAGCTCCTCCTGCAGCTGACTGATCTTCTGCCGCTTCCCCTTCAGACTACCCAGGCAGCGCTGCATCTCCACTCGCAGCAGCCGCAACGCCTCATCTTTGGGTAGCTTGGAGTCCGACAGGTGAGTTAGAGCAGTACTGACCAAACAAAGACAAAAAAAACAGTGCAGAGATTCAGAATCATCATCATGTTGACAGTGACTCTGCTCTATAATCGTAGTATACCTTTGAAGCAGGCCATTCTTCCTGTTGGTCTTCTTTAATCCTAAATCCATACAGGATTCAGACAGCTGGTTCTCCCAGTCACTGCTCAGGTCTAACGCAATAACACCATGTTTTATAGCAGATTCATACAGAGTGATTTGCTCCTTCAAGTCAGCCAGATCCTCCTTTAGGATAAAAATGAAAGCAGAAAAGTTTAAATCAGCCAAGTTTCAGCACATCTTTTTGATTAATAAGAAAAATCAGAAAGCAAACCTGTAAGACTTTGTTCATGTTTTCACTCAGGGCCTTGGCTGACTGAGCCTGACGTAGTTTGACTTGCATCTGAGTCGTCTCCTGCACCGAACCTGAACAAAATAAAACCACATTGGAGAAGAAAACATTTGCATAAAAAAACATGCGCATACAAGTTGCTCATTAATGTTCTGTGATTTCCTCTCACAGTTTTTAGCAAGCACATAAAAGACAAAAATGTGGCTGCAGTGCACATTCACCCCTTCACTCACTTGTCTGCAGCAGCTTGGCACATTGTTGCTGACTCTCCTCCAGGCGCTGAGTGAGGGCGTTGATGACTCTGGCTCTCTCGAGTTGCTCTTCTTCTCTCTGGTGCTCCAGCTGCTTCACCTGCTCTTGTAACCTCTGACCAACATCAATCTGGCAGCCACAAGATAACAACCCAGCAGTTTATTACTGTATTTCTGCAAGTGTTGATATGAATATCTGGACACTTGCCTGAATTCAAAAGTATGTGTTGTGAATAGCTTGTTGATATATTAATTACATTTCCTACTGCTGCACCTTGTGACAGTAACACTACAAACCTGTTCGTTCAGAGCCTGAGACGTAGAGTCCAGTTTCTGCTGTAGCGTCAACAGTGCAGCGTCATGCTGCTCTTTTATGACGGCGAGGTCTCGGTCATGCTGCTCCCGCGCTCTGGACAACGTGTCAGAGCGACAAAGCTCCAACATCTGCTGCTTCATGCTGTCCACCGCAGCCTCTGCCACCTTCTGCTTCTTTAAATTCTGCAAACAAAGTAAAACTACTGTATAAACTAAAAATAATATCCATCTGATATTAAAGGTTTCAGTGAAGATCTGTTGGTCTGTGTGAGAACACAATACATAACATTTCAGTGAGGCATTTACATTGTTCAATATCAGATTTGCTATCTCTCTAGGGCAGATGTGTGTCAGCACAGAACTTACCTCCTGGTCTCTCTCAGTGAGAACCTTTACTTGCTGCTCCATTGCCCTCATTTTGTTGTGCATTTGAACCTCTCTCTCCTTGGCCTCTTCTACAAATCGACTCGACTCCTTTAGACTGACTGCTAGGCCATCCTTTTCATCTATTGAGGATAAAAAATGACATTATGTTCCTGAGAGAAGCACATCCAGGAAGAAAACAAGGACACGCAAAGCCAGCATAGGACGCACTGTTTCTATTGATAGTGCAAGCTCTCTTAAAAGCCACAAGGGGGCACACACACACACACAAACACACACATATGTATACAAGAAAGCAAGAAAGTGAAGACATGTCTGACTTTATTTCCTTCTTACAAATAATCTAATCTCATTGAATGCTATAGATTCATAGACAACCAGCCCTTTGGCTCTCTGGAAAGTTTAAGGGTCAAAGACAATGATCAGAAGAAGAGAAACACTATTCTTTAACAGAGATCATCACTCATCACTCAGCAGTTGAACTGTTGAAATTTTTGCTTTTAAATGTACGTAAGACAAAAGAACAATAAATCATAACAATAACATAACATTAAATTTAAATAATTAAGGTATCATATAATCAGAATAATCACATTACTTTATGAGGGCTATGTACTGCAATAAACAGGCAACTCCAAGCCCTCCTTTTGTGAAACATACCTTTGGCAATAGCAAACTGATGCTCGACATATCTCATATTACGCCTTGAATCCTCCAGTTTTCGCTCCAAGTCTTCAATTTGTCTCTGCTGAGCCTTTTTTAGAATCTGCAGCTGGGCAAGCTGCTCCCTATCAGCAGTTTCTGAAACAGCACAAAATTTACACTCAGCACATCAATCACTTACCCCTTATTTAAGCAACGTGAAGATAATTTAATTTGAAGCAACATCAACTGAGAGGGTAACACTTTAGGCTTCTAGTTTCATCCTGGTAAATAGGTGCAGTCAACCAAAGGCTACTTTTCTTTTACCATCTTGATGCATAAGAACATCCAAAAAAGATTAAGCATTAAGGCCGTTAAAGCTATCTTATAATGGAAATCACACTTTTCTTACAGGCTGGTTGAATATATCTCAAGACACAGTAATAGCTAAAACATAGACTAAATGTTGTTATTTCTATACAAGGATTTTTTTTTGACTTTCTGGGGTTAGTTTTGAAACAAAATACTGAATCCAGTGTTTGCAATCAGATTACTGTGCAGGAGATCAGGTAAGCTTGCTCTGTCTGGAGGCTGTGAAATGAAACTTTGCTGATCTGCAATAGCACTTTTAAACTAGGATAAGGTTCAAGATATCTGTGGTTTATTTGCTGGTTCGACTGTCCACAGAACAACTAAAGCAGAGCAGAGGAGTATTAAATGTGTTGTTGAATGGCTCTCTGACCTGAACAACTTCAGATTATCCACTAGGGCACATTTGCTCAGCTAGTTCTGATCATTCCTAACAAGATCACTTTTCAACTATTACAGTAATCTGTGATTTACATGTAACTGCAGTTCTATGCTATTAGCCGGCAGCTAAATCAAGACTGTAAGACTCACGTTGTGTCGAGTCAAGGAATTCTCTTTGCAGATGGTCAAGTTGACCTTCATGGTGAGTGGCCTGTGAATTGAACAGCTTTGGCTGATGGGTGGGATGGTGAGGATTGTAGCTGGCCTTGTGTTGATCCACAACTCTGTCCCCTGGTCCAGACTTAAAATCCAAAAGATCAAAATTGAAGAAACATAGTATGTTTGAAAAAATACATATATTAGTGTGTTCAGCAGCTCAAGAATAAACCAAGCCAGAGCTGCACAATTAAACTCTCTCTTTCTCAAACACATAATACAAATGTACAACATGCTGCCAGATAAGATGTTCCTTTTAAATCACAAAGGAAAAAGGCCAGACAAATGTATATATTTCATTCATAGGGGAGTGCATTTGAAATAAAATGTATAATATACAAAGATGGTGAATTAATTAGCTCTAAGATCCTCTAAAAGAAACAAGAACAACAATCACTGCAATAAACCATCAACAAGTTTGTGAATATTTTGGTAGTCTGCAATGACAAAATGGACCAAACATGAAAACTCCACTCACTTGAAAATGGTTTCTGGCATTGTTGCGGTCCCCATAGTTTTGGTTGTCTTCACGTCCTGCTTCTCCATTGTACACTACAGCGTTATTAGTGCCTTGAGGGTATGGTCTAGACTCATACTCGTCTGTGGAGAAATCACTGGTCTCCACAGATTTTTCTGTCCCCATGCTAGTGTATGTGTAATCTCCCTGGGTGAACTGATGACATTGCGACTGTTGGTTCCAGGTGTGAGGCAGAGGTTGACTTTGAGGATGACTGAGATGATGTCCGTTGATCTGAGCAGCTCCATCTTCATAAGCGAACTCATCATGAGAGCGTTGATCATAGTCAGCTTCACAGTTCTTCAGAGAGACATTGACAGTGGTTTTCTTTTCCTTTAGAGGCTCAGAAGGTAAAAATCTATCAGTGAAAACAAATTAACAACTTACCTGTTCATGAGAGGTTGGCCTTGGATGAACTGACCACTGCTGAGTCCATGTGGACTGTGGGCTGAGCAGAGAGAGCAAAAAAGCATTATTTCTGTATATTATAATGCAATCTGGTATGTCTGACTGTAGTGAACCACACTCACAAATTTCTAAATCTGAGATTGCTAATGTGTCAGCAGCAAGATGTGTTTTACCTTTTTCCAGCGTTTTCATTGCTGCAGGCAGAATACTCTAGCTCTGGGGTGGAGTCTCGGCTATCCTCTAGCATGTCATCGGGCAGGTCCGTGAGCAGTTTCTGCAGCTGCGGAAAAAATAGCACATGGAAATGAGTCACCAAGGTTGCTCCGCAACCAAGTTGTAAAGTAACAGATTGAAGCAAGCAAGCAATCACTAACAGCCTGAGAGGAGAATGTGTCACGAGGTTCAGTCATTTTCAGAGTTATGAAAATGAGTTAAATCAAAATGCTACTGTCTTGAGACAAATAACACTCAGTGTGTCTGACAAAACCATTTTGCACAGGTTTTAGTGTTGACGATCATTTTGTTCTTGTATATGTAATCTTTAAGCATGTGTTAATGTATCAAACAGCATATTGTTTAATCATGCATGTTATCTATAAAGCAAGTATTCTGAATATTAATATTAAATGTGAAGATTTACCACATTGATGTTTTAAGATTAATCAGTAATGAAGGTAATCATTAGTTGCAGCCCGATTTGAAATAAAGCTCCATTTGTATAAAATATGCTCATTATTCTTTTGATCAAAACAATCAAACGTAAACTGAGAAACAAAAAACTGACAAACGTCTTTTTGTGTCAAAACAGTTCTTAATGATACAAAAACAATGCAAATGCTCTCTGTGTCAATAACAGATCGACCAGACCTGCTTTACAACGAGCCATGTCTGATGAAACAAACAGAGCCAGCTGGACTTACTTCCCACAAAGACTGTTGAATATTCCTTAAATCCTCCACTGTGTCCACAACCGAAGGACCCATATTATCCCACTTACACATTTAAGAAAAGACTGAAGAGGCACTTCTGCTTCAGCTGTGAAGACTCATGATTACCCGCAACCCTAATCTTTGTGCAGAGAAAACGTTCTGTGTGAAACATCCAAAGCGTGCCAAGCATGTTGTTGGCTCCCTGCGGTATTGCTGTGTTTTGCTCCCAAAGAACTCCATTGTTTAGGCAAAACATATAGCAAGGTTAACTGGAGCAGAAACATTCCAATTACTGCTGGCAAACATTTTCCACTCGACCAATTTGAGCATAAAATCTAGGCTATACCAAAGCAAAAAATCCATTCTCAGGATAAATATCGTCCCAAAGTCCAATTCTTCTGCGTGTCACAGCCCACTGGAAAAACACCCAGTGACAGTTTCTTCATGCTCACTCTATTAAGCACAAGTTGTGGGATCAAACACAGAAACAAGGTAACCTAAATAGCGAGAAAGTCATGAAACCACAGGGTATAGCTAGTATCAGTGAGACACACCTGGAAGGAGGCCCTTTCCTTGAGCCTATAATAGCTCAGGTTAATGGCAACAGCGTGAGTAATAACACCACATGCCTCTCTAGCTGTGAAACAGGCGGTTGTTGTGACATTCAAACAGTGCAATCCTGAAATGTTTCCTGAGGCAACAACAATACTAAGTTAGAAAAACAGGACCTGAAAAATGCAATTCTCATATTGTCATTTTCAGAAATATATGAACGTGACAATATGAGTGCTGCTTAGAGCACTATACGTGCCACCGATTATTGCTTCACAAAGCTAGCATGCCCTGGATATCTTCTGTCATCCGATGGGTTAGATAAGGGAAGTTTGAAAATCAAGAAACCAAAGGAGCTCAAGGTGAGTACTGTTAACAAAAATCACACTGGCGAGTGACACAAGTCGACTAGACACAAACGTTATTGTAACACAAAGGTTAGCCCAACAACTTCACTATGCTGTCGCAGTTATAATCCATAGCCAATTACTGTGAATGGTACCTCTTGCTCTCTAGCATAGTCCTCCTGGTCGTATTCGTCTTCATCATGCTGGGTTTGAAGAGCAGCACTGTCAAAATCAATAGACATGATGCAGAGCCTGCTGGTGTAGAGTAGTCTGCGGAGATGTGCAAAGATATACTTGAGAGGAGAAATCACAAACAACCAGGAAAATTATGTTACGTGTGTTGTGTTGTTAACTATAGAATGGGTAACCACGTTAACGTAGCTAAGTTAACGCTAACATTACAAGTTGGCTAACGTGAAAAGTTCACTGCCGCACTGATTTAAACTAGTAAAAACAGACATAACATCAGCTTACCTGTTTGCATAAATGGGACAAACGGTTCCTTTGGTGAACTGCTTATTTCTTCATTTAAGTGACGTTATTAGTCAGTAGATACACTGCTGTTTACATGACAAAGGAGCGATGCTAGCTAACTAATGTTAGAGGTAAACTGATCATGTTAGCTTGATTTAGCAGCAAAGACGCCAACAAAACTTGTAAAAAATTTCATAGCCATGCTTTTAAAAACCGACGACATGTGCGTTTGATCAATGATATAGATCCGTTCGCCAATAACAAATTTAATGTCAGTATGTGACTAGTTCGGCCAAGTGGCAAACTTTGTGGGGCACAAAGCTAACTCCGGCTAGTCGGTTGAACGTCCTCTTTAAGAGCCGCAGACTCGCCCACTTTGAAAACTCGCGCGCATTAGCAGCGCCAAAGCACTGCGGGGCACTAAACAGACACACAGATTGTAAACGAGTCTTATATCATCATAACTGATATTATTCCGCTATCGGACGGATGTATTAGCTTAATACCCATTTTCTGTGAAAAACATGCACAGTAAAAGCTTTCTCATAACCATTGTTGTTCGTGCTGCCAACCCCGGAACTGAGAAGCTAGTCACGCCTCCATGGTAACAATTTCTGTAGAATTATGGGAAGTGTAGTCGCCGTGTTTCCATGGAAACGAAGCTAAGGATGAAGCCTCAAAGAACATGTCGAGTGGTATCAGTCAAACTAAAAGAACTGCTTCTTTATAGATCGATACATAAGAAAAGTAGACAGACATCATATTTTAAAGCAGAGAAATTAATTGGTTATTCCCGTGGACGTAATCGGTTATTACTACAGAACCTGTTATGTTGAAAAATGCTGTAAACATCATAGGTATACGATTTGCAGATATACACATATGACTGAAATCGCAAAGTTTGACTATTGCAGGTTAAAAGAAATATTGACTCAGACTTCTTTTTAGAATGGAACAATATACTTTTTGGTGTTCATGATGTTAAAAGTAGAAAACAAAAAGAACTGTATGTCATAAACATAATAATAATATTAGGTAAATATCACATACACAAATGTAGTCACTCAAACCCATGTTTTATTGCATTCCTAAAGGAAACAGAACAGTACATGGAAAGTATCTGTGACTCTAACAATAAGAAAGCTATGAAAACGTATCACTTGTGCTCTGTATTTTCTGTATTTATCTAGTAGCCTACCCCCTGGCTGATGTTCAATTGTTTGTTCGAAAGTACATTATAATAACTGCTTTTGTATCGGAAATATTTCAATAATAATAAAAAAAAAGGTTAAAAGAAATAGCATTCTGTGTATTTCCTTTGCCAATAACTGGGAAGAAAAGGCTATGCATGGTCTACCATCATAAATCTGTGAATTTTTTTTTTAATTTTCAAAAACAGATATGTGTATTTTATAACCCCCCAAAATAACATTTTTTGTATACGCCAGGGAATATCAAACTACTTATTATGACGTCACCACGTCGCCTACGTTCCGCATCGTCCTCTAGACACTTCCGGGTTTTTGCCGCTGCAGCCTCAACTGTTTCAGAGTCAGCTCTTTTGTCACAAACAGGAACTTACCACCACTAAACTGGGCTGAAATCATGTTTTGAAACTGACCTCCGTTCAGCGGTTTGGCATCCCGGATCCTCTTGTGTCAGTCAGCTGATCGCAGCCAGGATATTGCAAAAGCCTTGGACTCTCCTGTCTGACAACAAGAAGTACGTTCATAGTTATTTTAAAAGAGCAGAAATGGCCACAAACCCACCGAAGTTAAAGGCTGCAATTCATGCCAATGAACGGTGAGTAGCAGTAAGATGTGCTGATGGTCAGAGAGACAGAATGATGAGAGGACAAATATTTAGCTTTCTCTGTCTGAGACTCAAGTCTTCATTTGTAATTCTTTACAGGCTGCAAAACTTGAAGAATACTTTTGAGACCAAGTATGGAGTATCTCCGCTCTTCTATGCATGTGCACCTGGAAGAGTCAATCTAATAGGTAATTTCATTTTATATAGTAGATTTTAGTTGATTTCGACAGTGGACCGTGAGGGAAAGCACGTTTGGACTCATGATGCTTAAACTGGACCTTCAAGAACAAATGTTAGAGTCCTCCTTAATATCTGTATTGTTTGTCCTAAGGGGGAAAAATCATACTGAAATAAGTGTAATCTAATGTAGGAAATATAATGTAATTTAAGGATGTTGAATATCAGCTGTTCGCAGCTTCAGTCCACAAATATCAGCATTAGTGCTAAACCAACGACAGTTACATCATCTACAGTAGAATCCTTTTAATGTATTTTATTTTTAATATTTTCATATTTAACAGGAGAGCATATCGATTACTGTGGCTACTCTGTTCTTCCAATGGCTATTGAACCAAATATCTTGGCAGCCGTCGCAGTGAACAGTTCAGGGACAATCACACTGGCCAACACAAATCCTCAATACAAGTAAGGCTGTAACTCTCACGATCAGCACTGAATTTGCTGTGCCTGTGTAATTAATTCAGGAGCTTAAAACGCATGTGCAGTATCCTCTGTCTTCAGAATGTCTGTCACTGTGCAGGGACTTCACTGTGTCGTGTTCAGAGGACATCGCCATAGACAGAGAGAATCCAAAGTGGCATTATTATTTTCTCTGTGGAGTAAAAGGTATTCAGGTAAGTTACGTATATTACCTTGCAATACTGGAGTATAGTGATACTTTCAATAATGTCAAATGTTAAGTCAAATTTGTGAAATGAACCTCCCTGATGTGTGTTTTTCACAGGAGAAGTTTGGGATTGCTCATTTAGCAGGGATGTCATGTGTCATAGATGGAACCATTCCTCCGAGCTCCGGTCTGTCCAGCTCGAGCGCCTTAGTTTGTTGTGCTGGGCTGGTAACAATGGAAGCAAATCAAAAGTTCCTCTCCAAGGTAAAATGCTTCACAAGAGAAGCATGTCATGTCAAAGCACTACAGATATATTCACACAGGAAAAAGTGTGATATGAATCTCTGTAAGTAATACAATTTTGCATGCAAATGTTGGCAATGTAAGAGAGTATTTGTCATTTTCAAATGGTCTGTTTAGTCCTTTTCTGGTTGCAATCCTTCAGGTGGCGCTGGCAGAGATATGTGCCAAATGTGAGCACTACATTGGCACAGAGGGAGGGGGCATGGACCAGTCCATCTCATTCCTGGCAGAGAGGGGAACGGTTTGTAGTTCTTCTTTGAGCACATTAGGTCAGAGAAGTGGTACAACGTTGCATTTGTTCATTTTTTTTTTTGCCTGTCAGGCAAAGCTGATTGAGTTCCAGCCTCTGCGAGCCACTGATGTTAAGCTCCCTGACGGGGCCGTGTTTGTGATCTCAAACTGCTGCGTGGAGATGAACAAAGCTGCTTCTTCTCACTTCAACATTCGTGTGGTGGAGTGTCGGATCGCCACAAAGGTACGGAGATCCTCTCCAGTGGGGTTTAGCCTGATTCCGGGTGGGCGAAGGATGATTTAAAGGAAAGGAAGAATAGTTAAAATTTTCAGTAAGTGTTCTTACACCACAAGTTTATTATCATGTGCAACCGTGGGATGCTCAGTATCTTTAACACATCTCTTATAATGAATCAAATTAAGCCCACTGAGAAGGTAAAATAATTATTTGGCTGTACCTTCATGACACTTCATAATGCACATACGCCCTGTGATGGGAGTCTTGTGTAAGAGTTACTTTGTTTTAAGGGACCACAAGCCAAAAAAGTTACATTTTTGCCCTTTAAATCTTCATCAATATGTAGTAGATATTTTCATTTTCTTTATATTAAAATATATTTACCACAGCAGAAATGTTATTAAATAGTTCATCACAGAGCTTTTGCATCATCTGAATGAACATTTCTCACAGAGATACTGCAATCATGTTTTTCTTCTTCTTCTTCTTCTTCTTCTTCTTCTTCTTCTTCTTCTTCCAATTTGCTCAGTAGAACACTGCCTAAAAGCATAATTGTAGTTAGGTTTTGAAAATTACTTTTCCTATTTATTTTGATGATTCAGCACATAGTGAAGCAGAGTAGTTAGAAACATAAGAGTGTTTGGAAGAGTGTGAGTAAATACTCTCACCTCTCACTGTGAGCATGAGCTTCATACAGCTTGTGTGTGAGTGCAAAGTGTGTAATACTCCATCTGAAAAAAATGTCTTGTGGGCTCAGATGCTGGCTCAGGCACGGGGTCTGGACTCGAGCGGGTTGTCGAAGCTGGCCCAGGTTCAGATGGAGCTGAAGGCCTCCCTGGAGGAGATGCTGGCTCTGGTGGACGAGGTGTTGCATCCTGAGCCGTACAGCCGAGAGGAGATCTGCGAGGCGCTGGGCATCAACTCCAAGCAGCTTTCTACAGAGCTGCTGAGCGCGAACACCCAGCATGGTGAGCAACGTCTGTGCATTTTTACACCTCACAGCTGAATTATTACTGAAACAATTAGCCGAGTAGCCAATTAGTAGATTGAAAAAGGTTACCGGTTAAACAGTGACAATTTTGGTGATTGGTTAGTAGGTTGAAGTCAGTTATTGAGTAAAGCATTTGCAGTGTGACGGCTTGTTGTTTTTTTACAGGGGATTTTAAAAAAATGCCTTTTAGACTCTGGTAACTTGTGAATTTTTGACATTTTATGCATGAAACAAATTTAAAAAGTATCAACAGATTAATCAATAATAAAAATTCGAGGTAGTTTCGATCACATTTTGATGAATTGTTGAGCACTCGTTTTGTGATATGAGGCTAAATATCATCTGGTATTTTCCTCATCATAATGCAATGGCTGAGTTTTCCTGGACTTATTCATTATACATCTAAGCATCACAAATTTCCAAACATCTTAATCTGTTAAATATGAGAAAAATGAACAGCCTTTGCTGATGGTTTTCTCTCTTATGTGTGAATGCCCACAAATGACTGATACTAACACTGACACTGAGGCATTTGTTCAAAAATATCAGAATATTTGAACTGGTTTGTTACCCAGCCCTGAGTGGACATTAACCAGACAGAAAGTTTGGCAGGACCAGATGATTGACAGCACATCTGCCTCTTCTTGTTTCTCTCAGTGACACATTTCAAGCTGTACCAGCGAGCCAAGCACGTGTATGGTGAGGCTGCGCGGGTGCTGCAGTTTAAGAGCGTGTGCGACTCTGAACCTGCAGAATCCCAACGGCTGCTGGGAGACCTGATGAACCAGAGCCACGCAAGCTGCAGAGACCTGTACGAGTGCAGCTGCCCTGAACTGGATCAACTGGTGGACATTTGTCTGTGAGTACAGCAAAGTCTCTCTACACTCACTGCTTTTGGAGGTTCAGACTCAGGACAGAGTGGGATCAGATGAGATGTCAGCCAATGCAGAAATTTGAGCAATAATGAAGAATTCCATTTAGCCCTTTTGCTCTGTAGATTTAGTGCAGTAATAAATGTGGTCCTGTGTACTTTAATATAGTGGATTTAGAAATATTGTCTTCACTTTGGTAGGATCTGATTTTTTGGAGCTGGCTGCTTTAGCATCTCTTCAACATTCTCTCCTTCATCATTCTTCTTAAATTTATGATCACTTGAAGGTCTTTGCTCTTCCTACTGACACACAGACTTGACAGCTTTTTCTTGTTTCTCTTGGTTACAGGAAGTCGGGGGCTGTGGGATCCCGGCTGACAGGAGCAGGTTGGGGAGGCTGCGCTGTCTCCATGGTTCCTGATGAGAAGGTGGACTCGTTCTTACAAGCTGTGAGGGAGTCATACTACCGTAGTGATCCACGCAGAGCAGCGCTGGAAAAACAGAGTTTGTTTGTGTCAAAGCCGGGCGGAGGAGCTGCAATTTTCCTCGAAGAGTGACACTCATCAGCCTTGTCTGTTAATCCAATACATTCCTGTGGGGGTATAAATGCTTTTTTTATACCCTTAGACTTGAGACAGAAGGCACATGACAATGCCAAATGTAAACCTGTCTTCGCTGTTTCATTTTACACTTTTACTCTTTACAGATTATTCTAGAATATAAGGTCCAAAAATTCATAAATTTCTTACAAAGGGACAATGCTTTTTGTGTTACATGTTTGTTTGTTTTTTTAAATCATGAATGTTAGGGTTTTTGCAATACTTTGATTTTTGTACAGCTAATTCACTGTTCAACTCAGAAAAGAAAAGAGGACAAATAAAATAACAATCACATTTAATTTGTGCTGCTGTATAAAATCCATCCATCCATCTTTTTTAAACAGGAACATAGTGGAGTGAACAGGGGCAAAAAGTCATGAAGACTTAAGTGTTTTGTGGCCTTACATGTTTCTTTGGTGTGTCGTGTTAAATGTGAGTGAGCCACGGGGAAAGCAGGGTACAAAGTCGTCATTATAAGATCACACGCTGAGCTTGAGCTTCTGCACATGATCAGTTTTCACCTCTTTAGAGAGCAGTGATGGTGGAGGCTCAGTGGTCTAAGGCACATGCTACTGTACTGCACCGTACTGAATGTAACTGCAGCATTTAAACCTCCTCAGGGACCTTTATCACATCATACCTCACTCAGCCAGTTTTCCCTTTCACTCTCACTGGTTACATATCCACTAAATATTTGATAGATAAATAGAGGATGGAATTGTTGGTTTATATACTTGAGGTTTTTCAAGCTAATTTCCACTGTGCTTATGTTTTATTCATTCTGTTTATTTTGGGAAGCAGCAGGCATCATGTTTGGAGTTTGATAATGATCATTCAGATGTTGAATAGCAACTGTACAATGTTTAAAGTGAGGGATAAATCAGTACCTTAAAGACGATTTTTCTTAGTGTATCAGATTTAAGCCATGCATTAATTTCTTTGAATAAAATCAAGCTAAAGAACTGTCAAGTATCAGATAGAAACGATGGACCTTTGACAGGAATCATACAAAGCACAGCACAGGGAAAACTGCTCAGAATGATAACATTAGAAGCTCCACATTTGAGGTTTCCAGTTTGTTCAACAGCAATGCATTTAAATCAATAATTAAGTTGTGCTTATCATCAGATGCTCAGCAGCTTTATGTCAGTAATAAGAGAAACACTTGTATTTTAGCACTTTGGATATGTCACTGTTGCTTCTTGCACTAGTGCTCCACACTGCCTTTATTTTTATATCATTTATAGTATCTATGCACTTTAGATAGTAATTTGTTTGTGACAGCTAAAGGCTCCTCTTAAGGAACTGAAATGTCTCAACCTTTCTTTAATAATATGAAATGCCATTAAAATAATATTGAATCAATGACCAACTACTTGAAGGTGCAATATATACGATTTTTAGTTAAAAACATTCAAAGAATTAACTACAATTATTGACATAATGAGAGGAAATGAAATGAAGTGTGATGGTGAAGACATCTATGTATTGTTTTGCACAGATATCAACTGAAGTTAGCATGCTAAGCAGCTAGCCCTGACCCATCCTGTCTCGTGATACAACTTTGTACCTCAAGAGATGAAAGCCTGATATTAGAGCTTAGGCCTCCGGAAGTGTGCGATAACAGATTCCCAACTTCCTTCTCCTCCATGCCTCACCTGAAGCCTTCATGTCTTCATCATCCCTAGAGTCATTGCCGCAGTCAAGACTGCTGTAAATTACCTCCATACTGTTTTCCCTATTGTCAAAGGTGATATACTGCCCCCCATTTGTTTGGAGTATGACTTCAACAGGTGGCCAGTTCTTACACATTGCACCTTTAAAGGTGTGGTTGATGGCTGCTGAAGGTTGTTGAGAGCTGGATCAGGATCGAACACAGCTGGTTAGCATGCTAACATCAGTCGATATCTCTGCAACACAATATACAAACGTCTTTGAGATAACATAAGAGCTGCTGCTTCTTCACATTCTGTTAAAGTTATTGATAATGTTGTTAATTTTATTAACTGATAATGTTAGTTAATTTTTTGAACGTTTTAAGGTAAAATTCTGGTCATGTCTTACACATTGCCACTTTGAAGGTCAAGTTGGATCAGTTGAGACAATATGACTAATATTTCTTTAAGTGTAGCAACTCATGCATAATATTGCTTATGTACCCTAAAATATACCTGTTGTTGTCAAGCTGAGTTTGCACCTTAAACAAATATCTCACATGATAAAAATTAAAAATTTCTTTTGGAAATGGTTCCACCAGATAATCATGTTTCCATTGGCCTTTAAGTGTCCACATGATTAACACTGATAAAAAAACGAGGTATGCCTGTGTTGTTGGATTTGAGCATAAAGTCACCCAAATGAGGGACACTCATACGTTGTGCTTGGTCTGCGGGCTCCACGAGCCCTGTGTCCTACACTGAGTACAGTGTCTGTTAGCCAGGGGTCGAGGTCAGTCTGCAGGCTGCTGCTTTGGACTCTGTTTTGCTTTGTTAATGCTCTCTGGTGCTCCTGCACTTTCATCAGAGGCGCAAGACACTTCATTCTTTCTCTTCAGCATGTTTTCTATCCAGTTGGAGCTGTGTGGTGTTCTTCCAGGGGAGCGAGCAGAAGACACTGTGCTCATCCTCATGTTTTTGCCTGAGGTAATCAGCTCTCCATAGCCCTGTTGGTGGGAGAAGGCATAGGCAGAGCGGCGGGAGCTCGTCCTGCGTACTCGCCTCAGGTTCTGCTCCTGAGGTCCTTGCCTCTTTCTAGACTGTTGTAGATGGCGAACCTGTCAAAATACAGCAGTTGGATGAAGAAGTACCTAGATCCTTTACTTCAGTAAAAGTACCAATACCACAAGGTAAGAATACAAGTAATTTAATCTGAAAAGTAATTAGTTACTAAAGCTGTCAAACAAGTGGAGAAAAAGTGCAATATTCCTTAAATGTAGTAAGAGCAGACGTCTAAAGCAGCATCAGATGAAACACTCAACTAAAGTAATACTACCTCAAAATTAGTACATGTACTTAGTTATGTTCCACCACTAAAATACAGCCATGGGAGAAAAGTTACTGAAGTGTTCATCCTTTGGACAAACACTGTATATGCATTAAGGGTACTGTACCTTCTCTGTTAGAGTTGGGAAGAAGTTTACTCTCAGGAAGCTGACTGTTAAGCCGGGCACAACACACAACACAGTGGTGAGCAAAATGACCAACCACACACTCTTCTCTGACAGACAGTTACGCGCCGTGCCTGAGGACACACAAATATGAATTCACTTATACTCGCTTTCCAAACATCAGTGTTATTTGTTTAGCACGTATCCAACTGAGCCAAACTTACCTACGAATGGGAAATTATTCGGAAAGATGCCAAATATGCCATCACTTTGCATCGCAAATAATATGGCAAAGTACACTGCCAGGCTTCCCCATATGAAGAGGTGATTGACGGCAGTCCAGTAGTGTTTGTCAAGTCCAATCTAGGAACAGATACATGCAGCACAAACATGAGTGTAATGCTAATTTCTCCACTCAGTGGGGCTTCTTTTGCCTTTTGTTCCGTTTATACTCTTACCTGAACACTTACAACAATGACCAAAGATGTTGCTATGGTGACAGCAAACGCTTGTTGGTCGGAAAAGTAGAAGCCGTCCTCTTTCACCATGGCAGAGAAGGCTCCATAGGGAATAAAGAAAAGCAGGAAAGAGGTGCCCATCCCCTGCAGCGTGCACAGGAAAAACTGACGCTTGTTGAAAAGAAGGTTTTGCTGGCCGGGTTTGTACAAGCTCGGGTAGTGAAGGCTGTTCTGGTCATTGACATCCTTCAGAAAGCAGAGATATCATGAGTGCTATGTGATATGTGAAGTATTATTATATGATAGTGGTAGGGACAGGGTGACATAAGGCAGGTGGCAAGAGCTTGAGTTTGTTGTGGGGTTGAAGTGGTATTACAGTTCACAGAATACAGTGGGATGAAAATTGATGGCTATCATACCGTGTACACTGGCTTATCTATGGAACTGAGATATATATGAGCATCATTAAAAAATATTAATTTTTACTCTATTAGTGTTATTAGAAAACTACTGAATTCTACTGTATTAGTGTTACAGAAAAAAAAATGACAGATGATAAATTCAATATATTATAGATGGACAATATAGTACACTGATATGGATTGATCAGGGGTTGGTTGATTGGCAGTTCTAGTCACACATAAGTTAAATCTGCTGTCATACCTGCTGTAGGATTAGATGTTTAGGTACCTTTCGGAAGTTTATTGATCATGACACAGTGAAAGAGGTCTACAGTAATGAGATATTCACCAGTATGACTTGACAGTATCTTGAAAAGAAAAACAAAAAAGGAAAGTAAAAAATGGCTCAGAAGGTAGCCATTGGAGAGTTTCTTAAAAAATAGTCTGTCCTTCATTATCATCACATATTTAACAGTATTACCTGATCAAAAAGTCCCATTGCCAGAACTGGTAACGACGTATAGACTATATTGAAGAGGGTAATGAACCACTGGTCGTACACAGTCTGTGGAAAGAGGACAGATACTGATTGGGAGTGTGTGTAGCCAAAATAATCTGTCCCATTTCATTTCAAGTTGCACAAACACATTAGATGAGGTTCTAAAGATGCATAAAGAATCAATGCCTCATGACAGATTATAGTATTCTTACCTGAGCTGAGAAACCACAGAAGAAACCGTACCAGAAGTGTACCAATGTGAAGGCAAAGTTCTTGTAGAAGAAATAGCACAGGAAGTTACACATGCGGAAGTACGACCAGCGTCCGTGCACCAGCAAGAGGCGCTGCAGGTACCGAAACTGAGCGAAGGAGTAATCTGACGCCAGAACAGCCTGCATCCCCTCCTGACCACTGATGCCAACACCGATGTGAGCAGCTGAGGGAGAAATACTGTGTGGATCACTGCACTTTTGAAAGTGAAACATTAACTATCCTTGAAATATTACTGAAATATTTCAGTTGAGACAACGTAACACAGTCAGAGCCTGATGGCACATAGCAGCTGCAGCTCAACTCAGTGCTGTGCTGCTTCATGTAGCCCCAGTTTGTGCCACTCATGTCTTAAAAATCCAGCACCGATCTGCAGCTCCAGTGTCTCAGCCATCACACCGCCCAGCCTCTTGCCTCCACCCTGCTTCAAGCCTCCAACCCTCAACCACCACCACCATGTGCTCTACGCAAGTACTCTCACCACCTGAGCTCTGTGTGCTCCAGCATATCTCTGAACTGCTCTCCACCTCAGAACCTTGTGCCTCACCTGCTGTTCTCAAGACTTCTGAGCTACAAGTTTCCTTATTGCACTTTCAATAAATTCCTATTTTTCCCTTACTCCCTGTCTGCATGTCTGCTATTGAGTCCAAATCCTGCAAACACATCTTCATGCTTCACGCTGCTGTTCTGTCATTCTCTTGGGTCAATGAGTAAAACCGATCGATCATAAGACTTACTCTTGATCATGCTGACATCATTGGCTCCATCTCCAATAGCCAGGGTGACGGCCCTCTTGTGCCTCTTCACCAGCTCCACCACCTGGGCCTTCTGCATCGGAGTGACCCGGCAGCAGATCACCGTTTTACACATACAGGCCAGATCCAGCAAGACGTGCTCCAGCTGTGGCTCCAGAGCATGAGCCTACAGGGAGAACACATACAGCACAGGTAAACATATCATTAGCATCCTATAATGTCAACCCTCTGTGGAGCAACACCAAGCAACAGCTCGATGTAGCGTTTCCATTGAGCTGCTGTGCATAATGCACACGGCTCAAGGCACAGCCAGGGAGCACCTCATCTGTGAGGAAATGGATGTTAATGAAAATCTGCTCATTACAGACTTGGCACAGTCAGCAGCAGGTACGAAGATGCCAGAGTCAGCAGGCAGCAGCACAACCAGCATTTAAGAAAGTAAAACCTGCAGGCCTCAGTACCAAAACCAAAACAAGCCCAGCAGAAGATAGAATTATTATTCCAGCAAAAGAAAATACTCGAAAATAACACAGTTGAATATCTTACCAAACTGTGTCCATTGATGACTAAGGCATACTCTGCAATAATGGCTTCTTCAAACACAGAGTCATCTGAAAGCATATCTGTCTTCTCAGCATCTCCTACACTGCTAACTCGACTCATGCCCAGAATGTGCTCTTTAGCGCTCCTGAGGAGAGAGGACAGCCAGTAAACATGCAGTCTCAGTGTGTTTGTTATGAGCTTTGATAAGACAGAAGTCTCTTTGTCAACTGAATCAATTATTTCATATAGGAGATTAATCTTTCAGACTTTAAACATCACAACTCTTAATTGCAGCTTTGTGGAGATTCTCAGTCATCCAGGTCATGCTTATGGAAGGAGGGCTAAATCAAGGGCAGCTGGACATGGTTGATACTTGAAAGGACTTGAAAAGATTTCACCTCTCATTCAAGGGGTTTCTTCAGCTCTAACTGATTGGTGCAGACTCCTCTGCGGGGTCATAATCAAGGTCACTGATAATCTCACAGCAGTCACAGCTGTTGTGAGAGTGTCAACCTGTTGTTGCGAGCGGAGGTGAGAGTAAAATGTGGTGCATCACCTGAGCTGCTGCTGCACCTCCAGCAACGAGTGGCCAGAGATAACAAACACCTCATTCATGTCGTCTCGCAGCATGTTGCAGGAGTAGCCAATGTTCATCGCCGTCTCTGAAATGTTTGACACAGTTCACAGCTCTGTAGCTTGTCACAGTATCAGTGTTTCTGGTCAGGAAGGTCACTCAGATGATTCTTGTTACCTAGTTTGTCTCCCGTGAGGACCCAGATCTTGATGTTGGCCAGACTTAAACAGGTGATAGTTTCTGGGACTCCTTCCTGAAGTTTGTCCTCGATGGCTGTGGCTCCTAGAAGCTTCAAACAGGACAGCAGTCAGTCTGCAGAGGCTAAATGAGCCTGATGGCCTCAGGGATGTAAACAAAGGAACATCAATGTTACCTTCAAGCCCTGCTCGATCTCCTCGTAGAGAACAGCCAGCTGTTCCTCGTGGTTCTCAATTACAGTGCTGGCAAACAGGAGCTTCTTCATCCAAACGTCAAAATCATCTTCATCGAGATCTTTGTAGGCCAGAGCTAATGTTCGAAGCCCTTCTCCAGCAAATTCCTGCAGAGAAAATGATAAGAAAAACAAACCGAACAGTTGTAATGTGCCACAAAACAGGGCAGTGTGAGGAATCCTTTGCTGAATTTGTGCAAGAAGAACAGACATATTCCATTTTATTAGCATTCATTGCTGTGACAAAGGACATGACATTCAATACTTAAATAGTATATTTTTCAGTAGAGACACTAATACTACCACCCAGCTCCAACTGCTGCAAGAGTCATCACTGTTATGTAAGCAACATGTACATTAATGGCAACTTTCTCAGGATCATTGATTTCTATGAGACTATAAATACAGATGCACAGTGCATTTAAGTGTATGGTGCTCTTGAGTGCAATTGTAGAACACTCACACTGAGATGGTCTGAGGTAGTGTGCATGAGGTCTTCACTGGATGCATCCAGACGATCAAAGATAATGGTGTCAGCCCCTTTAGAGTAGAGTTTAATCTGGCCCCGTGGGTTTCTCACTGGAAAACACAGCAAGACAGCACAACATTACTTTTCACATCAAATCCATCTTGCACACATACAACAGATACATAAAGTGCAGACTGCAAACAGATTTGTGTACATAGAGGCTGTTCACTTCCTGTTGCTTTTAGAAATGAAGATTTATTTCTAATTGTCAATGCTATTACAAAAAAAATGTTAAATACGAAGCCAGTAGAGAAGCAGACTTTCTGTGAGCTAAAAGGAGCATTGTTGTTATGAATGAAGACCTAACCAATGACACTCATTCTCTTGCGCACGTTGTTGAAGTCCAGTATGGCCAGCAGCTGGTAGGTGACAGTTCGCCCCATTTCACACAGTGTGATGGTCTCGGGGGTTCGGGCCCGGAAGACAAATCCGAAGTTTCGTGCTGCTGTGACCAGGGCTCCCTCGTCAGGTGACTGGGCCTGGTATACCAGATGTCCTGCATGAAAACAGAAACATCTGTCAGAATTTTTCTTTAATCAGTTACTTCTGCTGGATCGTGTGCACAGTTTACCCTCACTCTTCTCCTCCGGCATGACTGTGTGACACAAAGCCAGCAGTCTGAAGAACTCCTGCACTGCAGGATCCTCCAGCTTAATGGCTTCGACCAGGCTGCTGTCGTAAAACTTGAACCTTCTGTCACACAAAGGGTTGAAAGAAAAGTCCACACAGGCTGTTTTCTGAGAACACATGGACCAACAATATAGTAATGATGTTATTATTATGTTACAGAGTTAAGAATTCAAACTTGTTGAGCCAAACTTACTTCTGTAATTTCCACCTTCTGGTCAAATTCATTATAGACATCACCTGAGAGAAAACACATAAAGACTTAAATATCATGTCAAACATTGCAGTTTAATGAAAATAAATAGTATACTTTTCTGTTTAATTATTCAGTAATATTTGTGAGTCTGAAGTTATATATTCATATTAAACTTTTAAAGTATGTCAGAAAGCTCCACACCATACGTCTGTCCATTTATGGAGCACTTGCTGAAGACCATGATGTTCTGGGTGAGCGTGCCTGTCTTGTCGGAAAAGATGAACTCCACCTGGCCCAGCTCCTCATTCAGGGTGGTGGTGCGAGCTTCTGCTGCAGTGTCTGTCTGACGGTAGTACATCCTCCGGTCCCAGTTAATGAAGTAACTGTGACCGAGGCGAAGAACCTCCACACTGATGGAAGATTTAACTATGCATTTAACTGTACAGTGACTTTCAGAGTGAAATACCCAGAGAAATAAAAGAGACATGATTGCTTAGAAACAGGGCAACAATTAGGTCTTGTGCTTAATGTCTTACCTGACATACAGTGAAATGGGCACAACAGTGTTCAGGATGATGATGTAGGACCAGAAGGTGAGGAAGCCAGAGAAAACAGCGCTGCCCTGAAACTCATCCCTCGGCAAAAACACCTGGAAGTTTCTGCCAATCCAGCTCTCCCAAACTGTGTTTCCAATGGCCAAAATAACCCCCATACAAATGAGCAAGGCAAAGATCTGAAAAATAGATCATGATTTTATGTTCACTTTCTAAGTGTGACCAGACCTCCTCTCAAGACAGCGTGCATGCATACAAACTACACTTGATCAAAGTCCAACAACTTCTATCCATGTAATGAATGCCTTCACCAACAGTTTTATATTGTATGTTATATTTATACATTAAATCATTAGAACACCAATTTTATAACTGTAGCTTTTAGTCTGTGCTTGAGAAACAAAATCTCAGCTTTCCAATATGGAGAGATTGCTTTTGGAATTTCTTTGCAGGGCAAACAGGTTGAACACTTTACAAGCAGTTTAATTCTGCTGGGAAAATCCTGCTCACACAATCTACATTTATAAGATCTCTTCCTGTTCTTGAATCCTTTAGTAATCCTTCAGATTTATTAGCAACAAAAAGCAAAACAAAATCATTAAAAGTACTTGACCTTGAATTATTTATTTTAAATTGAATTTTATTCTGAATTTAAGTTATTTGTTCTTACCAATGAGGCAGCTCTGTTCTCAGATGGGTTGTAATTAACTAATCACATGCTCTACAGATGCCTGTTTTTGTTGACACGTCCCTCATGATCTGTTAGATTTGTTGCACCTCCCGCACCTCGTTCTTATTTGTACATACATATAATCCCAACGACTCACCAACAAAATTGTTTTGGTTTTAATACATTTAAAATGATAAAGTGCACTATGTAAAAACTCACCCACAAAACCAAAGTGTTCAACAGTTTGTCAATGCTTGTCCTTTTAAATGTGGTCCTTCCACAGTTCTGCATCAGTTTGGTTTGCAAACCTGTTGAGAGGAGTTAAAGAAACAGCTGTAAGTGTTGAGTGAACATTAACAACAAGGGGGTTTATGAACTGGAAATAAGTAGGAAAAACATACAGCCACGGCTAATGGATGTGGACACTCAGAGCATGAAAATAAAAAAAATCATACCAGTGAAGATAACCATTCCAAAGCACCACTCAGTGTTTCTGAGTACACAACCTCGCAGCAGCATTTTTCCATTATCCAGAGGGTACTTATTGTCTTTCCAGTATAAAGTTCCTGCAAATTTATCCAGCTTGTTGTTCGGTGGTTCACAAATTACTTCTCCTGAGGGAACAAAGGAAATAGAGTCTTACCAGCATCAGTCATCACTGCAGGAGAAAAATCACAGTAGACGTGCATTCACACAACCAAATACAATCCTTCTGAAGTCCACACAAAGACAGCCTGAGGTGTCCTCAGGTGATTAGTTACACAGATGTAAAAAGAAACAAACATGTGAAACATCATCTCACCGTCAAAATCCATCAGTTTTGTAATATCTCCCAAATCTGAAGTGACAGTCAAAGCCTGACGAACTTTTAGATTTGTCTCCCTGAAAATGGAAAAAAGAATCATTTGTCTTCTGTGCTGACGTAGAAAAAAAAGGGATTTCCTTCCTCAGGCAAATGATGCAGTGCTCAACCTTTTACTTCACATACCCAGCACTGCACTTACCCATCCAGCTCTGCAGTCTCGATATAGCAGAGTCCATAGGGCTCACTGCTACAGAGAAGGAGAATGTCTGCCTGTGTGTAAAACCAATATGAAACCCTCAGTGGTGAGAAAAAGCAATAAATCAATCTCTGCACCACTGAACCTGCAAGAGCACTCAGCAGTGTCTGAAACTCCCAGAAGGAACCTTTAATTGTTAACCTTTGCTGACTTTTTCCTCTCTTCCATGTGAACATGAGAAACAGGATTGAATGCCTTCTAATAAAAGCTGCAACCAAAAGAAAAAGGACAATTTACTCACGGCAACAAACTGATTATTCTCCAGTTTGATGATATCTCCAACTCGAATGTTCATCCATTTCTCATTCTGCAAACTTGGAGATGAAAACTCATAATTAAAACCCAATAAATGTCCTTGAACATGTCATTTGTGGATGTTATTTAGCTGTTGTACCGAGCATCTAAGGAGGAAAAGGATAAAGTACCTTCCTCTGATGAGAACCTGACACTGGCGGTTATTGACTTGCTGGTCGCTCTTGTGTCTGAACTAAAATTTAAAATAACAATTTCAGCAGGTGAGATAAAAAACAGAGGCCCAGAGGAGCTGTAAAAAGCTGAACTGACATAGTCATCTGTGGCATCCTTGACTGCCGTGATTACCAGCACCAACACCAAAGGCACGATGGTTGTGAACCAGGACAGAGAGGAGATTGCTGGAATTAACTGTGTGGGAAGAAAAGCAGGGAAGCTCACTCAATCTCTCCCAAAAAACTGCAAATACACACCCACGGATACAGTTTCTCCTACCTGCAGTATCAACAGCACTAAGAAGTAAGCATTAGCCACCCTCTGGAACTGCTCGAACAAGTTGATGGGCAGGAAGGTGAAGAGGTTGTACTTTGAGGTTTTGATGTGATTGTCCTGCAAAACCACAGAGGTAGACAGTGAGGAAGTAAAACAGCCGACCCTTTCGGGTAAAGCAAACGTGACGTCATGTTGAGGTCTACTTACAGCATAAGAGAACTTGTCATTGTAGTCCTGCGCATTGGCTTTCACATGACGTTCCTTCTCTACACACAGAGAGCACATGGTCACAAGCTACAGATATCAGGGAAGCCTGCTCGCTAAATAAATTAAAAAGAATGATAAAAACCAGCTATGACTTTTCCAAAACAGGCATGGAATCTTTGTGCTTTGCCTCACACATATTCACTACTGCACTTCTTTTAAAATGTTGGACTTGACTTGATTTTAGACATTCGATGGACTCTTTTTTTACTTATCATTATTATTATTATCAAGTGGGTTCTTTTCTCCATCTCTTTTTACATTATTATGGCATTCTATCGCTGTTTTTAGGCATTTTAATCTTATCTTTACTATTATTTATTATTTTTACTGTTATTACTATTACTATTATACAAGTGCGCTGAGTGCATTCCTTGTATGTGCACACATGCGACCAATAAAGCCTGATTGAGATTCTCATTTCTAATTAGTAGGCTTTATTCTCCATCTTATTTTTCACTGATTACGATATTCCATCTCTGTTTTTATGTCCATTCTGTATCTTGTTGTTTTATGTGAAGCAATTGGTGTATTTAATTTCTTTGTTGTAAAGCACTGTGAGAGGCATTTCTTGCATGAAAGTTGCTATATAGATAAAGTTTACTTTTATTATTAAGGGGCAAGTTAATAAAATGACATATGAATACAATGAATATACTTTAGACTTGTCTGTTTTATGACAATTTATTGATTTCTTGAATAGACTGTACAAGATAGCTTACTTCCTTGTACATCTATGTAAGATTGTCATTCATCAAGGTCTTCATTCCTTGTACACTTACAAACCCTACTCATTTACCTCATTTACTTCCGTGACTTGCTGTTATCATCACCTTACAACTATAACTCCATGAACTTCAAAGATGGCTGCTACACAGCTCCCTCTCCAATCGAAAAAAGACAATACAGTCATGCAGCAATAATCAGTTCAAGATGGCACCGAGTTCCTACGTGTTATGAGCCTTTTTTCCCTGTCGTTTGTCAGTCACTGATAGCTCCTGTCATTTCAACACCTCCCATATAGTGTTCAGTGTGACCTGACATCCACACCAACCTGCACACCTGCTCCTTCATTGGCTCCCTGCTGTATGCACACCTCCCCTTTTGTTTCCTGCCAGATTGTCTACTGTTCCACCTTAGCTGTGGTGGTCCAGCCTCTTTTCTCTTTCCAGCCTGCTGGTGCCTGCCTTTCTTGACTTCTTGCCCACCTGTTACGGCCTTTTGGTTATGGCCGTATGTTATGGCTGCCTACAGTAGCTTTTGTCGAACCTTCCTTTGAACGACAACATAATGAAGTCCACAGTTTTGTTTTGTTTTTTACTGATGCATTGCAATGTGATATTGACTCTCAATAAATGTGATGCAAGACAAGGTTGATCTTGACTTGAACAATATATTTGCCAATTCCTCTCAGTCTATTACAATCTCAGCGTCTCCCTCTTCCCTCCTCGACACTTATTTCTCCAGACTGAGGTTAAATTTCTGACAATTTCCTCTAAATGGGTACTCCAGCAATCTTGCACTGAACTTTCATAAAGTGAAAGGATTCACAAGAGACAGATTTGAAAAACAATGGTCAAAATTGAGGCAGCAGAGTTTTAGTCCTGTGAGTGGATCAAGCTCCAAAAACACTGGATCATACAACTCCCACAAGCCCCTCGATACTGCCTTTGATTGGACCATCTCTGCCCCTAAATGCTCCCTTTTTTCAAACATCTCCAGTCCGTAAGGCAGGCTTTATAAAAATGTACGACTTGAGCCAATCGGCCCTGATGACTTCATTAGGGTTTCTCTTCAAACTTAAGAAAGCTCCCTTAAAAGCTACAGAAAACATGATTCAAGTGTTTGCTTTCACTGATTCAGTCCCACTCTTCATGAACTAAACTAAACATCATGTGAAAAATCATCATCGAGTACCCCTATTAAGATTTAGGGTTCAACATTTTAAAAATATACATACTTATTCACTTTTTTTGCAGAGAGTTAGATGAGAAGTACCACTCTCATGTTTGTCCACTATGAATGTACAGCCAGCTGCTAGTTAGCTTAGCTTATCTTAGCATAGAGACTAACACCAAGGAGCAACAGCTAGCCTGGCTCTGCCCTGAGGTTAAAAATCCTCTTGCCAACACAAAGTTCACTGATTAACACATCATATCACATTTATTTAGTAAAAATAACAAGTTTTTCTTAACTTCTTGCTTTTCTTAACTTCATGACAAGACCAAGGAACAAGATATAATATGCTAAATTAGTTGGCTTTGGATGTGCTGGTTGGCCAGGCTAGCTGTTTCCCTTGATTCCAGTCTTTATGCTAAGATAAGCTAACATCTCCTGACTGTAGCTCCGTATTTAGTGGACAGACACAAGAGCGGTATTGATCTTTTCATGTCACTATTGGCAAGAAAGCAGAATTTCCCAACAACACAAGACTTCATCCACAACAACAACTTTGGCAGTCATCTCATGGCTCATGTTAAGGTGATGTATTATGGTTTATTATCATTCATTCTTAAACAGGAAATATATGAACACAAACAACAAAATAAATAGCAGTCCCCTCCAACAGGATGAAACCAATTATCAAAGCACTCTAAACTTTCAACACAGAGCAACGTCTGAAGGCGCACTCTGCCAGACCTGTTGTTTCCAGATGAGGTTAAATCATTGCTGAATAATGCATAACACACATGCACAGAGCTACAACAGGATAGACCACACAACAGACCGGCCTCGTCCTGCTATCAGTTCCTATGACAATTAATTATTAAGAAAGGCTGCTGTTGTTCAAAGGCTTTGGTCTGCTTAAACATTTAATTAGAAGATGTGCCAATGCAATACTTTTTTCTACTGCAGCACAAAGCTACCTGTTTCTTAATGGACCGATCTGTGGAGGAGCTTTTTATTTGTACTGAGCTTCAGCAGAGTCTTGAGTGAGCCTGCAGGTCTGAGCACCTTACAGTCAAATCAAACACTGAAATGATTCACAAATGCACCAGGAAATTATTCAGACCATATTCCTCCGGAGTCTAACATCGATACAGGAAGCTTTTAGGTGATCAGTTTCAGTAGCCACAGGAAACATTTCTTGCCAAAAGGATGACAACACAATAACAAGGATATGTATTAGTCTGTCCCTGACAGACACAAGGTCGCCTCACACTGAACAAATGACAATTGCGTGCACACCACACAAATGAAAAACACATTCAGAGAGAGAAAGGCTACTGTATGCTGTTTTGTTTTACCCCTCCACACCAGTGCACTGCAGCAGGACAGGATGAGGAGCTACAACATAACTACCTGAGAAAGGACGACACTAAAGCAAGGCATGTCTTCAACTTTTGAAAGACAAACAAAAGATGTTTTTTTTTACCCTCTACACCAATCTAATTATTCATGTTCTTCTCCTCCACATCATTTTACATGTAGAAAATAAATTCTTACCAATGTGAGTATTTCTCCTCCAGAATGCCATCGTCTCCGGGGACCTCCAGAGTGTTTCCCTACATGACATGTGGAGACATCAGGGTAGGAATGTGACAAATAAGTACATTTACTCAAACACTGTACTTAAATACAGTTAACATAAAATATTCCAATTTCATGCTACTTTATATTTCTACCCCACACAGTTCAGATGGAAGTTATTAGTTTCTAGTCACTTTACAGATGAAGATTTTAAATGCAATATGTGCATTATTATAGTGTAAGATATCCAGCCAACTACCTCATTAGCTCCACACTGATTAACTATAACATTAAAATGCTACTTACACGTGAATGCATCAGTAATATATAATAGTAAAACACTCACAGGAGGCATTTTTTTTAAATAATGCTTTATTATTAAGTGACATGTTCAAAGGAGGAGTTTTACTTGTAATGGAATATTTGTGTCACTTTTACTTAAACAAAGGATGTTCAGTGCAGGGAGTGAATGTGGAGGACTGAGTCCATGTGTGCATTTCATGTACTTTAGTGTCCATCTGAGGCAATACACAAAGAAAAGCGGTGTCTTATTTCTTTTTTGTCCAGAGGAACAACTGTAATTAGACTTTTGCTGAGAGCAGCAGGTAAATCCCCAGTGAGCTGTGTCTCCTCAGCTAAAGATCCCAGGTGAGCAATTCCAGCCTCATTTTCAATAGAAATACAGTACGTGAGGTTTTCTGAAGGCTTGTCTGTAGTATAAATGATGGTTTCTTACCTTGCACAAGTTTGTCACCGGCGCAGTCTTGTGTTGTCTCCATGTATCCTGTCATTCAGCGGCGATCATTGATTTTCAAGCACCACATTCCGCAGTAAACGCAGTTATCCTCCTCCTGAGTAAAAAACATCAACACACATGAATGGACTCGAGTAGATGAATAGCAGCGCTTGTTAAGATGCGGTGAGTAAGAAGAAGCTGCAGACGGTGTTCAGGCGGTGAAAATGGTGCAGGCGGGCAACAATGAGGCGATAACGCTTTTCCGAGAGAAACGTGGAGAGAAAGAAAGAGACACAAACTGATGAGCAGGGCGACGAGGTGGTGAGGGAGTGTGTGTGTGTGTGTGTGTGTGTGTGTGTGTGTGTGTGTGTGTGTGTGTGTGTGTACGTCTCTCTCTCTCTCTCTCTCTCTCTCTCTCTCTCTCTCTCTCTCTCCCCCATCAGGAAAAACTGATTTTTCTTTTCAGACATTTAAGCACAGACACTCGACAGCATTCAAATTATGAGCTGTGAAAAAGTGTTTTGGATAAAGAATAGAAAAACAGCTATGTACATTTACATTTGTACAGATTCTAAAAATATTAAGTGCCATAAAAAGTACTATTGCCAGTATCCTTATGAGAAAACTACTTATGTCATGTTGTATTGCACTTGAGAACTACTACGTCCATGTATATGCACAAAATGTAAAATGTTTAAAAATACTGTTACCAAAATGGATAATAAATACTGTTATTGCGCAGTTGCATACTTCAGAGAAATAGGAGAAAAACATATATTTGTAAAAGTAAAAATTTCTAGTGGGTTTCTGATTTTAAGTCCACAAATTGTTTCATTTTATGTATATTTTGTTTATGATAGCTTCTTCAAAGGTGCAGTTTAATGGATTCATCACGTTTTAAGATCAGCTTATACTTCTGATTTACACCATATTTGATGTTAAATGTCAGACAGCAAGGGGAGGAAAGCGCATCATCAGAGGCTTTTCACATACATTTTATTCTGTCCCTCTCGCGCCCCCCGTCGGTGTTCTTTTAAAAGCCAGGGCACAGATGAACTCTTGCCTTTGGACTGATCTAATTCGGTTGCAGCTGTCGTCTGGTGAAATCAAACCCTCAGCTGAAACCCAGGCAAAATAAACAAGCTGATACAAGCGATACCTGTATTACTTCTGACTGCACAGAAGTTAAGGATCACTGTTGTTGGCTGACAGTAGCACGAGCTTAAACGCCTCTTTATACGGTATTGCGTTAATTGCTATCATTTATTTCATCGTGTAGTAAAGAATTAAAACTATAGTTAAACATAGGACATAAGGAGAGCACAAATACTCAGTTGTCAGTATATCAGGAACACCTAAAACTAACATTTTCTCTACCCTCACTGATATAAAAGGGGTGTAGAACAAACACTGTTAATAGACATATCTCTCTCTATGTCTGGATATTATATCAGTATTTGAGATTAACAGCTCCACAACGAGAAGATAATGCTCTATATTGCGTACAGACGGTGTTGCAGTCAGTGTAAAACATTAAACCGGGAGTTAAGAAGACTCGTTGATTGGTCGAAAAACGGAGGAGGCGGGACAAAAGTTCAAGAGTACAACTCGAATTCGATAACAGCTCTGATTGTCTCTCGAGGGGCGGCAACTGCAGGTTCACCTGAAGCCAACGTTTCTCTCTAGTTGAGCTCATTCTGCCTTGTTTACCGAGTGGAAGTATAACAGACTGAATTATGGTGTGCCAGCTAAGGATTTTGAGTAAATAAAACGGGTGGGTAACGTCAACTCAAGGCAAGTAACACTTTTAGTACAACTCTATTCGACGCTACAGTGCCCAGCTGTAGCGGAATATCATGTTGTCACGTCTGCGCATGTAACTGTACAGGAATGATTGTTATAGAGGCTAAATCAGTGCAGCAGCAACGGCTCAGCTCAGGTTAGGTTTGACAGAAGAAGACGTTAATTAATAGTTTACGTGTCAGTTGTGCTTCGGCTGTAGCGGTTCGTCTGTCGAAGTAGGACACAGACTGAAGAGACATTAACGTTATGTCAAAGTCAAGATCCAGCATTCAAGTCATAGCAGGTCCCGTTATTATGGTAATTTTTGCTCTACAACTTGTCAAGGAAAGTCATCTTGAAAAAAGTGTTGTTCCTGCAAATATTCACTTTTGTGCGTGTTTTGTCACTTCAGTATATCTGGGTCAGTCCCTTTGTAACAGTTGTTTCAGGAGTTTTGGGTGGTGAAACCACAAATTCATGATCTTCTTGTTCTAACTAATTCATGTCAGTTAGAACCCTAAGTATTTAATAATTAAAGGTGTTTAAAACCTATTAAGAGAGGTAAAATGGGAAGTGCATCTTGTCTCAGCCAGTATCACTGAGTTGTTGACTTGTCCTCCTGGTTCAGACACAGAATGGCTGCACTGCGTCGTCTGAGGCAGTGCCACCCCACAGGAATGGCAGTCTCTCATCTCCACACGAGCAGCCGTGTCTCTGCCAAACAGCATTACAAAATGCTTGTCCTCGGAGGAGGAAGTGGGGGCATTGCAATGAGCGCACGAATGAAGAGGATGATGGGAGCTGAGAACGTGGCCGTCGTGGAGCCCAGTGAGGCAAGGATCCAGCAGAGTCTGATTGTTATTGGCCACGCTGCTCTTTGTGAATCACCAGGATGCAATACAAACTACAAATGATGAAAACTTTGAAATCATGTTGGCATTTTTATGTTTCAGTCCCTCAGAAAGATAACAGTATATCCTACTGTCCTGTAAAGCTGGAGCTTTAACAAATGTTCTGTTTTTCTCAGATGCACTACTATCAGCCAATATGGACCCTGGTCGGTGCTGGCGCAAAAACTGTAGCCTCATCAGGTCGTTCCACTGCGAGTGTTATCCCGTCCGGAGTGAAGTGGGTGAAATCTAAAGTTCAGGAAATAAACCCAGACACTAATACTGTCCGCACAGACGATGGGACTGAAGTATGTTGGCTTTAGGAAACTGTTATCTGACAGTGTGTATCTTCAAGTTGTAATATGTCATTTACTGGTTTGGCATTAAGTTGTAGTTTTTATATGAAGCAGATAATTTAGAAATATTGTGGTGATCTATGTGCATCTATCCCCACTTAGACTTTCTTTCACTTTACAGATCTCCTATGAGTATTTGATTGTGGGTCTTGGTTTACAACTCCATTATGAGAAGGTAAAGTAAGGCTTTCTTCATTCAGCTCTACCTCTGCGTCCCCTTTTCCACCAACATGGAACAGGTTCCATTCTGGTTCACCCACCTCTTTTTGAACCATGTGGAGCATTTAGATCAGTGAAAAGTTGTTTCTCAGCTGGAATTAAAAAAATAACAGGTTTTCCTTGACCTGAAGTGCAAACTGTGAAGACGTCAATGGGCTTGTCATATTCCACAGGTTGGAAAGAGAAGACAGAGAAGGCCATTTGTTAGGCATGTTATTGTCTTCTGTGTCATCTTATTATTAATAGTTGGCCCATGTATTTTTTTTGTTTTTTGTTTTGGATGAAAACAAATATCTATAATGACATAACAGAAGCTCACAGGTCATCAGTGCAATCTGCCATCTTGATACTACTCTTTTCTTACATTGTGCAACACTCTCCATTTATGACGCATCCTTGATTACAATGGTTATCAAAACCAAGTCAAGTCAACCAGTCAAAACTGGTGGAAATGCTGGGTGGTTCATTAGATAACACCAAGGTTCCCAGAACCCTGCATGCAAGATGTTCAGGAACCAGAACTGAGTTGGTGGAAAAGGGGTGTATCAAGTAAAGTTCTTCTAAATAAATTCATGTACAATCCTGGAAACTCTTGTTATATGTAGATCAAAGGATTACCAGAAGGATTTGAACATCCAAAGATTGGGTCAAACTACTCAGTCCAAACTGTGGAGAAAACGTGGAAAGCACTGCAGAACTTCAAAGAGGGCAACGCTGTGTTCACGTTCCCAAACACTCCTGTGAAATGTGCCGGGGCTCCACAGAAGATCATGTACCTATCAGATGCCTATCTCAGAAAGGTACTTACATTTCAGCACGTAATGATAACGCTGCACATTGTGAAACTGTCAAGTGTGGTTTTATAAAAATGATATCAAAATATTTTTTTGTTTCTGTCCAGACAGGGAAAAGGGCAAAGGCCAATGTAATGTACAACACATCGCTTCCTGTGCTCTTTGGGATCAAGAAATATGCTGACTCGTTGTGGGACATTGTGAAACACCGTGACTTACAAGTGAACTTGAGACAAAATCTGATTGAAGTGCGGGCAGACAAGCAAGAAGCTGTGTTTGAAAATCTTGACAAACCAGGCGAAACCAAAGTGATTGAGGTACATCTTTAAAAAGTGCTTCTTTTGCCCGTTGTGTCTGTATGAACAACATCACACACCACATTTTTCTCCCTTTGTGTCTAAATATATACAAATTATAAAAAAGACTCCAGTGAATAACTGAGACTTTGCTGTTTTTATTTATCAGTACGAAATGCTTCATGTCGCACCACCAATGGGACCCAGTTCAGTGATTAAAGGCAGTCCACTGGCAGATGAGGCTGGCTGGTTGGATGTCAACAAAGAAAACCTCCAACATAAGAGGTATCCAAATGTGTTTGGGATTGGAGACTGTACCAGCGTCCCCACAGCCAAAACGGCTGCTGCTGTCGGTAAGTGATTATTATATAGAACTGGACCCAGCAGCCAAATACTTTTTGTTTACATTTATAAGTGTATGCTCAAAGGCCTGTCATGGCTGCTGTAATTCACCATTTCTGAAAAACCTATTGTTTTGTTTTATGGCCCTTTTGTCTACCATGGTGGATTCTTCTGTTGTTATTATGTGGAAATTATGTCTGAGGTTTGCCTCAGATAGTATAGCTTGTCTACTCTGGTTATACCTTGACAGCATCACGCAGTTCTCATGCATACAGTACATGCTGGACACAGCCTGCCCTGCACTTCCTCTTCCCCACCCACATGCCCTCAGACATGCGTGGCAGAGATCTGCACTCTTCTGATGGCACTCTTCTAATTGTGTCATTGGTTTGAACATTGCGTTAGCGCAACACTGGAAAGCACTGTGTTGCTGCATACAGTTCATACTGCACTATTCCCTGTTAACAGCCTGTACTTTTTTCTAAACTGAAAGGCACTTTCCTCAGTAAGTGTATTGCACAATAGCAGATTTACACAAGTCTGTAAAACCATATATCACGCCCAACGCAACCTGTAAGATAGTAACACGACCCAGTCATTTCTGATGGATTGTGTCAGGATAACAGTTGAACTTTTTTGTTTAATCTTGATTGTACTATTACATTTGAATAAGAATTTCGAACTGGACAGAAAAAAAAGTGTCTGTGTCATGTCCTGTTTAACTGTAAATTAAATTATGGGAATTTCTTGGCAACCTTATAAACCAGTGCTTATCACTTCCTGCAATCTGGCTGCAGTGAAGAGTCAAGCCTTATCACACTCATCATGTTTACATTCATTTTATTCATACAGGTTCCTGGTAAGGCTAACATGCTCAGTGTTTTGTTTTTTTCCACTGTCATGGATGTTGTTGTTTTGTGCAGTAGCTGTAGGGTCAGCAGTGTCAATCCATCCATCTGTCTGGCCTTAGGTCAACTTAATATCTGAACAATTATTGAGAGCATAGCTGTAACATTTGGCACGAATATTCATGATCCACACAGCATGGATTTTAATCATTTTGGTGACCTTATGTATTTATTTAATCCAGCAAGTCAAAAATGTCATTTGTCAAAAATATTATTGTAAATCTCAATTCCATTTTTAGCTTTAAGTTAATGTTGTGTTTTAACATTCCAGCCTGAGCATGTTAGCATTTGAGCCCGGGGTGGGTAATCTCTTTCCTTTCAAGGGCTGTTTCAATTTTTGGAACATCTTTTGAGGTCCAGTTTATTATGTATAAGGTAGATACAGTTTTCCATTCTACTGTTTTGCATTGGACCACTAGCATGTCCATAAGCCTTTACAATGTGTCCCAAATCCATACTGCATACTACTTCTAAGCAGGTTTTGGGGTAAGTACACTCACAGCAGGCAGCATGCACACTAAATACGGTCAATTTGAGAGTGTGCTGTTGATGGATACTATTCTCCCACAATGCAGTGCATAAAGGAACTGCTCACCACTCTTCTGTTTGGGATGTGTGTTTTGCAGTGACAGCATGCAGTACACACTGTACAGAATTACTGTAGTATGGATTTGGGACATGGCGTTATTCTTCTTAATTCATAAGAAGACAATTTTCACATTTATTGAAAAATGTCACCATTGGCTCTCTCATTCACAGCTGCACAGTCTGCTATCTTGAACAGAACCATCAGCAAAGTCCTGAGAAATGAGAAGCCAGACAAGATGGTCAGTGGCACATAAATATCAGCTGTGATTCTTTTTTTTTTTTGTTATAATTCTCTGTTCGTAGTCTCTCTGTTGAAAGATATGCAAATAACATGATCAGTAACCTCCTTGTTTGCAGTATGATGGTTACACTTCATGTCCGTTGGTTACAAGCTACAACACAGTGATTCTGGCAGAGTTTGACTTCAATGGACAACCACTGGAAACATTCCCCATCAACCAAGCCAAAGAAAGACGACTTATGTACCACATGAAAGCGGATCTGATGCCTCATCTCTATTGGCATGGTCTTCTTAAGTATGTATTTAGTTCGTTAACAACATGTATATCGTTGAAAGTAAGGACTTGTACCACACTTTTCACCCCATTTTCTCTCTCTTTTTCTTACATCAGGGGCCTGTGGGGAGGACCAGAACCATTCAGGAAACTCTTTCATCTTGGAATGAAATGAAACCTCATCATTTCACCACCAGTTTGCAAGTTAATGGTTATATTCCCTTAACTTCTTTTTCCATCATTCTCTTAAAAGAGTAGACACTTATATTGGATATTTATGGTCTGGACATCATGAGTAACAAGTTTGATTGAGTTGTCGTGAGTATTTAAATGTCTAGGTTTAGTTAAATCTGCAGTATGTGACATTGACATTATCATGGAATAAAACAACTCCCTGTAATGAGACAGAGTCGCTCATAAACACTGAGAATTAACACTCAACTCTGCAGGTATATGTAGCGTTTAGCTGCTTATAGGTCAATCTTTGGTTCTTTTGGTGACACACTGAATGGAAGATGTTGCTGCTTTCGTCAACCTCAGTATCCAATCAGCAATGGGATTTTTATAAAAGCCTTGAACAAAACTCTGCATAAGATTCTTTGATTTGCAACCCCTACATGCACTTAATAAGCCCCAGATTTTACCTGAGTCCGCAGCCTAATTGAAGTTAGCCATGCTCTTTTAAAGTTTATTCAGTTTGTTGCAGGATATTGGAATGATGCCCGACTCTTCAGCTGTAATCATTGTCCACTATTCATTATGAATGTTGTGTTGGTAGTATTTACCAAGCAGAGTACACAGACTCTGTTTCAGATTGTGTATTGGTGGAAGTCAGTTATTACATCTGTAGTTTGTCTTAATTTTAGGAATCTAACTGTCGGTCTCCAGCTTAAAAACTGAAGAATACAGTCTGTGAAAATGTTTTTTTTTTCCATGGTATTAATCATTTGTGCTTAACCATTAACATGCAAACTACCATATGTGCATTCCTTACATTTAAATGTCACAAATATAGTTTTCTACATAGTGATTATTTTTCTATCTGTGCTTAACTGTGTTCTATACAACTCTGTGGTTATACAGTCAGTGCTAACCTCATTATTGTGTCAAAAAAAAAAAAAAAACATTCAGTATTTAATCATTAAAATGACTGTGAGCCCATACACCTTCTGTAATAATGCCAGTAAAGTAAAAAGCTGAAATTGGTGAAAAATCATAAATATATAATCAGTATAATTTCAGCTTTGTTGCACTTTATGGTATTTTGCAGCCAATAGTTTTGGTGGAATAATGAATGTTATATATGATGTTTTGCTGTGATTTCTGTGTGGTATCATTTACTTTTCTGAGGTCCCTGATTAATATTTTTAGGGCTTAGGGACTTTCTGCATATCTGTCAAGAGTCCTCATGGTCCTTTGTCAAATGTGAAAAGTGAACACTACATTGAATTGGATGTAAATGTGGAGTCTACCATGAGGCTGTAGTGGAAAGAGTTCTTGGCAAATGAGTGATGTTTTTGCATGTTCTAGCCCATTAACTGTATGATTTCCTTTACATGACTTCAAATCCTCATAGCTTTACTATATTGTTTTCTGTTTGACGAATGCCTTTGTCTATCAAAAGTAATCAGCAGCACAGTACTTGTTCACACAAGCTGAAAATGCATGTTGGTCATGCAGGAATGAATCATATAATTAGTGTGTTTGTCCTGCTGATGCTTTTGGTTTTTGTTCTGAGGATCCAATGCTCATGTACATAACAGAGTTGAGTGTGTTGATTGATAATTATTCATTTCACTGTGATATGAAAGTCAGCCTTAAAGAGCCTGAACCTTGTTTGACTAATTGTTTCAATAAATGATTGCTTGTCAGAGTTTCTTGGTAATGTAGATGACTGCATGGTGTAATACAAAGACTCTTCTTGATCCAGATTATTTAAGGCTTTCTGCAGCAGAAAGCTCTCAAACGCAGTTTATTTTTGCTTCTTTGTATTCCTTGTTTGATTTTAATAGTTCATGATCACGGTGCTGACACCACCAGCATCACCAGCTGACTGAAATCTCAAGTCTGAAACTTTCCACAAGGGCTCGAATCTCTTTGAGCCTCTTGACTGAAAAAAAAAAAAAAAATGTAGCGATGTCATTTCAAACTTCAAGCTGCAAGCTGCGCCCGAAACTGTTATGTTGAAACTATGGCTGCAAAAAACGTTCATAAAATTATAAGAACTTTTGGCAGTCTTCAGGCAAAATGATGCCTCACATCAGTTTGATCTTTCACAATCCAACAAGAAATAACAGATAATGCACACAATTTAACAAATGTATGCTTATATCAGTACGTGCATCAGTTTGCTCATTCTTTATCGTTTGTTGGAGTCACACAGTACCAGCTAGGATAAAGTGTGGGAGTGAGCCTCAGTCCAGCTGCGCACACACACTCTCTAGCCATTTTCCTGTAGACTCTGCGCCCCGCCACGTTGGTTCCTCTACGTGAGTGTGTCGCATTCTCCTGCGCACCACCAACGTTATGTTTGTGATGAGGCGGGAAATGGCGTCCGCAGACATGGTTGATCAGTGACTAGCTACCGAGCGACACACAGCTGGCAGCAACAACCACGGCCCGACCTCTACCGGCGGCCGTCACGGTCGCGGCCGAGAGCTGACAACGCTGCGGCGACTTTTGGAGAGCTCCCTAGATCATCGGTAAGTAACAAACAACGTCAACTTGCAAACAAAAAGGTTTGTCCCCCTGGTAGCCTGACTGCTGCTAGCTAGCGGCTAACGTTAGCGAGCGAAGGGGGCGTAGTCTAATGGCTGAAAATAGTCATGGAAGCGAACAAAATGACGCGCTAGCTAGCTGTTGTGTAGCTTTCTTTTACCGATGAATCGATGGACAGTTTTCATGTTAAACACACATATGTTTACGGGGACACGTGTGAGACGTGCTGTGGTAACTTGAGTGAATAATGTCACGGCCCTGCTTTTGCTGCCATTGGCGTTTTGCTAGCCCGAAAGCTAACTGTAGCCACGGAACAGCATCTGGTTTAAGTTAGCAACGTTAGGGCACATTCCAAATGCTAGCGTTTACATTAACCGGACAGGTGCCAGCTGTGGCCACACAAACTCATAGTTTTGTCCCACCACATGTGGGACAGGAGCGTCAAACCAGCGGTGGCTGTACGCGGGATTTTTTATGTTAAATACCAGCAGCTGGTTAACGTTAGCGGTAGCTGACGTCGTTAATACAGCCGCTCCGATGTTACATAACGATAGCCAGCGATGTCGTTAAGCTACCAAATGTGGTTTAGCCACAGCCAGCTAATAAACTGCAGTATAGTTGCCCAAACATACATACAAAAAGCATTAGTGCTCAATTTGAACATATACAGGGACCCGCATGTCCGATTATCAGTTGTGTTTGTTGCGTACACCGCCCACTCCGGTCACCGGTCCGCCTGACATACGTTTGCTTTTGAAAACAACCTGAGCTCCAAACTTTGCTTATAATCTTGTTAAACGACTGACAACCAAATGTCACATACGAGCCGATCTTAGCCGATCTTGAGACAGTATAAATATCACTATGATCACATTCTGGGTGACTGTTGTCATCAACTGCATTGTTAAACCCTCTGATTGTGTTTCACCGTAACTTATACCGCGACATGATATTTAAAGGAGTTTTACACCAGATTAAAAGGCCCATAAATGATGTGTTGCAGGGAAATAGGGAA
This sequence comes from Chaetodon trifasciatus, assembly GCA_037975065.1. Taxonomy (NCBI): domain Eukaryota; kingdom Metazoa; phylum Chordata; class Actinopteri; order Chaetodontiformes; family Chaetodontidae; genus Chaetodon; species Chaetodon trifasciatus. The sequence goes on from JBBMOE010000002.1 coordinate 12,602,827, forward strand.
TAATACACAGAGTAAACAATTGTTCTTGGACTATGAAGTGGCTGCTAACATTTATTATAATTGTTGTTGTTATTTGCCGTTGTCAATAGAAATGGAAACAGGAACTAGAAAGTTGCAAACATCAATAGATGATAAGATATGATGACAGCACAAATCCCCAAACCCTCACCAACATGTCTTTTAGTTGCTCTGTTTATGTTGTTTGTCTACCAGAGAGTAAATTTATTTTTCTTCTGGAAAATGGTATGCCTAGTACATAATTTAGTCACAGATCTTAGTAACCAAATTGAAGGGATCCTCGTGAAAAATATTTGTTTAGCGTTAAAAAATATTATTGACCAATATATTGTTTTTTAGATTTTTAAGAACTCAAATTAGTGTATATATTGTGCCTTTTAAAGTAGTCTAATATCTGTTCTGCTGTAAACAAGAGTTGTCCACCAAATATCAACTAACTTGGTGTCAAATATGTGGTCGGATATATACACACACAATCTTGTTTATTAATATCATTAATAGAATTACTGATTTTAATTAAAATTTGCTATTTTTCAGCTATTCGGGGAAAGTTCTTGTACAGCTGTTTTTTGTTAGGCAACTTGCAACATTTAACAATGGTTGATTTGTAATTTGCAGGCAAAGATTTTGTAGAAAATCATATTATTCAGCTCAGACTAAGAAATTGCTTTTATTAATTAATCAGTGTTTCTTAACTTTTCTCCCATGTCAGATTTTTCTATGTGACGTTGGAGCATGATGAGGCTGAGAGTGCGTAAAGCTCCTCAGCAGCCAAACTTAGGCCGTCGAACCCATCCGTCCCAGGCCAAACGGAAACACTGTGAAGTGGAGCCGTCCCCGGTGAGAGGTCGAGGCAAAATGCAGAAGAATGAAACAGGCCTGTTCTCCACTATAAAGAAATTCATCCGTGGAAATGCTGTCAAGGTAGGAGTGTATCAGGACTCACAGTTTGGTTTTTGCTGCTGTAACATGCGCTGTAGGGAAACACACTCTTGCTCTATGCAGAATAAAAGATGGATTTTGTGCAAATAAAATGAAATGGTGACTCATACATAATTGCTGGGAGTGCTTTTAAGATAGGGATGTGAAAAGTTGAGTTAATTGGTTTACTACTGAGAATATTTTTGATTGGTTATGTGTGCTGGTCTATGGGTTAATTTGCATACACACACAGTGTGATGCATGCTGACCCGAGGCACTCACCCAATTGGTTTGCCATCAGTGTGGTAAAGGGCGAGGGATTCAAAGAGCTAGCTGGGTACCTCAAACCTGAGTATGTTGTGCAATTAAGATCTACTGTGACTAAACGCAGTGAAAAACACTTTGAGGGAAAGAAGGATGAGCTAAAAGTCAAGCTAGCCAGCTCTGACCACCAACTGCTGTACTTTTCTCACAAATGAAAGTGACATCACAACTACCTGCCACTTCATCTGTGCTGACTGGGATCAGGGTTTCCATTATTGGGTAATTCCTGCTTTTTTAACTGGGAAAATTTGTTAAAGTCAGACATATTTAAATCTCTCCAGTCATAATGTCTGATGAAGATAATTCCAGAGTTAGATATGAAAATGTTTTGGCTCTACACACTATTTCCCCCGTTGCTTCTCTGATGGCCGCTCTCTCTCCTCCTTCTCTCCCAGTTCTGTGAATTAAGGATTTATTTTGACCAAACCAGAGATGGTGGTGATTGTTGGAACAACAGAAAGATGAACCAAGACGGTTTGATTGAGTTTGGTTTTGTTTCTTTCAAGTTGAAAGAATTGTGTTTTACAATGAAAACATGACTGTTTCTACAAATGGAGTCTGGTGGCTTTGGCGAGCGCGATGGCGGCTGTTTCTGGTTAAACAAAAAGGGTCTTAGTCTAACAAAAAGGTTTATCCCTGTAGGGATCCTTTCCATAATGTTGTCAGACGCTTAGAATAACAATGTGAGCCTGTCCGTCACAAGAACAAGCAACTTATGTGGATATAAACTGATGGCGTGCAAATGCCTGGAGGGATTACATGGCAGCCCGTTTGGCCGCTGCCGGCTGCAGCACTGTCGCTCGAAACTGAACCAGTTTCAAAATTGTTGTCACTTAGACACAAAAACATGGGAAAATGGGGTCCATAAACGCAGATAATATTTGTCTGGGATCTCTCCCAGTTGTCTGGGACATTGAACTTTTCAGGACCAGACTGACTGGGAGATGAAGTCCAGTGTGCTCCTCAGATCAAAAATATCCAGTTAGTTCCTGATAAAAGGGGGTCCGGTTATCAAGAACTAGATAAACTGAAACTGACATTCCCACATTTTCAACACTGAACAGAAAGTCTCAACACAGCCAACATAGTTTCCTACTGGCTATTTATAAGTTTCCAAGAACTTCCTCTATTTTTAATCTGGCAGTGTTGTAAATGGTGATGATAAATGGTCTGCTAATTGCCAACTGAAGAAATTTATTAACAGGAAAAAGTAGAGCAGGTCATGTGTTTTTCTCTAAAAAGCAAAACTGGCCAGTCATTGCCAGACTAACTTCTAAATAAGCACCCGAGTCATTTAAAAGACTTCATGCCAATCTTACTCAGTTGGACCCACTAACATTTCTCTAACTCTTTTAAAACAGCACAAGTCTCAATTGAATGCCATCATATGAAAGTATGTAAAAGTCTTGAAGTTGAATGATGTCAGCAGTTTGTAAGCTTGACTGGTTCTGTGTCTGTTTTTATTCTTTCCAGGTGGAGCAGGATATCCCCGCCAAGAGAAGTCGAATTGATTGTAATTCTGATGGCAATCTAATTACTTCAACACCACAGACTAGAGGCCTTTCCAACAAATCAGTCTCCAGAGTTTGCAGGAAAAGTCCAAATCGAGGTACCTCACACCCAATCACAAGTGCTGTAAAAGAAATGTCTCATCATATCTGATAGATATTTAGATTTTGGGTTGTTATTAAAGACCTGTTGTCTTTGTAGACACAATGACCTGCAACAGTAAACCCATGAAACCAAACGGTAAGCTGGAGGTCCCGGTCGAGGCAGCCAGCAGCCCACCACGAACCACCCTGCTTGGGACCATCTTCTCTCCCGTCTTCAACTTTTTCTCACCAGCAACTAAAACTGGTAAAGCAAAAGACTCCTTAGATATTCATCCAAAGATATCTTATATTTAGGATTGATTAAAAATTAGATTTTGAACTAGAAATCACATAAGTTGTTTTTGAGAGAACGTTTTCAATGTGTGACCACACCGTTCTTGTCATGTGTACTCAGCCACTCCTGGTTCAGACTCTCCTGGCCAAGCGATGGAGGCAGAGGAGATCATGAAACAGCTGGACATTGAGCAGGCAGAAGAAATGCCGAGCAGCACTCTCACGTCCACAGAGGGCATCACTCCATGTCACACTGCCCCGATGTTACCGCAGAGGCTTCAGATTACCCCTGATACGACCATCGAAGAAGGGGAAATCGTCGCTGAAACTGACATGCCACCGCTAACAGGTACAACTGCTCTCACTTCAGGCCTCAGCCTCCTTCTTTTAATTTGGGAAACTTCCTTGACACAGAGAAGGGGTCAAACGGGCACCAGCATAGTATGCTTTCAGAAGTGAATTGAGTTTTTTTTCATCCAGCAGTTCAGACCTGTGACCAATGCTAACTGCAGACAAAATCCTGTTGCACTTTGATCCCTCATCCACATTAGGCACAAGCAAGATAACGTCTGCAATCATGTCTAACACTGACAAGTAATGTTAGCTAGCTAGCAACACACCAGTCACCAACTAACAGACACACACAACAAGCAATTCACGGTTTGAGCTTCTAGTAACAAGTGCTGTAGTGGATGCTGATTGGTCCTCAGGAACAGGCTGAATTTTTTTTTCAGCAAGACCAATGTTGAATGAGAGATAACACTGAGTAAGTTAAGCTAGTGGACATCATCGTTTCATCCCTTCTCCTCAGGGACGAAGCGTATTAACTCCTCTTGTGTCTGTCTTCATCAGTTCCTGGTTGTATGCCAGACGGTGTGTACCCACATGCGTTACCTCCAGCTCCTGCAGAAACGTCATATGATGAGGACTGGGAAGTTTTTGATCCGTAAGTACACTGCAAGTAGTTATTCAAGGAACGAACAGTCATGGCTACTTATTTCTGAAAAATGACTTAGAAGATGACAACATACACATTTTGTGATCAGAAGAGTTGGTGTGATTCCTCTTGAAAACACACCCAAGGTGACATTGAAGTTTTGTTCATGCACTGACTTGCAATGTGCAACTTTCAACCACTAGATGGCAGCAAAAGCAGGACTGTCAGCCTTCGTCTCAGTCCACTGTGATGATATGTGACACCATGTTTACACCACTCCTGTTCATCACCGTCAATTAATTTTAGCTGCACAATGATATTTTATTTGGACATTTTCTGTTCATTGAGTGGTTAAAAGACATATAAATTCACTGCATTTGAACTTTCTTTGTTTTTAAAAGTGTCTTTCTATGGCTTCCCTGCTTTAAGGTACTTCTTCATCAAGCACGTGCCTCCGCTGACAGAAGAACAGTTAACACGCAAACCAGCGTTACCTTTGAAAACACGCAGCACTCCGGAGTTTTCTCTCGTCTTGGATCTGGTAAGCCGTCAAAGTTTTCTTGTGCTGTATCTCATAATTTATTGGGTTTTTCCAACTGATGTTCTTTTTTTTCCGTTGTCAGGACGAAACTCTGGTCCACTGTAGTTTGAACGAGCTGGAAGATGCAGCCCTGACATTCCCTGTTCTCTTTCAAGATGTAATATACCAGGTACTAACTGCGAAATGTCTTTCTCTAATCAAAAGGTCTCCATCTTACTGCTGCCGTGATTGAATTTCTGTTTGCTCACTTTTCATGTGTAGGTTTATGTTCGGCTGAGGCCCTTTTTCCGCGAGTTTCTTGAGCGCATGTCTCAGATGTACGAGGTGAGGCGCCCTTTAATTTCCACACAGCATTTGTGTCATTTGACCCGCTTTAATTTTACATATTAATAATGCATTGCTGTCCTTTAAAAATGGCAGATTATTCTCTTCACGGCTTCAAAGAAGGTCTACGCCGACAAGTTGCTCAACATCCTGGATCCGAAAAAACAGTTGGTCAGGTCAGTGACGACGCAGGACTCTGAAGCAGCTTTCATAAGAAATGATTTTGATGTCATGTATGTGCCTGGAGTCAGCTGTGGTGATGAGGATGAAATTTAAGCACACACCTCTCACTTCTTAAGTGTGTCAAGATCGACTATGTCTCACATGAATCAGGATTGTCAACACACTTGAAACATACGTATCTCATGAACTTGATGTATTTTTGATGTTCTAGCTAAGGAAAGTTCTCCCGTTCTGTGTTTTTTAGGCACAGGCTATTTCGTGAGCACTGCGTGTGTGTTCAAGGAAATTACATCAAAGACCTAAACATTCTTGGACGGGATCTTTCAAAGACGATAATAATCGACAACTCACCCCAGGCCTTTGCTTATCAGGTAAAACAGTTTCACACTGACGAGCAAACTGGATTTTAAAACAGTGAAACCCTTTAACAATGATTCTGTGTCACAGTGATACTCGAGCACAGGTTTTTGTGTCTTTTTCAGCTGTCCAATGGGATCCCCATTGAAAGCTGGTTTGTGGATAGAAATGACAATGAGCTCCTGAAGCTTGTTCCTTTCCTCGAGAAGCTCGTGGAGCTGGTATGTATTGTGGCTGCTGGTAACAGTGAACGCCGCTGGTGGTGTGTTCTGAATGTCACCTACTCTTCCTGTGGATAGCCTCAAGATTGGATGCAGGGATGCACAGCTGATACAGAAGCTCTCACTGGCTTAAGAGAAAAATATCATCAGCTACAACAGAAACTGTTACTGAGTGATATATTAAAAGATTAATGTGGATAAAGTGGAACCCTATCGGATGTGTTTTAGGTATCTGTAAGGATATGATAGAATATTGAAGGAAGGACCAAATTGTCCTTCTCATTAATATAAAACATTATCTGCCCCCTTCATGAAAGACATTTCATTATAATACAATCTCATATTTAGGCTTGTTGTTTCTGTGCACATTGAACTCTAACAAGTCTTTAAAGAGTGAGATCTTTTTTTTTTAACCAGAAACAGACATTTTATTGCTTTCACCAAAGCCACCAGACTCCATTTACAGAAACAGCAATTTTATTATCATAAAACACAATTCATTCAAACTCCACAGAAACAACAGATTTTCCAAGTAAAGATTACCCGAGGCATTATGGACACATTATCCTGTCATTTAAATATGTATTAATATAATAAGAATAATAGAGAAGCAGGGGAAGGAACATTTAATCAACTAATCACACAAATCCTGAATTTTAACCTTCATGAAGGGAGTATTTAGTTCAGGGCTGCTGTGTTTGCATTAGTTTTGCATTAGCTGTAAATACTATACTAGCAGCTGAGTATCTTTGTTTGTCTGGAGGCTGATGAATGTCAGTGAACTCCAGGTAAAGTTATATTAAACTGACGGGAGCAGCTCATTTTTCACTTGTTCAGCCTCATCATCGTCAGCTCTGAACTGAAACGTTTTCTTGTCGTTTGTGAAACGAATCTGTCTTTTCTCCGTCACAGAATGAAGATGTCAGACCGCACATCCGTCAGCAGTTTCGCTTGCACGACCTCCTTCCTCCAGACTGAAGCCCTCATGTTCGCCTTTCAGTTCGCGACGGCATCAACGTTGGACAACAAACTGACCCCCCCCCCCCCCCCCCAAGAAGGAAATATTCAATGGATTTCTCTCTGCAAACACAACATTGCCATTACGATTATTATTGATAGAGTTTTTTAAGTCATGCAAAAAATTGACAGCTGTGTTTGAGTCAAAAAGCCCTGGATGTTTTTCTACACACACACTCAAACAGAGCTGCCTGCCGCGGCACACGTTCGGAGATGGTGTCCCAGAAGGTATTTGGTCTCTTTGGATTGACAAAACTGAATGTCCCGCAGTGTTGGATTATGGACCTTGGTGGCTTCAGCCTGACCTTGAACAGCCACTCAAACCTGTATAATATTCTATGATCTATTTGCTTGTAAATACATGTACATAGTTTTTTTTCTTCAAGGTTTTTAAGTCCTTTTATTTTCACTCAGATTTTAGTATGTATTCTTTGATTGGGTTGCTTTTATAAACCGACAAAATGTTAGTGTGTTTTTGTTTGAAGTCGTTGATAAGCAGCTGCTTTTCTGTTGTATGCCTGCATTATTCCTGTGATGCTTTACTCCATTACATGCAGTTGTCTGTAATAAGGTGCAGTTTAAAAAAAAAAAAGGAAGTATCTTTGGGAGGAAAATGTTTCTGAAACAATATTTTAAAGTTATGTAATGTAAACTAGAATAGAGTCAACTGAATACAAAGCCATAGTGGCTGAATTATAATTTTTGGAGATTTGTATTTGAGAGTCCATTTCTGAATTCAACGCCTCCAACGTCCTCTTTAACGAGGGGCGGGCGGGGTGAGTCGGGGTGGGGGGGTTACAGGCATCTTGCACTTTGACATCCAGCCCTTTGTAAGTTGATGTAAAATGTTGTCACTTTTCTACACAGGTGTGTATCACCTCAATTTGTTATGTGGGGGGAAAAGATGAAATTGTAGCACCAGCAAATTGCCAACACGTTTGCTTTGAAATCTTGTTTTCCAAGACGTCTTGTATGTGGGATCTTTATGATGTAGGAGTCACAAGTTTTATGGACTATTGAATGATCACTCCTGTTGTATTCAGTGTTACTTAATGGGTTCCTTGAAAATAAATACATTTTTATACGACTCAGAGCTTCCTGATATTTAAGCACATAACCATGGGCATATTTCTGAATATAACACATAGAAATAAAGTCTATGAGATAATTGAGGTCCCTTTAAAAGGCCTTTAACTCATCAGTTCTGGAGCATTTCACTGAGTTTTCTTTGTTGCCATTGAACCTTAGACATAAGTGGATCTTGAGTTGAAATCATTTTCCTCAACATACTAGAAAAACTTAAGGTTTATGCTGTGGTGTAATAAGTAGCTGAGTTATGAGATGATGAACAGTTACTAAAAGTTCGCCCACTTTGATCTTGTGATACAGTTTGTCATACATTTCTTTCTGGCTCGTCAACAGCAGCATGTCCAGACTTCTTTGACTGGATGGTTCAAGTGAGGTCCTGATTTATGCACGGGTGGCATGAAGTATGAGCGTAGCATTAATTTCTCATTCCTCCTATTTTAATTACTAACATTATAGTATCTTATAGTTTCTTACATTGCTGTGCTTTTAGCTTTTTTTCTACATTGCATTAATTTAGCTGATGCTTTAATCCATCCTGCTGCTGCTGCTGCTGCTGCACACTCTCCTGTGTCGACAACAATGGCTGTCGAGTTCCTGTATTAAATGTTTGGTAAATTAATGTTAAATTGATGGTATATAGACGAAACATTAAGAGTTGATCAAAAAAACCAAAACTCTGTAATAGTTCTTCATTTTGCAAACATTTCTAAAGATTTTAAGCAGGATAGAAAACTGATCTTGAAATATAATCACAGTGTAAGCAACAGTTTAAAGGCCTGTTTCAGGTCTGAACTATACATTTCTATTCATCTGATACGTTAACCACCTTTGTGTCTTCTGTTTTTAAGCATTTCCTAATTACTTTGAAGTAAAAAAAACTGAAATGTTAAATATGAAAAAAGTGCTTTGCCTTTTAGTTACTGTAGGAATGACGAACATGCTGAATTATCATGTTGAGTAAGGTGGAAATTATTTGACTTATGGGTAAACTCGTACTCTTCAGCTGCTTGCCGCCTTATAAAAACGAAGCCAGATAAAAAGAAAAAAGTTTTTTTTTTTTTTTATTGAAACCTCCAGCTTAACTCGATCAACACCCACCGACAGCAGTGACCATCTTTTATTGTTTGGACGACCTGCCAGAGTGTTTATTCGGAGATACGAACCTTACGAGATGTCCCGATCAGATAACCTGCTGATGTCTTAATCCTTTTGTTCTTTCAAGAAATAGGTCATTACCTGATTGTAGGTGTGCACTGAATTACCCCTTCCAGAGGTCATGTGACTCCAAACACAAAGGGGGCCAGTCTTCATCAGACTTATCTAACAGTGTTCAGGAGGAATTATTTCAAAACAAAATCACACTGTTGATAATGTGAAGATAAGACGTGGGGATAATTAACTGTGTATTTACACTAAATGCACCCTGTGAAACCCCCCCTGGCCTCATCTATTGGCTGTTGGTGGGGGTGGAGGTTGTGGCTCATAAACTGTGAAGCCTCACTGGTCTGTAATCCCACAGGCCAACATGTATATAAAAGGTGCTGGCAGGTGTTCTCACCTCAGGATAACTTTTGGTCGACCAAGGATGTGGATGCTCTTTTTTTTGAGTGCCTTGTTGGGGGCACTGGGGTCAGAGGAAACGCCCTCTAAAGGAGCTCAGCAGCTTCAGGCTCTCCACTGCCCCCCCTGCGAGCAGATACACTGCTCCTCCCGGCGGGCGCTGAAGCTCCAGTGTAAAGGTGGTGTGACGACAGGTGTCTGCGGCTGCTGCCCCGTCTGTGCCAGAGTGGAGGGGGAGACCTGTGGAGGAACGTGGGACTATCTGGGCAAGTGTGACGAGGGACTGGTGTGTGTTTACCAGGACTCAGCAGCTGACAAACCAGACGAAGAGCGCAAAGGGATCTGTAAAGCAGGTGAGGTTAGGGATGATGATGGTCATGCACCCTGATGAATGCAATGTGCCACAGTGAGCCAAACTTTCTGACGATTAAAATCATGCAGCAATGTCTGAATTCTGCATCGCAAAATCTCAATAATATAACTATTTTACTTGTATATTGCAGGTTATAACTTATCTCTTTACTACAAGTACATTTGCATGTCTGCATGCATGCGTGTCCCTTTTGTTTCTTTGAAATCTTATTTCCTTATGCACAAATGGAAACATTTACATGTCTTACATATTGCAGCTGCACTCTAAACTGAACATCTTTCAATAAGACAAATCTTTACACAAAAAGTCTGTAATATGGACCTAAAAAAACATGCTGTTCATGGCAGTACTGCAACATAAAATACTCTTTTACAAATAAAAGTATAGACGCATTATCAGAGAAATGTACTAGCACCCAACATGCAGCAGAATTGCTCCTTAATTAGCTATTATGATATTGTATTATTACAGATTAACTCAAATATAATATGCTTTTTAATGCTGTAGCTGATCGAGGGGGAGCCAGTTTGTACTATTTTGCATGCATTTGGGCAGTTTAACCTTCAGTAAGTAAGCTTGATCTGCAAACTACAGCTACAATGTACAAGATTATCCTCTGAAATGCAGTGAGGAAGAAGTGAATAGTAGCATGAAATGGAAACACTATTATGTGAGTTACATTTGACCACTGCATGCCATTGTAGTGGGAATGGTGCCAGTGTGGTAAATCTTGCTTATGAGCTGTGAAGACTGATAGTGTGGTCAAGGCTTCCTTTGATTCAAAGGTTTCTGCTAACAGTTAAGCCGTAATTACACCTCTTATCTCTTCGTGGAGAAAAGAGTTGTCACTGTTATTGATACGCTATCAGACGTAGAGATTTTCATGTTTTGTTGCTGCTTGGGTAAGATGTAAACTTGACATATCTGATGCCTTGTGTGAGACCCACTCAGTGTTTAACGTGTGTTTGTGCAGTGATTGAACCCTCGGATGCAGAGAGCTGTCACCCAGAGTGCACCAGGGAATACTGTGCAGCCAACCCCTCTGAAATCTGCTCTGCCAGGTAAAACTACAAAACAAACAAATAATTAAAAAAAAAAAAAAAGAAGAAGCCATTTTTCCCTCATTATCTTCTTATGCTGTGATCTGAATGTGCTGCTCTGTAGGTTTGTGTCTCTGGAGAAGACGGTGTGCCAGGGCTCCTGCCAGCACACCTCCTGTTCAAGCTGTCTGCTGCTAAAACCCCCATCATGCCCCCAGACCTGCGCCCTCTCCGATTCTTCCTGTCTACATCACTATGGGAAGTGTGTGCACAATCATCTGACAGCGACTCAAAATCCTGTATGCCACAACAACCTGCAGGTAGGTGTGAGGAAAGCACCAGAAGCTGTACTGAACTGCCTTTAACCGCTTGGCCCACTAATTTAACACTGTGTTGTGTGTCTTTTCTCTCTCTGCAGACTAACCCTGGGGGGCATTTTCTGTGTTTGGTCCCAGCCTGTCCAAAAACATCGCAGTAATTCCTTCATGTAGAGAAAGCAAACCCAGAGGAAAGGAGCTCATGTAGCAAAATGGGAAAAGGCAGCTATCCTTAAACTTTGTGTATAACCTGACAATTCTTCATCCAACAATCACATTTTGTATGCAGTGTAAACCTGAATAAAAGCCTGTCACATTTTACGTATTTTTAATTGTAAGAAATAAAGTCTGTGTATCTCATGTTTAAGCCTGTGTGTGCTCTTTGTTGTATCTGACTCCAAGGCCCGTTTACACGTGCACAGTTCTGTCGAAAAACAGAGACGTTTCCCTTCGTTTGTGCCCTTCGTTTACACGCAAACGGAGAATTCATTTCTGAAGACGATGCATTCTAAAAACTCCGGCCGGAGTGGAGACTTTGGAAAACTTCGGTTGCACGTTTGCATGTAAACTGAGAAAAACTGAGTTTTAGGTAGCTGACGTCACATTATACACCAGAACTTGCACCTGCGCCAAAAGTGCGGCCTATGTTTACATTTTCATTTGGCTATGGTGATCATGGATGCATTCAGAGTAGCAGTTGCATTTATGTTGGTGCAAATCCTCTTTGTATGTTTGCATTTACAAATACAGCTGTTCTAGTATATCAAAGAGCAGAGACGAATGAGTGCTGGGAGGTCAGCAATTTTGCAACAGCTTCTCCCCCCTCCAACACCAAAAGCCAGTCCGCGTCACTGCCAGCGTCCATGGCATACACACACGGGTTAGTGTAAACGAAAAGTTTTCTGAAAACGGACACGTGTGCACAATGTTATTTTTGAAAACGGAGATGGTGAAATGCCTACGTGTAAACGTAGTGCAAGACTAAATCCCCCCTCTGGATTCACCTGTGGGTGAATGATAGAAACAGCTGCCGCAAAAAAAAAAAAAAAAAAAAAATTGTAAGTATCTGCTTATTCTGAATTTGATGCTGCAACACCTTTCAAGTAAATTGGGACAGGTGCAACTACAGACTGGCTTTGTGAATGCTCCAAAAACACCTGTTTGGATCATTTCACAGGTAATCAGGTTTATTAGTAACAGGTGATAGTCAATCATGATGATTGGGTATAAAAGGGGCATCCTAGAAAGGCTCAGTTGTTCACAAGCAAGAAGTGAGTGAGATTCACCACTTTGTGAACACATGGGTGTATAAAGATGGGGGTTGTGGTTGTTTGCCTTTACAGTGAATGTTGAACCATGAATGAGTGAACCAATTTAAACAGAGGGAGAAACAAAACACTGAGGCTTTAAAAACTAACTCTGCAGCAGAGAAATGAAGTGAAACAATATGTATAGTAAATGAAGTAGTCATATCAGTCTGGCACTGCGTCTCTTCTGTTTGAATCGTTGCCATTTCGGGAGTTTCTCTGCTTCGCGGGAGAAGCGTAGCGTCTTGAGTCCCTTCTGCCATGGCTGCCCCTCTGACAGCTGATGGTTATTGAATAACAGACGGTTTATGAGGCAGCAATAATGAAGCTTGCACAGAAAGGGAATAAAGTGTGGACCAACAATGGACAGTTTGTTCTGTGTCCTTCAAATGTGAGCCGTTTCTGAAGCAGTTTATCTGAAGGATGTCACAAGAACGAATCAGTTTTTATACCAAAACAAAGGCCCGTGCTTTCTTTCATCTTCTGTTGGGAGTCAGCTGCATCACTGAAGCCAAATAATATCCAGCGTTTAATCAGACAGAAGAGACGACGGTGCAGCTCTGTCCAATTTTGTTTGGAGACGAACAGGATCAGAGCCAGAGGAGGGACATTAATAATAAAAATAGTTCCTGTGCTGCTCAGTACTGTACATTATGCTTAAATGAATGAAATCAATCTTAAAGGTACTATACTATACTATAGGTACTATAAGTACTGCAGTTGTGTACAAATCAGTCTCTAACATACCTTCCAGGAACTGCAGATAATATTTAATGCAAAAACTTTTGCATCAATTTCCGTAACAAGTACTCTATCACTTTAGTTAATAATTTGTCCCCTTACAAGGCTGCACGGTACCACAAACTACGATCCAAACTCTCTTCCTTGTGTACATTTCTTGTGCGTCTGGCTGCGGATACGCTTCAGCATATCAGCTAGATATTAGAAGGACAAGATCTGTCACCAAAGCAGGCCGCCTCTTATCAATCTCATATAGCTGTCTGGCTTTTTTTTTTTTACTGATTAAAAACAACAGATAACAAAGGACTGTCTGCGTGCCAGCTGTCATAAATGTGCCCCCTGTCACAGGAAACCCATGTTAAAGTTTGAATACCTACAAAACACAGGAACAATAGAAAAGAACAAGAGATTACCACGAAGGAGTGACCTTCGAGTAGATGTTGATGTGCAGGAAGCAGCTGCAGACAATCGTATGTGTTTGTTCTCAGCACGTCTGACTAACGTGTGATGTTACAGGCGTCTTAAACAAGCCTGACAATCATTTAAAGAGTTTAAAACGACTTCACAACAAGCTAAGCTCACTCAAACCCTCCTAAGAATTTACATTAAAAGTATTGTTTTATTTGTGTCAACTATAGGAACAAATTTGATGAACTTTATGAAACTTTAGGGGGATTTACAGCTTACTTCTTCTACTGCTATAAGGAAAGAATACTCATTTTCCTTCATGATACCTAATTATTATATTCAATACCTTAAAGTCACACTTAAATCATGAGTTATAAAAGGACCCTTCCCATTTATTTCCTAAAAACTAGGTGATGCAGACCATTAAAAGCATTTCAACTGAATATTGTCATTAGTGCCTGATCGATAGATGGACACTACAGCTCCTCAGCACAAACCCAAAAAAAGACATCACCATGCTGGTCTACAAAACAGGATGTTTACTAAACCATACAAATGACAGATGAAACTTTGCATAACATGTTTAAAATGCAGAATGGTCAGTATCTATATCAAGAGAATTAATACACAACAAGATCCCAACAGCTGCTATTTGAAAAGATACGTTATCCTGGAATAACAGTGATTATACTTATTTGTACCAACAAAGAAAAGAACCATTGCAGAGAGAAAACAGTATAAAGGTGCATAAAACTTTGCTCGGGCCTCCAGTCAGTCTCTGATCAGGAAGGCACTGTGGACTATCAACATCCAGGCCGTCTGTCCTGCTGTCTTGTCACCTGAACAGTCTGTTCCAAAAGGATACGAAGGTGGTGGAGTTAAAGGCACCGATGAATATGAGCAGCAGAAGGTAGAGACTCATCATCACGGCAAAATGGTGTCTGAGCAACCAGGAGGTGCTGCGGGAATGTCTGAGGAGGAAAAACACAAAGTTCATCTTTTCTGTACCACCACAAAAAAACAACATTTTTGACATGTGCTCAGCAGAAAACAGTGCAAAGGACAATATATTTAATGTTTTATGTTTGGAACATTTGAAAGGCTCAGTCAGTCACAAGCGAGGATGGAGGGAGGTTCACCACTTTGTGAACACATGATTGTATAAAGGATGTTACTGCATGAGCTCAGAAACTATTCGTAAAACTTCTGTTGCCACATAGTTTGTTTGTACATGACTTACTTCCTGCAAACTCCTTTGGAATCAGAGTTGTTTATCAGAGCATTTACACCATTTACTCACAAGTGACCTACAACACTACATTTGACCTGGGAGATTCTTACCTGGACAGGTGCCTCCTCTGAGAGTAAATGAGCAGGTACTTGACACGCAAAAGCTGATTGTTGGTGACGACAAAGTACCTCTGCGGTACTTCCCCTCCTTCGCTGTTCTTTGCTCTTGAGCGCTGACGGTCAATGATTTCAGAATCTGACAGGGAAACGAGTGGCTGGTTTTAATTTGAAGCCATTTAAACATCAGTGTGACATGAATTTAACTTTGTGTGATTCTGTGTACAGTGTGAGTCACACGGTTAACACACCTTTTTTCTTCACCTGGCACTTAACATCTGGGTGATCAATGACTTCACACAAGGCAACGCAGCTGAGCAGTGGACCCAGGAGACTTTCTCGCCAGCCGCTGCTGTGGGGGCTGTAGAGCACAGCCATGCTGAGGTCACTGGTGAGGTAGGTCCCCTCTCCAAACACTGAGTTCTGTACAAAACGTGCACAAAAAAATCAACTGAGTGTTTGTGTCAGAACATCTCTAATCCTTACTTCATCCTTTCTTCATCGCTGCACCACATCACTCACCTTGTTGAGGTGACAGTGCAGCCCGTTGTGAATGATGGAGTGAAAGTTCTCCAGACGGCTCCCGTGGAATGCATAGAAGACGTCTCTGCCTGCCCTCGTCTTCTCAAACCTGGCGTTCATCTGATCACAGTACTCCAGCTCAAACAGGAAGTCTGGCACAGGCGCAGAAATGCCTTCATTTTCCGTCAGGCTACAAAGTTTGGCGTACTGGCCGAGATCAAAGAAACACACTGTTAATGAAAAAGCATGGAATCAAAGCCACTGTAGTTAAAGGATTTATACTTGTCGGGATGTACCTCGTCTTTCTGCAGCGTCTTCACAGCGAAGCTCTTTGAAGAGAGAATCCAGTGTGTGAGAGCCAGATGATGATCTCCCTCTCCAGGTCGCAGTCTAACAAGGTCTCTGACACCAGGCAAAGATTTCACATCCGCCAACTAGAGAAGAAAACAAACTTCTTTTGATCACACAGCAGGAGCAGTCACACCTGTCCTTCGTAGAGCTGCTCTTTCCTTTCCCTCTATGTGAAGCTGCATTTTCTCTGAACCACGTGTCATGAGGCTGTAGTGAACCAAACAGCATTCCTTATTAAAACAACAGAACAAATACAAAATGCATTCACTTTAAATGTATTGCAAAGCACAGTAGATTGAGTTGGATTCACATACAAACAGGTGTAGGAGTGCAAATTACTGTGGCAGTTCCTCTGTTTTGAAAACCTTGAACAGATCATCATAGTCTTATGGTCTTGTTCTTCACCTTTTTGACACACTGCTTCCTAACAGTCCACCACTGCCACCAAGTGTACGTGTGTTGTGTCAGTACTCCATGTGAAAGCATAAATGGCAACAACAGGTGTTCAAAAGCTTTTCACTGTCACTGTATCTTACCAGCTCCTCAAAGTCCTTATTGTCACCATTGATGTATCTTGGAGGAAAAGGTCTGAGCAAAGAATCCCTCTTGTAGTTCTGTGCAGAAGCAACAAACAGGCTGCAGCGGAGGTCTGCAGCTACTGGGTCTCTGTGCAGACAGGAGCACACCAGCTCTCTGACCGCCTCAGGTGGGAGCGGTGGCTGCATTCCCAGCACTGCAGGCAGGGGTGATAAAATAGCACACAAGTGAGCACAGGTGATATTAGCCCGGCAAACACCGCATGGCAACACAAACTTGGGCTAAAAGCAGTTGATTTGAGTAGGTGTTGTGCCAAACTGTGCACACTTCTCCCTCCTCATCTTCCCTGACTCTGAAGGGAAGATGTTATGACAAAATGAAAAATTTGGCCACACACCTAACTCATTTTACAAGTGAACCTGTTCGCAGAGGTCAAACAGGTCAGGTAACTAACTTTGGTTAACGTTAGCTCATTTACACACTTCAGCTATTGCCAAGTTCTGCATGACGTTACTCCTGTCAACAGTTTAAGTTTTTTTGATCAACATCGAAACTAACACTGACACTCCAGGACAGAAAGTCCCTTGTACTACTTTTTCCCGTGCTGACAACTTTGCTGGAAATAAGTGGCGTTACTGTTTACTTCCCGTTTTAGCTAAGCTAATCATGTTGTCCTTCTTAACTGGTCAGCAAAACAGGGTGGGAGGAAGCGACGTTAGCTAACATTAGCTGAGCTACAGCTAGCGAACAGCTGCGAATATATCGCCGAGTAACGTTACTGAAAAGAAATACAGCTCGGTCGGACTACTGTGGGGTCCTGGACGTATCAGGAATACATCCTTGTGGTACACAGACCCATTTCACTTGACACAAACTAGTTTTATACCATAATTTGCCGTTACCTTCTGTCTTTCTCAACTCATACCACTGCAGGAACAGCTTACGGTAGCTTGGAGGACTGCTGCGTTCAGGTACCGTTGAACTAATGGGATATTTGTGCAAGGGCCAAATGTGTGAACACAAACATAGCACATATATTAGCGTATGGAAATGTGTTGGGGCCGTGTCAGTAAATCGATAAGAAGAGGAAGAGCACGCAATTAACTTTGGCAAAACGTCAACCCGTGTTTGGTGTGCACTTTTCATTTTCATTTAAGCTACTATGTGTTAAGTCAACTATAATAAGATGTTTACGAGTAACCCTGAAAGCAGCATTCATAGCACTGGACTGAGGTCCAGAGACCCATTTAAAGTCCCACAGCCGAAATTAAACAGCTGCCCAGAAACATGCAAGCATTTTGTGAGGTACAGAGGCGTCAAAAGCAAAGAGAGTAGATCGAGGTGGACACAGGCAGTGTGTGATTATTTGCCCCTTAAAAATACCATTTTTCCATCAAAGACAAAAAGGGCAGAGGAGATCAATCTGCTTGGTCGGCCTGTGACTATATCTACAAAGCCTGCCACACAGGCCATCCTCCTACTATTATTACAGTCCTGTCCAGTCAAAATAAGGGAATCATTGATGTGTATTAATTTGATGACGACTGGGCTAAAAGTCTTTTGTGTGTTCAGCAGCAAAATTATATGTTTTACAGTCTATACAATGAACCAACCTAAAGCTTACCATGATACTGACTCCTACCTGTATGTAGGCTTTTATTATGGAAAGGCCAAGATAAGTTAAACGTATACTTATGAGTTATTATTCATATAATCATATAATTGCACAAACAAATTAGCTCAAACCTTCAAGCATGGTCTGTCCAAAAAAAAAGAAAGAAAGAAAAGTTTTAAATTAAATGATGTGCTATTTCTAATAAGAAATAGAGGCTTCATGTTCAGGCATGAGTTAGCAAAAGGTCTCACCGTAGACTGCATGGATCTGAATTTCCCCCATAGACTGAAATCTACTGCTGTATGTTTAGGACATGACTGTCTTTTACCATGTGAACCGTCCTTGCTTCTCAGATCACCTGGTGTATCACAAAACTGAAGCAAAATTTCCAGGAGATGGAAATCTTCCTCTCACTTATACCCTTAAATCCTGGTTAGAAAACTTGGGGCCACTTTCTCACAAAGCTTACATGCTGCATTTTCTGTCAAATATTTTTTCCACATTATATTCAATTTGCATAACAAACAAACTTTTACATCCCCAGCGCAGGAAGGAGAGCTACCACAGGTCATTCCTGCCCACAGCCATCAGACTGTATAACAGTGCGCAATAAACATTCTTTGTGTGTTTTTGTGTGATTTTTGTACAGTAGTGGATGTTAACAGGCAGCCAATCACATCACATGGTGTAATGCCTCCTCTGATTTTCAGCACTGAGGACAGCATCAGAGAGGGGCGGGGCTTGATGAGACATCTCTACTTTCTGATTGGTCCATTCGGGCCAGCAACAAATCCCGTTTTTTTGTCCTGGGCCCTGGTCCTGCCCGGGCGGGTAAAAGCAGCGGAGTGGGGGTATGTGCGTAAAGAAAAGACCTTACGTCACGTGACCGCCTCTTACGCTCCCAAACCCGTCGTTTGAGAAATAGCGTTGACATATTTCTGTCCTCACAGCGCCGGATCAGGCTGCTTCCTCAAATGTCTTTCAGTGCTGATTAATGCATAGGATGCTCTTTAAACGACCGGAGGGATTCTAGCGACATTGTCGGACTAAACGGGAGGTAAGGCTTTCTAATCGCTGCATTTTTATTTTTCATTCATTACACTCCATCTATGCGAGGGGGGAATTGGTTGTGCTAAAATAAACCAGATTCTGGCTCCAGTAAAACCTCGAAATGTGTAGCCTGGGCGCTTCATTGAAAGAGGTTTGGGCTTGACCTGCTCCGCGTCCGGATGGAGAGGAGGCGCCGTGTCGCGCAGCCTGAAGGACGCTTCTCCATCGCTTGTGATCACGATGCGCCGTGTCCTACTGCAACATCACTGCCATCCGCCGAAAGAAATACACCTACAAGACAGCTTTAGGATCCCAGTACAAGAAATCCTCCAGGATCAATCGCTTTTTCTTGGCCCATATTGCTTTATTTTGTGGCAGAAAGATGCCCTTCAGAGCTGTTCTCACACATCCACCATCATATGCTTTGAAATGTGCCTTACAAACAGTCAAATTATGTGGAAGGTGGTTGATTGTGGCCTATAAGTAGGTGAAAGAGCTAAACAAACAGCTGTACTCGAATCTGTAAACTCTGTAGGCGGGCAACACTCCTATTTTGCGCCCATAGGTTATGAATGCATTTTAAGAATCACGACAAGGCCACACTGTTTCCCTCCGCGCGCATTACACAGCTGTAATATGTGGTCAAATACATGTTCAACCCTGATGATTTAATGAACGATGCACCAGTACGGGTGGATACACTGGGAGGGCTGAGCACCACCTCTAATCAAATCCTATAGGGTTTTAAAGTGTGTGCATGCATCCACTGGAAGGCCTGTGGAGGACTGTGGCCTGTTGCCTGCAAGCAGAGCAGTGTGAGAGTGATGCTGCACTTCATAACACAGTTCCTGTTCTTCCTCTGCAGTTTGGCTTTCAAGGCAGCTGAGATTGAAGTCTGTGTGCCTGTTTGCAAGTGGAGGAAAATACTGAGCGGTCATCATGGCAGGTGAGCTTTGCTTCCTGTTTAGCCACACAGCGTGTATGTGATTTTAGAGAGTGTGCTCAAAGCTGGCTGTTAGTGCAAAATCAGCCCATTCATAAAGGCTAAATTGTAGTCCTGCATGCAGCTGTCTTGACTTGATTTCTTTATGAATTTGGTGTGTGGGCAGCTGCGTTGAACTGTGTCTTTGTATCCTAGAAAACAACTTCCCACCCCTGCCTCGATTCATCCCCCTCAAGCCATGTTTTTACCAAGACTTCAATGAGATCCCAGATCAGCGTCGCACCATGTGCAAGAGGCTCTACTACCTGTGGATCTGTGAGTGTACCTGCCTTGTGTGTTCACTACCTTTTACTCCAATTTTAAGCATGTATGTTTGCTTGCATCATGCTATGAGCTGTTAACCTGTCCACCGCTTCTGTTTTGTCATGCCGTGTCACTGGTTTACCCAAAATATTATGAGAGGCAAACATCACAGACAGTCCTGTGTCATGAGACCAGATTGACCGGTTTCGCTGTATGGCACAAAGCCAGTTTAATATATATAGTTTCTGTTTGCTTGTGCATTTTTATGCATCTTTTGAAATAACTGTCTAGGTTTGTTTGACACATTTGCTTTATGCTCTTTGATTTGAGTGGTAGGATCTTTGCAAATCTAAAATCTGACTGATTTTGATCAAGTGATCAGCAGAAAATGATTAGTTTGATTGTCAATTAATTGCTTCAGGCTGCTTTCATGTAAAATGTGAAATTTCTCTGGTTCCAGCTTCTTAAATGTGAAGGTTTGTTGTAAATATGCTGCCTTTTTATTGCACATTATTGAGGATTGAATATCTTTTGAGTTTTGTTCTGACAAAACAAGATATTTGAAGACATCTTGGGCTCTGGGAACCTGTGAGGGTCTTTTTTCTGTTCAGCTAAGAAAATAATTGGCAGATCAATCAAGCAAACAGTAATTAGTTACAGCCCTTAGTGGTAACAGTATATCATAGTAATGTGTCAAACTGTAATATTCACATGAGCGTCATGGTAACTTTTTTATTATCACATAGGTTCTTCACTTGAAAGCAAGAATGTAAGTCTGGTGAAAAGGTACATGAGTTTACACAAAGTGTTTGGTACTTGTAGAGTAGAAGCTGTGTGCTGTGTGTGCTAAATAAGCTGTAGCTCCAGTCTACATTCAAATATCGTAGCTTGAACATAGAACTGAAAATGTGGTGTTGAGTAGCTGCTGAGATTCACAGTGATTCAGTCCTGCTGAATTATGAGTAATGCAGCCTGTGGGCCGTTCCCCACAGAGGCTTCTGTCTGTCATGTTTTGGTCATCCTTGTTCCTCCTCTGTGATGTTGACAGTGAATAGTGCCACGCTGGCTGTTAATCTGATTGGCTGTCTGGCGTGGATGTGTGGAGGTGGTGGAGCGACCAACTTCGGCATGGCCTTCCTGTGGCTGATCCTCTTCACCCCCTGCTCTTACGTGTGCTGGTTCAGGCCCATCTACAAGGCCTTCAAGTGAGCCAGCTCCATTCTGAACACCCTCAACATTCGTTCCTGCTGTTTCTGCCAAATCGCGTCATTTCTGACGTCTGTTATCCTCTCTATGCAGGACGGACAGCTCTTTCAACTTTATGGCTTTCTTCTTCGTCTTCATGGCCCAGGTGGTGATCAGTATTATCCAGACTGTCGGCATTCCTGGTTGGGGAGTGTGGTAAGAACTTTGAATGAATTAGTGTCAAACACAGATAAAGTATACAATAAATATAAATATACAATGTTTGGTTACACTTTGGCTGGAAAGAAATACGTTTGTTGCGTATGTTACTGACATACATTAACTGATGTACGTTATGTTATCATGTGATCATCTCTTGGGTGAAAGTCCGGCGTTTGATCCATCCAACCACCACGCCTTCCTCCAAATGTGGATTTTTCTCACTCTTTAAACTACATCATTTGACACGTTGGAACATCGAGGGTTCCTGACTAACGTGACAAGTAGGGAGTGAGAATGAGTTGCTCTCTCCATAGATTTATTCAGATTTTTGGCGAAATTTCTCATCCAGCTCTGCCTAAAATGAAGGATAGATACCTTGGTATCCTGTACCGTACTTACCACTGGACGAAGGATTTTCTTTGTGATTTACACACAGTACAGTTCATGATACCATGAGAACAGCTTAGTTGACAGGGTGATAGTTGTCTGCCAGGTCAATCTGGGTCACATATGATGCAGACAAAGCTTCAAAAGGTCATCAGACTTTTACCTTCAGAAAAGCCTTCAAACAGTGTCCCATATTACCCTAAACCAGGGGTTTTCAAAGTCTGACACTGGCCCCACCTCAGACCATACTGAGATCACTGTGTGCCCCCACAGCCTACACCTCTTTACACTGTGGCAAAGTGGCACCATTTAAAGTTTGCTGATTTAGCTTTCAGTAGTTCCTGTTTGCAGTGTGCTCATGCATGCACAGACAACTTTTTGATATAAGGAGATGAAACACACTAAACTTTGAAATACGTCTATCATATCTGAATGTTCAGATTTGATTGCGTTAATAACCTTAGTTGCACCGGCATGCACATGTCTCTCTTTCATCTCAAATGGTGTCTCTTTGCCCCACATCTCTACCTTCTGACCAATAATGTCGTAGGTGTGAGATGTTGCTAACTCTTCTGTTGTTCCCATCAGTGGCTGGCTGGCTACCATCACCTTCTTCAGCACCAACATTGGCTCAGCTGTGGTCATGCTGATTCCCACCATCATGTTTACTGCAGTGGCGGTACTCTCCTTCATCGCCCTCACAAAGGTGACACATTTCTACTTCTTGCGGTAAAAATGTTTTAGCTTATTCACCAGACACAGATTTTTTTTGGAATTTTGAGGGTTAATATTTGGTAAAACAGCTCTTAAAAGAAATTTGAATTCTCCTTCCTTTTTGTGTAAGGAGATATAAACTGTAATGATACTGCTACTATCATATTGTGCTATTATTATTTAGCATTTTTCAAAAGATGATAAGACCGTTTGTTGACATTTGTGAAACGGCAACTAAGCTTCAAGCCTCTTTCAACAAATCCTCATTATTATGGGCCAATAATGCTGTTTAAGTGTGTATTCCACCCAACAAATTGAAGCTAATTAACCTAGCTTGCTAATGCTAGCACTGGTTCCCAGTAGAACAGAATCAGCTAGTAAGTTAGCAGTGATTCCCTTTTAGGGGGAATCACTGCTAACTTACTTTCTGTTCTTGATATTTCATCACCTGCTGAGTTATTGTTGGCTCCCACTCACTCATTGTTGTGCCACATTGTGCAAAGAATTGGCGCAGCTAGCATTAGCCTTATGTTTCTTTCAACTAGTAGTTAGTAGTTAGCAAGTACACTTAGCGCTTCTTACATTAACCAGTGGCTGTCATGGAGTGACAAATGCTGTGTTTGTGTGCTATACACATGATGTTAATTTTGAATTTAGGAGTGTCCATGTCAACATCACACATCAGACATACACCTTGAAAACTCAAATCACACTGCTTTTCTCACCCTACTCTGCCTCTGATTGGCTCAACCTCATATTCTTACCCTAAGCTTAACCAGTCTCATTCTTCATGTCTAAACCTAACCAACTCAACCAACAAGGAGGGGAGGGGATCCTCCTGCCCCCTACAGGTCCACTATTGATTGTTGCTGTTATACTGTTAATGTACAGTATTTTAATCCTCACACAACAAACTCTCATCATTTGTTGATGTGAATGCTTGCAAGCCGTTAACATAGGAATGTTTCCCATCTCAACCATCCGTCCCAGATGATGTGAACAAGGCCTAATGTTGAGAGTCACTGTATTAAGTGCTCAGATCACAGATGGGACTAAGCAATGGGAACAGTGGCTGTCACCCGGCTGCTTAGCTGCCTATATGCCAGTTAGAATGTAAGTGATATAATAGACTATTTTTAGTGGCCACCCACACAGATGTTGCACCAATCAAATCACAGCCCTGACATCAGAAGTGGTTTGTAAAATTCATGCCACCCAGGGAACACCAATTCCAAAAAACTATTTTATTTTGACTTTAAATCCATAGAACCTTTTTTTCCTGAAGCACAGTCATGATGGTAAAATGCCTGCATTGAATTACACTGCAGGTTCATAACTTCTACCGTGGCAGTGGTGGCAGCCTGGGTAAGGCCCAAGAGGAGTGGGCCACCGGGGCCTGGAAGAACCCCCACGTCCAGCAGGCAGCTCAGCAGGCGGCCATGGGAGCCGCGCAGGGAGCCATGCAGCAGAACCAGTACTCAGCAGCTCCCACCTACAACTACGATGACCCGATGTAGAACAGAGGAGGGGGCCGGGCTGCCATGTGGGAGAGATAAAAAGGGATCAATTAAGAACACAATTCAGAATTAGGTGCCCTTCATTATAACACGGTACAAGCTGAATTCAAACAGAACAAAGTCATGTTTTTGGTGGAAGTGTACTTTTATTGAATTCTGACACACGTGGGAGTCAATCATTTAACTCACATCCAAAACAGCCACTTATTAAAAAGCTGTGGTTTGTTTTAAAAAAAAAAAAAAAAAATCTCTTATGCTGCTCAATTTTAGCTGGGCAATATGTGTGTGTTTCTTTCCAAAGAAGACACATAACATAGCTAAAAACCACTCCCCTGAGCTCCATCAGTTTATTCAGGTAGGTTCATCTGTGGTGATCACAGCGCGACTTCTCTGCCTCTGCCTGTGTCACACTATTAAAATATTTAATGACCTTTAATGTGTTTTTTAATGTACTGTAGTAGCTACATTGATAAGAGTGTTTACTTTCATTACCCTTGAAGGTCACTAAACACCACAAACATTTGCCCCTCAGTTGTGCTGTATCTGCGTGCCGCTCCGCTGACATTAAAAAAGCTCCAGGAAACTTAAATGATTGATTTCTGATTAAATGAATGATTTAAAAATTTTGGGAAAAAAACGCTTGTTACGGATATGACCATCATGTCTGTATAAATCTATGACACATATTATCCTTTTAATGTTGGCCAAGAAGTTCACCTCTGCTTGCTCCGTGTTTGAACTGTTACTTTTTTGTTGAATTGGCCCAAATCTTGACAACAGAATCAGTATTTCAAGATACACAAAATGTAAAAGTTTACAGGAAAGTGAATAAAAAGTATCAAATAATTTGTCTCAAACATAATTGAAACCAGTTGTGCGCTGGAAGCAGAATCCAGCACAAATCAAGCAGGTATTTCCCAACTGTTTCAGAGAGAAAACTCTTTTCAGCTCATGTTTAGGTGACCTGTTTTATGTTTCTGATGAGCAGTCACTCTTCATCAATGAGCCTTTCAGTTTAATTCCACCTTTCTTTTACATTGTGTGACAGCTGGTTTTAAATTCTACCTGTGAAGCCCTTTGAGTGTCAGCGTGTCAGGCTTTTGTCTCTGTTTATCACCACTGCCTGACCGTTAGAGGCGTTTGGTTTTTGTCATTACACGCTGGTCATGTGTTTCGCAGGTTGATTTCAGTGAAATAAATTATTATTACGTGTTAAAGTGAAGCACACGGGGTATTTAGGATTGCTATTCATTGGACAAAACATTCCAGATCAACGTTGTACAGGTTAAAAGTAAGAGAAAACCAAAACACTTGCAGTAAATATTAACAATCATTGTTGTAGGTGGTCATAGCGTTGTATGAAGTGATGGATGTTTCCCCCCTTTGGCCAATTCTCCCACTTTACCCCTACATGTAAATGCTTAAACAACTACTTGTTTCTGAAGCTCTGGATTTCAGGCCTTAGTGTGTCATTCTGTGGCTGTTGGTGTTATTCTATGAGTAGGTGTAATATGATATTTATATAAAAGAAAATCTAAAATAATTCAAGCCGATTATTTCTTTACGAATTGAAACTGAAAGAGAGAATATTTGAGTGTCGCCCTCGTGAGGCCGACAGGGTCAGATACAGTAGATGGTTATTACAGTAATACAGTATTAGACTTGAAACAGATGTGAAGATTCGTGTCTGAATGCTTGTTATTTCAAAACCTGTGAGTCGTCTTGTCTGATTGTGATGATGTGGTATTCAGTAGGCTGCTTGTTGTTTTACTTTTTTGTTGTTTTTTTTGTACCACCCTATTCCGTGTATTTTGGATGATGTGTGGATGAGTTTGACCGACATGTCTGTTGTGTCTTTTCTTGGCTGTGGGTAACAGATTTAGATTTTTTTAAATATTATTTGAATTATTTTGAGATTTTAAGTGAGGTTTGCACTGGGTTACCTGCTGACTTCAGTGCAAACTAAATTCATAGTGAATCACAGTGGAGCAATACTAACATGAATATATTAAATGGTAGAATTATTGGGGTCAAGTGGGGTCCTGTTGGGCAGGCTTCACATATAGACATGAATCAGAACGACCGTAACATAAATGGTCATGAATTGAATGCGCCTGTTTTTATGTTGGACACCACTAGTACAATTTAACAATTGCATAACATTTTCACCAGCAGATGCACATACAGCAGTAATGAAGTGAAACCCTGTAAACCATACCAGACACACGCTCATCTGTTAATAAATGCACAAAGTTCAGCTGATCAGTTCTATAAATTCAGTGTAAAGTATGCACAAAGATAAACAAACAAGCTACTTTTCTCTGTGCGGAATAAGTTAACATGGTCTTTGGTGAATTTTGGATCAGCCTAAACTTTCTGCCATATGTACATACAGCACAATTAATGTGATTATGGAAATTACAGCTGTATAGTTATCGTGTAGCAGGAACTGCAGCGTTAATACTCTGCATTTCATGTTGCTGTATCAAAGCTTCTGAAAGCCATTTCCCATTAACTCCATGTTCCCACATGTACTGTATGTTGTTTGATATGTATTATCATGTACTATACCATAACTAGATATAAATATAATTACTTGAGGTGAGGTAAATATTTGCCATGGATAGACACATTCAGTAGAAACATGCTCAAATTAGGTGAGTGAAATGTTTGAGGAGGCTGTGTCTCCATGAGTGAAGTAAATGAGGAATACATTTTTGTGTATTACTTTTGTATTATTTGGTCTTACCCTAATAGATATTAAACAGTTCTTGTTGCACCCCGTTTTGTTATTTGATGAGTTTGCATGCAGGTCCTCTTCTCCTACGTCAGTGTAGGTGTAGAACCATGAAGCTCCATATTAGATGATTTTAAGTTTGACAGATGGAGCTTTCCTATTTTCTTTTTAATTAATACCAAATTAACTAGTTCTTTCCAGAAAAAGTTCCAGGAAATAAAAAAAACTTATTGATAGTCCCTGATGAGGATTTGCAGGGCTGTAAGGCAGGACACATCACTCTTTTATACATCATCATTAAAGTTGTTCCAACAGAAATTCATTTAAAATATCAATATCAGTCCAATATACCTGCAACCCAATGAGACAGCAGAGAGAACTCATTTACTGAAACATTCTTGTGACTCAAATAATCAAAGGGAAACCAGCAAAACATCCATAACCTTAAAATTCTTTATTCATAAACTTGATGCAAGTTTACAAATTACTGTACATGGTCAAAATTTCTTCAAATGGAGAATGAAAAATAAAAGAGAACCAAAGTGAACCAACGGTGCCAGAAAATGAACTGACAATTGAGATAAATGAATCTTTTCAACACACAGTCCAGTTAGAGAAGCGTGCAAGTCTATTCACCACGGCATGGCCACCAAACGTCAATCATCTCTTCATGTTTCCTCTCACCAGAGTTTTGGCTTTTGGGTGGAGGGGGGGCGATCACACAGGTGGATAAAGGCTGTGTAGCAGGGGAGGTTGTACTTCAACGTTTAAGTCAAAGTTCATGGTCCGACTTTCCTGAGCCGCCAGACAACACAGGCCGTTAAGAGGCGAGGACACTTCTTGATAATGATACCCGATAATTCCTCCCCCCTCAACGATACCAGACATGTAACAGGATGTGGAGCAGCGTGCTCAGAAAATACACAAAAAAATGTTTTTTCTGCTTTTTAAAATACTTCGCTCAGAAGGGGTTTGTTTTTATAAGTGACCTCTACAGACACAATGCTCCAGTTGTGCAAATATCTTCATGGGGAATATTTAAAGGTCACACACTGAAATCAAATCTATTGGGACGAAAAAAAACAAAAACAAAAACACAACAGTGGGTTTGATGAGCTGTTACATGTGGTGGTCAACATGCGACTGCAAACCTGTTAAAATAGCATCTTTCTATAAATGTCCTTCTTGCATCGCCTGAATGAATAGAAACATGTGGCCCAGTATATTGTAAAGCTGGTTACATTTTCTGCTTTAGACATGAGATCAGTGGGCGAGAAAGCCTAAACGTCAGCGCTGCAGAGCGATAATCAATTCCAGAAAAGAATCCAAAACCCAACATGTACATGATCCCCTCCTAAGTGTTGTTTGTTACCTGAGTTGCCAGTCAAACATACTTTTGCAGACAGTGTTGAATAAACTGCAAAAGAGCGAACAGATAGAGAGACAGATACAGTGTGTGTCCTGTAGTATGGGGGGGGGCAGTACTGAAGATGAACTACAGTATATTGCATGGTCAGAGTTAAAACATACAAAGTTTCATGTCAGTTCTCATCACACTACAAATGATCCTTCTTGTTATACAC
Source organism: Chaetodon trifasciatus (assembly GCA_037975065.1). Classification (NCBI taxonomy): domain Eukaryota; kingdom Metazoa; phylum Chordata; class Actinopteri; order Chaetodontiformes; family Chaetodontidae; genus Chaetodon; species Chaetodon trifasciatus. Next base: position 12,631,404 of record JBBMOE010000002.1, read on the forward strand.
CAAGAGCAACATGGAAACACATCTGTGGTATATTGTTGTGGCAAAGGAAGCCCTGCAAATGAGTGTTTAGCCCCTGAGGGGGGGGATCCAGCGCAAGAGGGTAGCAGTGTCAAATCCAAACTGGGAGGGGGCAAAGCACTACAATCAAAAATGCTGCGAAACTGGGCGGAATGATGAAAAAAACAATCACACCCAAAAAAACCTTCATTTAGTCCCTCTATAAAGGCCATCCCAGCATGGTGACTGTCATCAAATCCAACTATGTTTCGTAACAGCGGCTGACGCTCCTGTGCAGCATGCGGTTTACTTTTCACACACAGGGCTTCATTTTCAGCATCTAACCAGCTATCAACCTCTACAGCTGTAATCAAGAGAAAGCCCAATAGCCAAACTGAGCACTTGCAGGCCAACGTGTTAACAGAAATAAGGCAAAAAAAAGCTCTTTAGCGTCAATGCTGAATCTGTTAGAACTTCCAAAATGACGTCATAACGCTGATCTTATCTTCTTCTGGTGAAAATATATCTATTTCTCCTCCTTCCAAGATATGCTATATGCAGATACTGAGATGTTTCAATGTCCTTTGGCCCTGTTTTATTATTAACCACTGGTGAATTTGTTCACCGACTCCACTTTTCAATAACATTGAAGCATTTGGATTCTGCTTGGCTGAATATTCTTCACACATTTTAAAAAACAAGGGCTGAGAGATACAGAGTGGCAGGTCATCTCAAGTCAAAGATAAGCTTCCAAAATAGGAAAATTGGCTTATTTATTGTCTAGAATGCTCAAATAATAAAAACAATTACCAAACAATAGTTCTAAAACAATATTTGCAGTTATGTACCAGTTCATTTCCAAAAGAAAAAGGGGGGAAAAAACAGCCGGGGTCAATAAAAACAGGTGCAGTGAGGTGCCACTCGAAGAGCTTCAGCATCAACCTTCTTTTAAAATTCCCATTCAAAGCGGGTGACTGACTGCTTGTGAAGCCCACTTTGTCAAAGCAGCTAAAGAAAAAGCATTTCCCCACATTTAAAGGGCGAAAGATTTTTTTAAAGACAAATGAGCATATTTAGAAAACAGGACTAGTGATACCCTCATGTCGACCTCCTCACTGTAACATTGAGGGGAGAAGCCAGGTGATACCAGAATAAAGTCTTTCCTGGAGCGGGGCAAAGGAATACCTGTCAGGTGAGCCAGCGAGATGGTTTCCACGAGAAAGATGATATATCCCCAGTCAAGTCAGAGGGGGAAAATATTCCAAAGAAAACAAGATACTTTGACCCAAAGACATGTTCTCAGTGCATAGTGGGAGTAGCTCCTTACCCGTCCTCTTTTGGTGGTGTGTACCAGCCTGTAGGAACAGAGAGAGAAACTGCTTTGCTGGTGCATCCATACCATTGTCTGTCTGCTGAGGCCCAAGCATTCACAAATATTCACTCACCATTCTTTTCATGAATCTGCACGAGGGATTTGTATGACTGTTGTGCTCTGGCAAGATTGTACTGGTTCTGAAAAGGCAATGGTGTTCTGTCAGACGTACAGAAATTGCTCGCTCTGCAGGAACTAGTGCATATAAACAACCAATCAATGAAAAACACTTTACTACACATCCTCCCCATAATTTTCTGTCATCTCCTTACTACTGGCTCCAATAAAGGCATAGAATGACCGATGCAAGTGTAACTATGTCACTATGACACCATCCTCCTTGTCACTTATAGTGACAGGGGAAAAGCAGCGAGGGGGATTTCAACACATACGGCCAATAAGAGGTGGTCACAAGCTGCTGTAGAATCTACCTGGAGATGCATATATGTGGCTTAAGTTAATGAAATCACACTCATTTTAACCAGTTATGAGACACTTGAAATGACGGGTGTACAACAGATCTAGGATTTAACTCTTTTCCCGTCACTTGAAACGTAACATGACTGCTGCACTCTGTAACAGCCTCAATCTCTCTCTGACTGCAGCCTTTTCGCCCCACCAGAAACACTTTTGCCTTTAGATGCGGTCGACTGACAGGCTGAGAGGTGACTAATGTCATCAGTTACCTTATTGGCTCCAAACTGCACTCTGGCTTTTCCTTTAACCAGAGTTGCATTTATCTGCATAATGACAGACTCTATGGAATAGGCACTGCTCCAGCCCTGAAAAAGAAAAAAAAAAAAAAAACAACACACACACACAAAATATTAATTCTGTTGTTCAAGTTGAGGAAAATAATGTCAAAAGGTGTATCAAACTCATTTATATACCTGTTTTGTGAGAAGCTCCATGCACAAGGCCCCTCCTCCAAGAACATAACTGAAATGGAAAAATCAAAATTCACTATCACAGATTAGTATTGAATATTCTATATTAAAGCTGGTGTGAACATTTGATCAAGAAAGTATTCACTAGACCTTTTGCAAATTTGTTGTGCTTCAAATTCATTTAACAATGTCTTGATTTGCCTTGAGGGAGAGATTTCGATTTTCACAAAGAGGCTGTTTGAACCTGTTGTGACTGCAACTTTTGGATGTGCAAAGAAATCCAAGCTGTAATTTTCAGGCCAATTGATTTTTGCCTGTTATTAATAATCAGAACCCTTAAAAAAATCTGTATGATTTGAGATGCATGATGGAATTGTATCACAGTGTTAAAGCGCTGAATGAATTTCCAAAAAGTCTTAAAGCCGAATTGCACTGGTTCATGATGATGCTTTTCAGAGTCAGAGGATATAATTTGCAGCCAGTCATGAACAAACCACATAGCCTGTGCGATGCAGTAGTAACATAAAGTCCACCCTGCACCTAAATCATAAAGTGATTCCTCGAAGGATCTGACATCAGCTTTGTAAGCAAGCAAAGCACAGCATCACCACATCTGCAAACCCTACATGTGGTGTGAAACATTTAGAGTTAGTACTACACATTTGAGTTTTTCAATTTCCATCTATTAATACTGTGAGTAAATCTCTCCAAACAAAGTCTGAAATCCATCTCAAAATTGCGCTCACAACAAATGCGGACCAAGTCCCAGCGAGTGAATACTTTCTTCAGAGCATTTCATGTGCAAACTGAGCAGGAGGAGATCACTACACACTCACCCTCCGGAGAGCACAGGTGAGACAACCCGTACAAAAGGTGGGTCAAAAGGAAAATTATCCTGTCACATGAAGAAAAAAAAAAAACCTTCAGTCTTGAGAAATCTCTTCCCCTCCCCCCAAAACCAAGCAACAAATATTATCACAGGACTCACTTTATAAGAGAAATTGAGCAGAATGTAGTCCACCCCTTCCTTTTCTTTTAAGACCTGCAAGTCACTATGTAATGGACTATCTGGGTCTACCCTGTAAGGAAGAAACACGAGTCAAATGTGACAGAAAGCACAATATTTGCAAAGCTGTAAAATGTTAAAAGCAACTGAATGAGACACTTACGTCCTTAACTTGACGTGCCATTCATAAAGGCTGTCACTGACTAGTTCGACTGAATAAATACCTGTGAAACAGACACAGAGCTTTACGTCAGTCTGCTGCTGAGATTTTCAAACAATGGAAGTCACCACTGCAGAGAAATGTGTCATTGTAGTCACCCGTCTTGTAACTCTGTGATCTGTAGATCTCCCTGAGTTCCTTCATTAGGCGGTCTGAGGCTTGCACAGAGCCAGACACTGCACCCTGCAACATAAATCAGAGGTGACTCACACAGATGGTAGGACACCAGGACAAATAACAAGACACCGTATAGCATGGAGGTGGGCAGGACATCAGGGCAGTCAGACATGCTGAGGTCCAGCAATTTGAATCAGTTCAGTTTTGCATTAAGGTGGGATCATTTCACCAGCAGTCTGGTGGTTTGTTCCTGACTGCAAAAAGGACATGAGAAGATTTCCTGATTCCAGGATGCATCGTCACCTTCATCGATGAGGCCACTGTGTCACCTGATAACGTCGGGCTGTGCTGCAGCAAAAGTTGAGAGCCAACTAAACGTCTTGCTGGACAGCTTAGCGTTTTTATCTGCCGGCAGCAGCCACACTGTGTCAGCAGTGAAAGGAGCGATGAGTCTGCGTTTCAGATGTAGTTCTGCTGTTCATCTGAACATAGCCAAAGTGACTGAGAAATGTCATTTGTCAGCGGGAGTAAAAAGAAGGTGTATAGCATAATCCTCTAGTGCTGTCAAACCATCCAGGAGTAGGGTTGAACAGCAAATGTTTATTCGAAAACTGCAGTATTTCAGCCTTTGCAGCAAACAAAGGGTGATCTAAATTGACTCTGAGTTTTAGTTATTTATAATGTCAATTGCCAACAAATGTGAAATCTAATGAGATATGATAAAGTATTTTAAAGGATGTGGATATGATACCAGCTTCTGATTCAATAAAATGATGTAAATGATGATGATGTAAAAAAAACAAAAAAAAAGGAAAAAGCAGCTCCTCCTTTTTGCCTCTATTACAATCACCAAAACTCAATAAAGAAAAACAAGTAAATGTTCACTTACATTCAAGTGATCCTGTCTCTGGTTTTTACGAATCTTTTCCAAGATGGCCAGATTTTCTTTTTCTATCCCGTCATCTTCTGACTTTTTTCCATCTGCTGGCTCCTCTTCTTTCATGTCATAATGGTCCAGGTCTTGGTCCAGGTCAATGTCCTGCTGCCAGTGTATCAGTTGTGTTTAGAAACAGAGTGTAAAACAAACCGGACCATCAAGCTATAAAGAATATGACTGCAGTGAATGACTGCACATAGGTACCTCTCCCATTTCTTCCTCCTCTTCCTCTTCAGATGTCACCTCATCTGGTGGCCCGTGCTGTAGTGTATTGAAACACTGTCATTGACAAACACTGAAATTTCAAGTGCAACAAAAGAGACACTGAATTTTACTCTTGTTTTAGGTCAGTACCTTTCGCTCTTGAGTAATAGGGCCAGCAGGTAGAGGCTGGTCAAGCATTTCTACATCTGGATGTTGTGGCAGGTTGTAAAGCCGACAGAGATCACAAATGAGGCGCTTCAACTGCTGAAGAAGCTGCGGGTGAAATTGTCCAGATAAAACAACAATAATGAAAACCACCACATTCTACCAAGTTTCTAGTGTTACAGCAGTAAACTAATGTGACATAGACATTTTTTAGTGAGCCTCTGTGAAGCTGGATCCACATCGACCAACTTACCAACGTGCTGCCTTTTCTCACATCCTCTAAGCGCTCCAACACTTCAGCCAGACTAGGATCATCAGAGTCAACAAACCATATTGGGGGTGTTGAGGGATAGGATTCCTGCAACAAAGGCAAAAGTGCAACATGGAAATTTAGCCAATCATGCTTGTATTTAACAGCTTTCTTGTGTACTGCTTGTATATCAAAACTTAACAGAGAGCACTACTCTTATGAAACCAAATGGGAAAGCTCATCTTATAGCCAATGCTGCACTTTAGCCCAAATCTATAAATGATTTCAGACCAAAACTCTTAACCCACACAGCTGCCCACTGAACAAAATGATTTGTCTACCGCTTGCAACAGTATCTCGCACTGAATGGCAAGTGGCCGAGTGCTGCACTGAGCCTTCAAATTCTGGATGGGTTATGATTTCAAAATTTTTAGGACAGTCATTAAATTGCAACTATCACCTTGTCTTAAAGTACATTTTCCGTAGTTTTTTAACCTGTGTGGGTGTGACGTAGTTGTGTGAGTGAAGAGTACCTGCATGTTACTGCAGCTAGTGAGTAAGCACATGCTTCAGGTAGTGAGTTGTAACAGTGTCCAGTTAAGCTTAGGTTACAGCCTGACAGTGTGAGAAGACAGGGTGTTTGCTGCTTCAGAAGAAATAAAGTTGCTGTTTACAAATGGCACCACAGCATCTCAATACCATCCTTCATCAGACTGCTCTGCCAGAGCTGGTTATTAGTTATGAGCCAGGCTAAATTAGTCCAAAGAAACCAGTGCGCTCACAACTATGGTAAGACAGGTAAAGCTAGATGCTAGCATATCACAAGTCTACCAAAACTATGCAGTCATTTATGAGCCAAGTACTCTCACTCTGTGTGTGTGCACATGTCCACGTGAGCAGGGGTGGGGTGGAGGGACGAGGAATGGTTGAAAAGTTCCCAGTGAATATCACACATTATCTTTGCTTGAAATGCCCTTCCCTACTTCAAAATAGACATTTATACAGCTGCTAAGTCATGCATGACCTCAGACTTCAGTTTACATGACTTAAAATACATTGACATCACATCAATTAAATTTGAACTTTATTACTTTGAATGACTTTGGCTGACATGAGGCATCAATGATGGTTTGGTTTTCAGACACTTTAGTGTCATTAAGCACCAAGTCAGACATATCAGAGCTCCCACAAAAATTGCAAGCATAATTATGACTTGTATGTTGAAGTGAACATTATTTAGAAGTAGAAATCTGGTAATTACAGTAATTTTGATATGAAAAAGTCATAAAAAAATCATTCTTGAGCAGATTGTTATTGCCAAGCACCTGCGAAAATATGTTGACCTACGTATGCCTGATTATTGCATGAACAAGGCTTAAGCCACTGAATACAAACAGCCATCATTCAACATTTCAGCTATCTCAGCTATGCGATCCAGCACAAACAAAAACCAAAGCCAAAGAAGATACTCACTGCGGATTATGTCCCAATAGAGCAAATCAGTACATCACGGCAGATAACAATGGTAGTGGTTCTCAGTCCTGTTCCCGGGTACTCCAGGCCCTGCATATTTTCCTACCTGCTCGTCCTATAACTGATTGGCTAAATCAGATGAGTTCAGCCAATCAAGCAATGCTGACCACACATGATCCAGCTAATCAGACATGGGAAATATGCAGGTCTTGGGGTACCCAGGGGCGGAATAGACTGAACTACATGGTGGGGCCACATTGTAATTACTCACTTCTCTGTTTTTTAGATGGAAGACTGTGAGGCCGAATGTACTCAGGTTTCTTTGAGGTTGATCTCACTCAAAGGCGATGCAGACTGACTCAGCTTAAGTCTCAACATGACACGGCTATCAAAACATTTTAACAAGCCTGTCTGTGTCCCCACAAATGAGCACAAGTGGAAGTGTACGTGTGTGCTTTCTGCTTACAGATGAGGATGTGGTCAGGATGGTGTGTGCCACCTGAGCCATACAAATACAAGTGCCATGACAAGAGAGAGCTCCAGTTGCTGGCGACATCACCTACACTTAGTGATGATTAACATCATGTTTGATGATTATTTACATAACTGGTAACGTAGATACGCCGCTTCAAGGAGTTTGTGTTGAAATGCAACAAAATACCAGGCCCATCTGACGTTATGTATCACGTCAGGTATACATTTTAGCAAAATTTATATCACGTTGCAGCTACGATCACATTATTAGCTATTTACAAAAATAACACAAAGTTAACTACAGTGGAGACTCATTCATATCTACATTATATCGCTGTGTACATATTTTAGTGTCCTGATAAAGGAGCCATTAACGTCACAGCTTTAATATGTGCCAGTAAGTTCGTCAGAGGGATCGGTCTATTTAGTGAAGAGGCAGAACATACAGTAGAACAACACACCGTTAAACCGCCTCTATTGAACATTAAAGATGTTTAAGGGACATTCAGCTGTGAGCCTGTTAAAATTAACGTGCTATTTGAAATATACTTACAAACATCAGTGATTTTGCTCAAGTCCCACTTTGGCTCAGCTAAATAACGTCAAGATTAAACTATATACGCAGCTTCAGTAGTCAGAAAGTTAGCAGCCGTAGTACTGCAAACAGTAACGTAGTTATTTTGGCTAACAAGACAAGCTAGCATCAACGTTACTTTCAGTAAAGAGGAGGCTAGCAAAAGCTACCGCAGCGTCGTTACAAATCGACGTTTTCTCGTATACTTTTACAAAGTGAATTTATCACTGGTGTTGTGTCGCTTTCTTTAATCAGTGAAATTACTTAGACGTTGATGCCTAAACACAACACGGACATAAAAGGCAACACTTTAACTGTATTTAATTTGTAAACACGGAACATTCCGCGGAAAGATTTGGTTTCAGTTGATAGTCAGTAGCTGCGTTAGCTTGTGCGCAGAGCTGGCCTGGACTCACCGTGATGTTGCAGTGAATGATCAGCAGCTTATCTCCTGTTACGTTGAATTGGCAACTGAGTTCGTCAGGTTTCCAGTCTATTATTCTGAATCGTTCGTGATTTGGGTCAAAAATTGACTCCAGAAACTTCAATTCGGCCTTCAGCCCCGAAACCGACATCTTCTACTCATCTCAAACCACCAGGCCGCTGGCAGAGGGGAAGTCGGGGCGGGATGTGACCGCGCAGTTGAGTCGGGTCTACGGATCTCGCATGTTAGCGTGAGAACAACAACAAAGGGCTGGAGGGTGAGGTTCATCATGTGCACTGTCAGAACTATTTGACAGGTAGGACACTCCACAATTTCTATTTAATTTATATGTGCTTCACTGTATTTCATTTGGTTTTACTTTTTTGTTGTATTTTTTGATATTACATGATTTTATTGAATTTCATGCCAGCATTCACAACCCACAGGGTCTTAAAACAGGATGAAAACATTATAAATGACGTCTACATGTATCTAATAAGTATACAATATATAATATACAGCTGGGCAGGGTGGGCAGCTGGCCTGGGCCCCCAGACCAGAGGCCCCAAAAGCCCCACATTCACTGTGTGTCAGTTGGTTTGTTTGCAAGGTTGTTTGGGAATTTCCACCACAACCGTACAATGTCAGCTAGATCCTGAATTATTACTTAACCCTGTCTCACACTCCAGTTTTAAAACATGTCACACCTTTAGTTTGGACTGTACTCAGTGTTTTTGGTGTTGGTATAGTTGGTCTCTGTGTAAAATACAATAAAGCTGCCCTATTTGCATGCAGTGTGCTTTGTGCTTGATGGGAACTTGCAGACAATAGGGTCTCAACGGCAGGTATTTGCTCTGAGGCACCCAAAGGCATAATACAGGTTTGATTAACAGGTAAGCTGGTCTTTTAGCCTTTTAATTTGATATTAATGACAGCAATGGTAGTAGTAGTAATCTCACCTTGTGACTTTTGTTAATTTTACATCATGGACTGCAATAGAAATAAGTCTTGGATTCGTGTCTTCTTGGCACCTTGACCCTTTGAATGTCAAATGAGCTAAATAGGGAAAAAAAATCCATGTATGTATGTATGTATGTATGTATGTATGTATGTATGTTACATCAACAGCTGTCTTCATAATTTTCCTTTATGGAACATTATTGTTTTAACTTGGCATTTTCTGTTTTTTTTGTTTTTGTTTTTGTTTTGTTTTTTTTCATTTTTTACCCTGCAGGTATCTTATAGTAAAACACAGGTACCCCATGTAACACAATATCCTAAACTCTTTGTGTGTCTGTGCTTTTTGGAAAATTGAGTATTATTGTTGGACAAGGGTGCAGCCGTTGTGAAAACTGGACTTATTAATGTCATTTCTCTGTTCAGGTAAACAATCAGGAACCATTTTATATTAGGTGTACTGACTCGACACTAGATGGCACCACAGATAAGCATGCCCTGCTTACAACTACACATGAACTCTTTTTGTAGCCGTGCACGCGTTTTAGGACAGGGCCTTTATCTGCAGCAGTACACACCTTCTTTTACAACAGAACTGTACGTAGTGCAGTGCATGTAACTACATGTCAGCAAGTCATGACTTTGAAGGATTGACTAAGAGGTGCTTTCACCACTTAGTCAACAACTGTGCACAACACCTGCCTCCTTACTGAATAACTAATACCGTAGTTGAACTGGCACTTTGAAGTTGGATTACCCTTCCTGTAACAGTGGATTTTGGTAAGTGTTGATGAAAAGCTTTATTATTAGCACGTGTAAAGTAAAAACAGCTAAATGTGGAGACATGATACAACATTGGTTGTTAAAATGGAAGTGTGAAGTTTAACAGAAGGTAATGCTTGCAGTTATTGCAATTCACTTAGGTTTTCATTTAAATTTATTAAACATGCATACATTAAACACCAAGTCAGTCAATTGGGAATGACAAAAAAAAATTCCAGTGAATTTTGCTGCTTTGGTGACTCTTTTGTTTTTGTTTGGCCATTTCATCAGTGGTGGAAGACTTATTGTTTGCTTCACTAAAAGTAGCAATAAAACTATAGTAAAATACTCCATTACAAGTGAAAGTCTTTCATACACAATCTTAAGTTCAGCAAAATTTACTTACCAAGTATCGAAAGTAAAGGTTCTTGTTCTGCAGTAAAATGTCTACCATGACTAGTATATTATGAAGTATTACATTATTATATTGTTACTACTGATGTCTAAGTAGTATTTTGCTGTTGTACCTGGCTGAGGTGGAGTTAATTTTAACTACTTTAATTCAGCTGGGCTGTTTTGTCCAGTGCTTTTATGTTAAATTTTAATCTACAGTAATTAACAAACTGTCAAATAATGTAGTGGAGTAGAAGTATAAAATAGGATCAAATGGAAATACTCAAGTACAGAGCTTGAGTACATTTTCTTAGTTCTCTACACAACTGTATTTCATGTTATAGTATGGCTGCAAACACAAAAACATGCAAACCAGAAAGGCAGCAGTCTCTTATCTACTTGTTGTTGTGTTTTTAAGGTCTCCGAGGGACTTCGGCATGAAGCTGCCTCATTCATCTCTGATTACCTTTGCTCTACTGTTTATACAACTATCCGGTGCATCCGGGGGTAAAATCCTGGTGTTCCCATTGGATGGAAGCCACTGGGTAAACATGAAAGTACTCATAGAGGCACTGCATGCCAAAGGCCATAAGATCACCGTGGTCCGGGCGTCTGATAGCTGGTACATCACTGAAAAGTCTCCTTTCTACAGCTCTGTCACCCTCACCAGTAATGGATTTGAGCAAAACTTTGATACCTTTTTGTCTCGACAGCTGGATATCCGGCTTCAGAGTAAGCAAACCTCTTTCTGGTCTCGCATGCAGACTCAAATGGAGCTGAACAGGGTGGTTGTGGAGCAGTTCTCCCAGTTTCATAAGGGAATGAGTGAACTGATCATTCAGATGTTTGAAAACAAAAGCCTGATGCAGTCTTTTCTTGAAGCCAAATATGACGTGGTTTTGACTGACCCCGGCATCGGTGGAGGGGAAATGCTGGCACGTTGGCTCCAGGTTCCTCTTGTTTTTAATGTAAGATGGACTGTTGAAGGAGAAGCTCATTTCCTTATTGCCCCCTCACCTCTGTCATACATTCCTTTCACTGCAACAGAGTTGACAGATAAGATGACTTTCCCTCAAAGAGTCAGGAATGTTTGGAGTTATATCCTTGGGATGTACACAATGTCATCTATCGCAGCACCTCATTACAAACCAATAGTTCAGAAGTACTTTGGTCCTGATGTGGACTACTCATCACTTTTACTGGATGCTGATATATGGCTTATGAGGAATGATTTTGTCTTTGAATTTCCACGTCCAACAATGCCAAATATAGTCTATATGGGTGGGTTTCAGTGCAAGCCCCCAAAGCCGCTTCCTGCAGACCTTGAGGAGTTTGTTCAGAGTTCTGGAAACCATGGAGTCATTATGATGACCTTGGGAACTTTAGTGGCAAAGCTTCCTCAAGATATAACTGAGGAGATTGCTGCAGCCTTTGCTCAGCTGCCTCAGAAGATCGTGTGGAGGTATATGGGAGAAAGACCAGCAAACCTGGGCAACAACACATTAGTGGTCAACTGGCTGCCACAGAATGACCTCTTAGGACATCCCAAAACTAGAGTTTTTGTGACCCATGGTGGCACTAATGGGGTTCAGGAGGCAATTTACCACGGAGTTCCTGTGGTTGGGCTTCCTTTATTCTTTGATCAGCCTGACAACCTGTCCAGAATCAGAGCAAAGGGAGGAGCAGTGATAGTGGATATTGGCATGCTCGATAGACACATCTTTGCAGATGCCCTGAAGACAGCTCTTTACGATTCATCTTACAGGGAAAACATGCAGATGCTCTCAAGGCTGCACAGAGATCAGCCCATGAAGCCACTGGACCAGGCAGTGTTTTGGATAGAATACGTGATCAGACATAAAGGAGCCCGTCATCTGAAGACACAATCCAACAAAATGTCCTGGTTTGTGTACAGCTCTGTGGATGTCATTGCTGCTTTTTTGACAGCTGTGATGGTCATAGTATTCTTCTGCATTTCAGCTGTAAGGCTACTGTGGAGAATTATTTTTGCTGGGAAGAAAGTTAAACAACAATGACATAAAAAATAAATTGTGGGTTTTGTGTGTGAAATCGACACCAAACATTAACCAACAATAATCTCTGTGTGTGATGCTGCTAAAGTTGAAGTCATTACAGAAAATACTGCAGTATTTTTAAATTGATAAAATTGGAAAATTGAATGACTTACTATATTAACAGTATTTCCAAAAACCCCAAAGACTGAAGAGATGTTTTCAGTAACAAATATGTATTTGTCATCTAACACAAATACATACAACAGTATTTGACAGTGATTTAAAATACATTTGGAGTGCAACCTTTTTTTTTATTTCATATTTTTTGGGATTGACTCAATCAGTAAGTGCACGTTTTTTTTTATGGTATTACAAATGGAAAAAAAGACCTAAAATTTAAAATAAATGGTAAATTAGGAATGCATGAGTGAGCTTATATATGACTTATTGATGTGGATATTACTGTAAACATGACCTGAATATAATGATTAAAATCTTTTTTTTGTCCGTGTGAACAAATCTTTATTTGACAAGTGACAGATAGAAATAATGACAACATTTTGCATACTTACACATCCCTCCCCATGGCAGCATTCCTCCTAATAGCTCCTCTAACAGTCCTCCTCAGGGTCTCCGATGAACTGCTCACTCATAGGTAAAATGTAATGTACAGCGTTAATCTGTTCATGACCTNCTTCTGCATCTGTTCCAGTTGTTCCTTCAGTCTCTGGTACTTCTTGATCCTCTCTGATGTTACTGTCAACTGGGATTGTCACATCTGTCACAACTGCCCTCTTCTGTTTCTTGTCAACCACCACCATGTCTGATTGTTAGCCAGCAACTGCTTATCAGTCTGCAGCTTGAAATCTCACAGGATCTTAGCTCTGGTGTTTTTAACCACTTCCACTGGTGTGTCCCATTGGGAATTGGGGACTTCTATTCCATACTTGGCACAGGTGTTCATGTACACTATCCCACCAACTTGGTTATGCTTTTTAGTGAACACTGTCCCAGCTTGCATCTTACACCTAGGGCTTAGACTTCCATGATATTTTCTCTGTCCTCACCACCCTTGGTCTTCTGCTGCCTGAGACACTCTCTTGGCAGTTATATTAATGGATGCTCCCTGTTTTTATCTTGGATGGTGGCTCTGACACTCACTAATTCTCACCTATCCTCTTGTCGTTGCTTGTCTCAGGGTGTTGGACTTTGGTAGAACCCTCCATGAAATGTGAGGAGTTTTCACATATTGACATTAGTGGCATCTATCTCCATCTCCTGCTGTGACAAACATACTAATCCAGCCAAAGACCTGTTTCTGCCTATTGTACTGCCTCATAATACCAATCAAATGCTATTTTACATTTAGCTCAAATTTTTCTGTCTTTGTATTTCTTTCCCCTTAGTACTATTACTTTGAGGCTTTGGGATCATTGCATCACCTGGGAGGGGAACCACATCCCCAGAACCACCTATGCCCTGGTTTGCTGTCACAGAATGACTGTTGGTTTATTATAAGCTGGCTAGTCCTGCACGTCCCACACCAATGAGTATGACATGATTGGCAGACTCAGCAGGTAAAAAAAAAAAAAATACATAAACAGAGTCTCAGTGAGCACAAAGTTGTGATGCATTTATGGTGAAACAGTCCCAAATCCTTGTTAAGATTAAAATTGTTTCATTATGTGACTCAGATTTAAAGTGTAACTGGGTTACTACACCTCTGCTCCAAAAACATAGGACTATTTACTATTCAAAGACATGTACAGGCCAGCAAATAGCATGTAGGGCACTCTAGAGGGCGCTGCATCACAGTTGGTGTTACTGCAATACACTCTCGTTTTTTCTGCACATTTGGGCCTGCCAGGATCGCGCAGTGTCATTTTTTATGTTTTCAGCATTTTCTTCAAATATTTTTTGATTTGGGAAACTCAGTGGTTGTTTTTCCAAGCATCAATTCTTGAAACGTATAACAACATTTTCTGAGACATCTTGTTGTTCCTGACCTGAGACAGACAAGAGTGACACACTACTTCTCCGGCACAGTCAGTGTCTACATCGGCAAAAGTACAGGCCATCAGACAGCCTGTCTGGCTTGTTAGTTTAAGTCACTTTGTCAGCTCCATTAGGGACAAGGTTACACTGGTGTAGGTGTGAGGCTGCTATTACCCTATATTAGTTCAAAGAGAAATAGGATTAAAAGTCTACTTAAAGCTCCAGGTCCTGTTGAGGTCAGGGCTTAGTCAGCCTGAGAAACTGCTTGACCCAAGGCACAATTTAGAGCCTAGCAGCGGTTTAAGTGCTCATTGTTTTGCAGTTGGATGATTGTGCAGCAATACCTGAAAAATACTTGTTCCTGATTGGCTGACAGGTGTGCTGTAAAAACGTGATCACTAGCTTTCACCAAAAATTGCGCTATTTAACTGCAAACTATTTTCTCACGTGGTTTTTCCACTGTTAAATGTCTGTGGTTAAAAACCTGACGTACAATAACAGCGTCCATCTTATTATTTGTTTAAACTGATTTCTGCTCCACTTCATGACGGGACGTCAAATCATGCACCCGCTGGTCTCTGCGCTCCTCCAAGATCTCGCGGGATTTGACATGAAACGGGTGGCTTTAAAGAAGGTGGTTCCCTTGCTGCACCGGGCCGACGGCACAGAGCTGCACAGGTAGCCAGCAGTGGTGCTGAAGGCTCCCGCTAGTCTACCCAGCGACCCTTCCCCCCTTGCGCGACACGATTGGAGAGTCTGGAGGTGCGAGGCTCGGTGAATCCACCCCGCATCATCATCATCACCATCATACCCCGCTCAGGTCACCTCAGCGCTCGCCTACCGGCATTTTCCACCTCCCGTCTGCGAAGATGATACCTGGCAAAGGAAGAGCTGCAATCATGTCCTTCTCGGTGGCGATTTTTGGAGCCCTGATGCTGCAGTCCGTCTCTTCCCAGAACGGTAGGAAATGTGCCCCCTTATAGAAAAGACATGACGGCGATCTGATTGCGAAAATGCGGGTTTTAAGGAGGGATGTCGCCTGCATATCTGCATTGGGACATTTTGTTTAATGAACCATTGCAAGACGTCTCAGTTATTAAGACCGCTGTCCATCACCAATATCTCACCAGCCTCATTAGATGTTACCAATAATCCCTGAACGCCACGCCGAAAAGAGACACCGTATTAATCGAATGAAGCGCTGTTTTGCGATGAAGGGTCAGTAAATGATTAATAGGCTACAATCTGTATTCGCTGGGCTGAAGTGGGCCACACGGAGGCCTGTGCGATGTCCCTAAAATGTCCTTTTGAAGTGTGGAGCTGAATACATGAGCGGCTCGGCCGGCAAGGACGAGTTCTGCTCGTTAGGTATCGGAGAAGGTGGACGGGGACATGGTGTCACACCGAAGTTCACAATCTGCTTTTCCTCCGAGATGAGCACGCACACAATCTGCATGCTGTCACGCTCTGGCATGTAAGGATGTAGCTCAGGAATCTTCATCCGGTATCAGTGACTCCTCTCCTGCTGGCTGAGACAATGCTCTGCACCAGTCCAGGTTCTTGTAACATGCGTGTAATTAGACGTTGGACCTTTTTAGATGTGCGCCTCTGTAAATAGCAACAGTCCATTTTGCTGCATGCTTCTATTTTTAGAGCGGAGATGCTGCACTGGGAACCATGGCTTTAATGTCCTCTTGGATCAGAGAATCTGTTAACTCCTTGCTGAGATGCACTGCACTGCAGAATGGCATTGATTTCTCATTCCACTTGTTCGAATGACCCTCTGCTCATAAATCTCATCCCCACCAGACCAGTTTAGAGCAGTTTAGACCCATCTCAGCTGAGTGTTTTGTAGGTGTATGTTGTGAGTGTCCCTTTGCAAGCATTGTGTGAGAATGAGTGAGAATTTATTCAGCCTTGGCCCTCCCTGGAGTTGACCATGTGTAGGAATGCATTACACATCCCCTCCTATACAGCACACCCACTCATAACATCTCTCCTTCTCTCAGCACTCCTCTGGATGCAGTTCAGAGTGCTGCTTAGATGTAATGGTTTTTTGTGTGTGTAGCAGATAGCTAGAAAATGTGATATTTTCTTATCTTCACTTGTTTTCAAAGAGTCCAGAGAGGCTTGAGGGTTCATACTGTATATATACACACACACACACACACACACACACACACACACACATATATATATGAAATATATAATCATTGCCCTTACAGTGGCTTTTACCAAACCTGTGTAATAGCGTCATTCAAACCATTTTTGGGGTGATTTCTGATACAAAATCTGTTAAAAACAGCTGATGGCGAATGTCTCGATTGCAAACAGGATTTTGTGGCTTCATTAATGAGTGGAGTGCAATCAGTGAATATTTGGGAGTTACCAGTCTTGGGTTCATATAATCAAACTGGAAATATGCAAGGATTTATTTGGGAATGTGCTGCAAATTTTTAAACAGTTAATCAGCATAAAGCACGGTCCTATCAGTGTAATGTGCAGCAGGGCTACAAACGTTGATTTTTTCATCATTGATTAATGTGACCATTATTTTCTTTGACACACACACAGCAAAAATAAAAATGGTGGAAATGACTTAAACCACTATTATCAAGGTTGGTGCTTTTCTCTCAATTGATTAACTGATTAATGGACTAATCATTTCTGTCACTGAGCATCAAAGGACTATGAATAACTTTCTTCACAGCTCGGCTCGTTCTCATGCTCCCTCACACATGCTAAATAGTGAGAAATGCAGTTTGTCAGAGTACAACTTTTTAATTCAAGATATGAATAGATGGCATCAAAGTATATTAATCTGAGTACGTTAGGTTCGAGTCACGTTTATATTCCTTTAAACAATCACTCAGTGCTGAGGGTCATAAGCGTGTTTTTTAAATGTCCAAATTCAGTATCTGATGTGCTCCAGTGATTCTGAGCAGCTTGTATATATATAATCAATAGATGCTTCCTGTTGCTTTTCTGCCCCGATCTCTCGTTGTCTCTGTCCATCAGGACTGTCTTCTGTTCTGATAGAATATTCATTTAGCATCCATTTAGCTCCTCAATATGTGTTCCAACAGTTTTTGGTACATTAACTGGGACAGCGGCCAGAATTGCTTCATATTACACTGGTTTAAATGGATTCACCGGAAGATACAGAGAAACGCTCAGGACTGTTCGAGGCCATCTGTTGTCAGGTGCTGCTGTTAGATTTGCTGTTTGAATAATGAATCAGAAATTAGCATCAATTTGAACTCAAGCCAGTCTCCAGTTCTAATAAAAAGTGGAATGTGAGGGGTATTCATTTTCAATTTTATTTCATATTTTCTGGTTTAAGTACCATATTAACGATCCTGTCAGTTTACAGTCACCAGGGGCTGGCAGGACATGGCTGAATGGCACATTCTGATTGGTCCTCACTGCAACATCCAAGAGTCTGATTGGATGGAAGAACTATATTGAAAAGGTTTGAATGAAAATAACACTGATCAGCAGAAATTTAATTATCAGCTCAGACTCATCAAGCTCAGACTCTAACTATTCCGTGGTTCCAGCTTCTGCAATGTTAAGATTTAGTGCTTTTGTTTGTTTTATATCACTATAAACTGGATATTTGTTCTGTTTTTGGACATTTGAAGGTGTCACCCAAGACTCTGGAGAACTGCAGTGGGCATATATATCATATTTTTTTAGACCAAATGACTAATAGATTCAAAATTTGTCATAAAATTCTCCTACTATAAACATAATTTTGCACATATTCACCAAGAAATCAAAGAAAAGCAGATTCGACGTAAAACGTGTATATAGACAGAAAAAAAGTGCTTTTCAGACATTTGACCTTTTAAAGGTGCAGGAATTAAACTGGAAACAAAAAAATTGAATAAATGAAAATGGGAACAAATTATGAGGCGACACTGATATAAAAAATGGAAATGAAGACAAAGAAGGCAGCGTTTACAGGCCGTCAGTAACTGAAGCCACCTTGGGCTTCTGTGACATTTAGAGACTATCAAAAAATAACTGATTGATTTCTTGATGAAAATAATTAGTTGGTTGCAGCCGGTGTTAGATTATTCAGGATGATCTCAAGCGATCCTGAAACAAAACTGAAAAAGCACAACGCAGCCTGTCCAGTCCTTAGATTGCCCACATGAGCCACACATAACCACACGCCAAAACTAAACTGACATCAGCTTGACGTGAGTGACGGCACTCAGATGTGGACGCTGCAGTGGCGTGCAGGACAAGCGCTACTGGCTCAGCACTCTTGACGCATCGAGACAACCTGAGGTGGCAGGATCCGTCTCTCAGCAGTTCTATGTTAAGAGCTGAGGTGTTGGCTTTAGTTTTCAGCACCAGTCATGTTGTAATTTTTAGTTAAAATGTGTCACAGCTTGCCGGTATAAATGAAGCGTTGTGGTGCAGAGATGCCCCAGCTTTCAAATCATATTCTCCAGACTTAAGAGAACATGCTTGGTTGGTACAAACGCCAGCAAAAAAAAATCACATCTTCATTTTCAGATTTTTTTTCACACGTCTGTCAAACTAATCGCTATATAATTGTTTGTGCATATCACTCAGCCCTAGTACTTCTACAAACTCAGTGACCAGTGTGTGAGGTACACTGAGCTAAAATGAATGCAGTCTAACACAACAATCCTGTAATAAAATAGAGGTACTGATTTGACTGTGTGATCATTTTGGAGGCTGTAGTTTGTGTTTCTATTATTTTGTCCACCAATGAGGGTACAGTCCAACAGCACCACAAACTGCAGCCTCTGCATTGACCAGGCAGTTTAATCAACACCTCCCTATGACAAGTGATTCTAATTGTCATGTTTGGAGGATTTACGGCAGGGCTGCTGTGTCGGAGTGCATCAGTTTCAGCTGGGAATGCTTAATAAACTGAGAGTCTGTAGGAATCTATAGGTGCCTGCAGTAAATGTGCTGGTGTTGATGAAGCAGTTGTGGGCTGTGCAGCGTGGTTATGTTGCCAGCTTGACACACACACACACGCGCAAAAAGTGGTTGTCTGTCCTGTGATGATCTGCCTGGTCCGGCTGGATGTCTCTTCCTCTTCCTACTTTCTTGTCGTAGAGTGCTTCTATGGAAACAGAGGGGGTCTATCACCATGCGCCCACACGCTCCCCAGAGCTGCAGCTTCTATAAATCTCCTCTCATGTGCTCTCCACAGTGCCTATAGACAGTGCTTATGACTACAGCCACCCTCCTCCTCCTCCTCCTCCTCCTCTTCCTCTCTGTGCAGCCATTATCAATTGTTTCACTGTTATTGCGGTTCAGAGAGGGAGACATTTCAATCCAGTGAGACTAACAGCACAGTCCGCCCGGTGTGTGCGCTCTTCTCTGAAGCTTTCCTGAGTGCGAGTCATGTTCTCATCACGCAGACAAGACATGTTGAAAACGACAAGGTCGCTTGGAGGACTTTTTGGATGTGAGCGCCGTGCGAGCCCGACACAAATTTATATGATATCATTAATTGGACAAAACCAAGTGAGAGCAGCCCTGCAAGGACGTCCCAGCAGAATTGAATTAAAGCTTCCCAGGAATAGCAGCAATAATGGCTTAGGCAGATCTGAGGTCGCCTCTGTCTCCGTCTCTGTCTCTTACCAAAAAGGTTGATGTGACTGCGTCCGACACACAGTTTGATGCTGCTTTTCACTGTTTTGTGTTTGAATTGAGATGCTGTAATTAGAGACTTTTAAGCAAGAGGTTTTCAATTTGTAATATTTGCCTGTTTTTTAGTCTTCTGTGAGAGCAGATGGAATGTCTTTGGGTTCTGGACTGTTTTTCAGCCACAATGAAGCAATCTGAGTAAATCAGCTTGGGCTCTGGAAAATTGTGACGGATATTTTTCAACATTTTCAGACAATTAACCATTTAATGGACAGTAATCAGAAGATAATCGTTAGCTGAAGCTGCATATTTCACTTTTCTTTGTTTCCTTTTAGGATGATTTTGTCTGTCAGTGTCTTTTTGATCATTTCATATTATCTTTTTCTTTTAATCTTTCCTTTTCTTGTTCATGTTTAATTCACCCTGTTATGTTCTTGTCTTTCCATCCTCCACCTGCTTTCCTTTGTTTTGGGATTATGCTCTCCCCTTAACCTCCACCACCTCCAGCGGGCTTTGTGAAATCACCTCTGTCCGAGACTAAGCTCACGGGCGACACCTTTGAGCTGTACTGTGATGTGGTGGGAAACCCCACCCCAGAAATCCAGTGGTGGTACTCTGAGATCAACCGAGCCGATTCCTTCAGGCAGCTGTGGGACGGCGCCCGTAAGCGGCGAGTGGCCATCAGCACGGCCTACGGCGCCAACGCCGTGAGCGTGTTGGGTGTCTCTCGTCTCACTCTGGACGATGCTGGGACCTATGAGTGCAGAGCCAGCAATGACCCGCGACGGAACGACCTGCACCAAAATCCAGCCACCACCTGGATCCGTGCTCAGGCCACTATAACGGTGCTGCAGAGTGAGTGGTCAGTGTAGACGAAACACCCCCCAACCCTCTCATTAGCAACCAGATTTAACACTTCCTGTGTGATTCAGCCTCCCTCAAACCTCTCCAGAGGACTACTAGCTTCCTCCATAGGTGCCATCCTCCCCTACAGACCCGGAAAATGAAGAAAAACACCATCTACTACTCCTTTACCAGCAGAGTTGAGTAGTATTTTATATTGTGTTCGTCCCTCGGTCCAGAGCGTCCTTCAGCCTCTGCACTGTAGAGCCCAGCCTCCTCCCAGTCTCATTTATTCTTACTGCATGTTTCTTTCCCTTTAGCTGTCATCTTCTCATTTCCCTGAACTGAATATCATCAATTTCATTTTTTCCTGTGATTATCATTAATCTGTTTTATTTCTGTGTTTCTTATTTCTGTAATGTGTCAAATTTTGCAGACTGACTATACTTAAGCATCATAACAGCTTTATCTGGTTCTTATAAATGACAGCATTTGTTTGTCGTTTGCCCACCAGCAGCGATCAATCACCGCTTCGTCATGCTTTTCTCTAAAGCAGAACTCTTGATGCAGATGTCCTGTCCCTGAATCTGAAATGCACTGGACTTAAATGGAAATCAAAAACTTGTTGGTCCTGAATTTTGCATGTTTTTACTTTTTGGTAGCTGCTGAAATGTTTGTGTATCAAAAAGTACCAAAAGCTGCCACCAAATGACTGATCATATCAGTAATCCTGTTTAGTTATTCTTTGATCAGATTTAAATTATATTCTAGATTTATAATCAAACTTTTACACTTGTAGTCGGTTTCATGTAGGCAAGGTTTTTGTACATAAGTTAAGACATTTATCACAGCATCTGTTGTTGAAGAAAAAATGATTGTTTCCATTTGTGACGACTCAGATTGAGAGGTTGCTCTCGTTTGTGTCTACACGCACAAATGAGATGTAGATAATCAGGATTAAGCAGAATACAACGCTCCAATTAAGGTCCTCATGGTTTAAAAGCTCACGTGAGGATTTTCTGCAGGTTGAAACTGAACCACATACAAATACGTTGCTGCAGAGTTTTTTATGGGATTCCTTCAGAGCTGCTTAATCTCATCTCTGAGTTAAAGCCAAGAGAGCTGATGAATGGACCTTCACCTTCATCAGTCATCCTCAGTGGCTCCCAGCATGAATACTTCTTTTACAAACAGTAAGCTTCGCTTACTTAAGCTTTTACTTCCCATAATTACCATTTGAATATTAAGCCATATGTTAAGTCTTCCATGAGTTTATATTTAGCATAAAAACCAGCGTTTGGAAAAAAGATCACAGACTTAAAATAGAAACTGGTTCCACAGGTTTTCTCCTCTCTAAACTCTTTTCATTCATCAGAACCCTCAGTGTTCCTCAGCACAGGAACAGCTGCAGATTGCAGATTACATTCATCATTAGCATATAAGAGAAATTTAAGCTGATTGGATGCTTCTTACTGCAATGCACCTTGGGAGCTGTAGTTCGGCTTCTCTTGACTTCTCTTTTGAACTTTTTATCAAAGAACCAGATATTTTCTAACGCAGTTGCTCATGTTTTATACTGATGATTCAGCCGAGAGGGTTTTCATGTCCAGCCGAGCCTTGGAAGTGCTCCCACTTCCACCCTCAGCTAACAGTGCAGAATATGACTTCTACTTTAAGGAACCCCGGATGCCCGAAATAATTCCTCCCACTTTGCAGCTCTATTCCTGTGCTGTATTGTATAAAGTGTGGCTGGCTGAGGTGTCTGTCTGAACCCTCTGAGCGTTGTTATTTACATCTTCCAGCACACCCTCACCCACGAGTCCTAGCAAGCATCACTTCTGTCGTGGCTGATCTGTGTCTCTGTTGCAGAGCCGTCAATCACCGCCTCTGAACACACCACACTTCCTGTGGAAGGCGACGCTTTCACACTGCAGTGCAACCTGACCGGCGCCCACAGTGCCCACCAGGAGAGCTACTGGATGAAGAACGGGGAGGAGATCCCGGAAACACGCACCCCAAACAGGAACACCGAGTACAGGTAGGAGTCACGGCAAAACCTTTTTGTGTGTGTGCATGTGTGCGAGTGTGAGTGTGAGTGTAGCAGCCTGATGTGGCTTCATGCGAGGTGTGTTTCCATTCTGCAGGCTGAACAAACCGAGAGGAGACGACGCCGGAGTGTACATGTGCGTCTACACCTTCGAGATGGCTCCTCCAGCCAACGCGACCATTGAAGTTAAATGTAGGTGCTGATTTGTGAGCCGCAGGCGTCTTTGTCGGCTTCAAGGCCACATTAGAGATGTCACCAATAAAAATGGCCCGAGTGGCCTTGAGCATCGGCAGCCCCGTCATGTGAGGACCTGTGATTTCACACGGCTCTGCTGGCGGCTCAGGGGCAGCCGGCGCCCTTGACACCTCCATCTAACCAATGCCCGGCTCAGTGGCAGCAGATGGTGTCTTGTTTGTCTGATGGCAAGGGATTATGTCTCAACGCTAAAATCTGGTCAGCCTTTTCTGCTGTTACATGCAACACTATGGAGGCAAATTGGATTTGGGGATGGTTTGCTTTTTATTTTATGGGGCATTTCTGTTCATTCGGGCAGACAAAAGGTTTACAGCCGGGCAGATTTATAATACAGAATACAGAGAAAAAAACAGGCTGCTGACTGTTACATCGAATGTTCCTGATGGATGAAATGCTGTGAAAGAAAGATTTGAATTCTGTTAGTCAGACTTACTGTTTTACTCCCTGATCATGGTTAAAACACTGAATCTGTGTTGTATTCTTTTATTGTGAGTTTCATCATTTTTTTATTTCCCCACTTGTTTTAACCTTGTTTGCTGCATCTTTTACCCCCTGCAGCTGTTTTAATGCCAGTTATATTTCCTTTTATCTTCCTAACTCTACAAAATGCTTCATGCATCTTGCTAGAAAAGGGCTCTATAAAGAAAAAGTTATCATCATTAATTTTATGATCTGAACAGTATAACGAGGTTGCTCATTCCGTGAAGAACGTCTATTTTCCATAGGCATTGATTAATATTGTTTATTATCAGTTTCTATATGAAAAGATGAAAAGCACAAATTAATTAATTAAACATTTTCATGCAACTCAAATGATTATACCTGTAAATGTCTGCAGCCACAGTGGACTGACTATATTTTGGTGAATTTCTTGACTGTATTGTAACAGTTGATCTTTCTGTTATTGTGTTTTTTTGTTTCAGCTGCTCCTGAAATCACAGGCCACAAGCGTAGTGAGAATAGGAACGAGGGCCAGCGTGCTGTACTCTACTGTAAATCTGTGGGTTATCCTCATCCCGTCTGGACCTGGCGCAAGTTCGACAACGGCATTTACAGGGTGAGTGATAGAAATCAACACTCCCCGGCCACTTCATTAGATACACCTTTACAATTGAATGCAATCCAATATGACAGATGTGCCACAAACTGCATTTAGGAAGATTATAATGTTCAGTTCTTGTTGAAACTGTCAGAAAGAGTTAATTAAACTATATGTTTATTATTGAGATTAGATTTAGATTTATTTGTCCTTCTGCAAGGAAAACTGTTTCCACCTTCCATACAGTCTAAGAGTACACAAATACATCAAACTGGACAGAAAACATCAAATTCAACAGATACACACATGAATCCCACACCATACGCCCACTACCACCACATTCTCCAACTTTACACACACAAACACACAAACTCAGGCATATGAAGTAAGACAAGAAGAGCCAAATGAACAAATAAAACTGGAAAAATACATCAGAGCTCAACATCAATCAGCTCTTTCTTCTCCCTCGACAGGAGATCGACAACTCAACCGGACGCTTCTTCATCAGCAGCAGAGACAACTACACTGAGCTCCACATTGCCAACCTGGACATCGGTTTAGATCCAGGCGAGTACCACTGCAACGCCACCAACATGATCGGCAGCCGCGAGGAGAAGTCTGTGCTCAGGGTCCGCAGCCACTTGGCCCCCTTGTGGCCTCTCCTGGGGGTTCTGGCTGAGATCATCATCCTGGTCGTCATCATCGTTGTTTATGAGAAGCGTAAGAAGCCAGAGGATTTACAAGACGGTGAGTGTTTTATTACTCCACAGTTTTTAATATGCCTGAGAAGGAACAGGTTGCACTGTTCAGTTTCGAATCTCTCCTGTGAATTTTGTGCAAAGTTTTATTTTGCATCAGAAACAATGTCGAGGCGACTGTAAGGCAACGTGCTTTCTTTTCGGGTGTCTGCTGCAGTCACTCCTTCACCAGAGACTCCGACCGGGTCCCCTGACACTGTGCTGTGCCTGCACTCAATAATTCAGTCTGCAGAGGTTGGCCCAATAGGCAAACACTGTTGCAGGAGGTCGCACCATGTCAGGACAGTTTCATGCATTTAATATTCATGAGAAATATGATACTGCAGTGTTGCGGAGGTGGACAGTTTCAATTATTAATGGCTTTCCAGGGACCTTGTGCTGTCCCCAAGCTGCTGCAAGCTTAACCAGGAGACTCATTTAGCTATTCAACCTGCATATGCCATCCTGGGATTGTTTAATACTACTGAGTACTTCAAGAGTCTAGCTATATCATAAATTATGCATTAACGGTATTTGGGTGACCTTTTCCTCTCAAACAGAATTTTGATGTTGCTGATTAGATGCTACGTGCAGCGAAGGACCGGCAGCTCAGAGCAGTAATGCTGCACAGGAAGATAATGTCATTATGGTTCATTACATGGTCAGAAATGGACCGTCGTGTTTGAAGTTGGGGTGAGTCGTGTTGGAGAAAGGTTGCGATAATACGTTAGCATGCCAGGTTTATGTCCCTCTTGCTCTATTTCCTTCCTCTTGTTCTGTGCATGAGCACCTGTTGCTGATTGGCTGGAATAGTGTCATGTGGCTTGGTCTGTGCTGCTTTGTTTGCTTCCCTTCTACAGAACCGGGGCTACGTACACAAAATTATAATTTTTAGCTCACGCACCAAGTGGACAGTTAGCCTTGAATTTGAAATTCAGCCAATATCAACAATCTTTCTCCAGAATGACTCAGCCCACCTTTAAGTCTCGTTGCGAATCCTGTCTTACAAAATGGATGTAGATTGCGTGAGTCACACAACAGATTCTTGCAGTAAATGTTAATAATTCATATTTTTCCTTTAAATAAGGCTAGCTTCAGCTGTTGAGTATCATAGCAGATTGTTATAACATCTCCCATCCTCCCCTTTTTCCAATTTGCATAACCTAAACCATGTTGGTAAGTGTGAGACTCTGCATGCTTCATGAATTTCAATAATTACTCTGCCTCATCTTCTTCCAGTTCACAGCACAGTACACTGTTTCGCTTCCTCATTAATGTCAAGTGCTGTCCAAAAGTTTCAGTTTTTAAGATTTCATTTTACCGACTTTAGCAGCTTCACATTCTTGCATCAAACTCACAGTCCCTGCAGCAGTGAAATGGCATGCAAGTCACTGCGAAGAAGCGAAATGTTTTGTGTTTGTGAATCATTTCCGCTGTCACTGTTCTTCACTGCGTCAGTGACTTCAGCAGAGGGCTGATGCTGATGGAGCTGCTCCTCTCTAATCTCTGAGAGTGAACAGCTGCTCTGCCTATCTGTGCATGACAACGGTATATTTTTAACTGTGAGTTTTGCCTGTATGTAAGTGTTGCTCATGCGCTTTAATGTGGTGTCGTGCTGGATTTGACTGCATTCTGTGTGTTTGTGGGTGACCTCGTGAGGTTTCCCTGCGGCGTGACAGCCTTTTGTTTACTGTATTGTTACTTAATTGAGATCTGCGTTTTCCATCCCATAACACAGTCTGCACATACAGCACAGATGAAACATGAGACATCTCAAAAACCTTCAGGATCGAGTGCACAATGTGTCAGGCACAGACATCCTTTATGCATTCTGAAAAAACAAAACAAAAAAACCAAACCAAAAAAAAAAAACACTTTTCACTTCATCAACGTGTGCAAATTCCTTGCGATTATTTTATTTTTTGGTCTTCATTTCTCCATATTTTCCCTTGTTGCCTCAGATGATGACCCAGCTGGACCAGTGTAAGTATTAAACCTTTTACCTTCAGTATCTCCTCTCTCTTAAACTTGATATTGTGTCTTTTGTTGTAGCTTCACCCCTGCCTGTCATAAAGCTCAGTGCTCAGTTCTTCCCAGATCTGGGTCACAAATAACTGGGAGCATCATGCAGTAATGCTTTGCTGCATTCACATAAATCACAGGGAATTAGTTTGAAGTCAAGTAAGGACATTTGATTGGCAAGTTACCCTCTGAACTCTCCAAATTAGGGAAGCTCTAAAGGCCACACTTTATTCTAAGTCACCTATTATCAGTCATAAGCAGTATATAAACATTTAATAAAAGGTTTGTAACACTCAGTTATAAGTAAACAGATGTAATTGTTTATTAATTAATATATATATATGTCAACAACTATAACACCCATAAGGAGACTGCTGTATCAACAGATAATGAAGGACAATATAGTAAAACCCTACAAATACTGTGCATTAATAAACAGTTAAAATGCCTTTAAAGCTGCTTACAGCTACATTATAGTGTATTATACGTAGCTTGAAATGTTTATATACTGCTTATAATTGCTAGCATTTAATAGCATTTGTGTTCATGTAATCAGCTGTTCAGTGTACACTCAGTATTATTGTCATTATTGATTAAAGGGGCATTCCATTAAAAATAACCCTGATGATATCATCAGGGTTATTTTGTTAGACTTTAGAAAAGCCCCTTTGACAGCCACAGAAGACATTATACAACTGTTTTCACAGGCACAGTGTGTAAAATCACCAAATTGAATCAATATTTAGTCAAATATAAAATGTCACAAACTGTGTTAAATCCCATCACAAGTTGGCAAATCCCAGAAAGATGACCCCTAAAAATTGGTGAGTTATTGTAATTGTCAACCACAAATATCAAATTTATGAAGACTGTAAGACAGAAAAGCAAACTCTTTGTCTTTTTATTTGATAGATGATTTAATGGTTAGCGTTGGAATCAAGTCATTATCTGTCAATCACCTCAACAGTACTCGTCTGTCGTTTGAGCTCTGAACTGATTGTTTTCTTTGTTTCTCACTGAAGGAAAACTAATTCAACCAACAACCACAAAGACAAGAACCTCCGCCAGAGGAACACAAACTGAGCAGCCTGTCTGCTGAGTAAGTGTTCAATTATTAAGAGGAAGCCTGATTAATAATAGTATTACACGCTTGTGGCCACAAATTACAAGATGAGCCACCATATGTAAGTATCACTGAAAGTCAACCAAAACAAGACTACTGTCAGGCTAATGAGTTGAATTTTCTCTTTATTTGCAGGTTGCATTACACATGTATTGACCATATGAAGGTAAACAAGAGGGGAATCCATACCAGTTGTTATTAGGATTTATCTGCCATTAAAAGTATGGTTGTGGAGGAGTTAAGTGAGGCATGCCTTATGATTTTGTTGTGTGAGCGTGCGAGGTCAGGACGTACTCAAACCATTATGGGATTGTTAACATTATAACCATTGTTGCTGCATGCAGTTGTTGACGTTTATGATTTTTCCCTCTTATTCACTAATTTCAATATTTTTACTACTTCTAAAATAATGCATGCAAGATGTCGACCTTCTATTTGAAGGAAGAAATGTATTTTTTTCTTTTCATGTTATTTTCTCTGAGACTGGCTTCATGTAGATAATCTGTGTGTTCTAGAGGAAAAACAAAACAGGGCAATGTAAAAGAAAATGCCACCATAATCTGGTATGACAGTCGTGTATAGTTTTATCATTCTGCTGCATACCGTTTTCTAAGTTTAGTCATTTTATCAGACAATATCTATTACAGGTTAAGGGCTTTGCAATGTCCCTCTAAATTTGATTAAGGTTTACTTTGCTGTATGTATGTACTGTATGTGTTAAATCACTATAACTATGTATCAAATCAGCATTATTATAAAGACTATTCATATTGTATGATGCACTTAAATGTTGAGAATAATGAAAAACTGTAAAAACCTACTTTAGGAGATCTGTACTAATCATTCTAACATATTGTTTTATAATCATGTGTATTGTACAGCATGGCTATTATCCTATGCAATTATTATCCATATCAATATATTGAAAATCATTGCAGCTTTTGATTTCTCTGTGACAAAGCTTTAAACTAGTAGGATCACCGTAGAGCGTTGATGGCATACAACACAGCTGCATGAATTCTCTACAGCTGACGTGGGAGTGGAGGCGGCGAGAGAAGCCCACGTCACGACTGACACATGTGAAGCAAACTGCAAGGTCCCGACTCATTTTTAAGAATAAATATCTCAAAAAGGAAAGCGTGTCTGTTGAGTTGGTTTCTTTGTGAAAACAGGTGATACATTCAGGTGCAGCACTGTGGATGCACACAGGCCGTTCATGGGAATGCAGGAGGATAAGAGCGTGCAGGAGATAGCTCCATCTAGTGAGGAGTTGAGTGACTCACAGCAGCCAGGCTGACTGTCAGGCATCAGAGGAATGTGTTATGTTTACTTTTTGTGGTTCTTTTTTTTCTAAGAGGTAAAATGAAGCAAACTTGAAATAAAAAATATGCTAAAATCAAGTCCTGCAGTCAAACAGCAGCATGGTGTTGAAGCACACAAAAGGTTTTTTTCTCCACCCATACTGTCCACACTGTGTCCCACCGATTTTGATTTATAAGCTTCAGATTAGATGTGAAAAGATGGAAAATGTGATACTGCAAACACCCATGATTAAATCCTAGGGATGAAGCTGTGCAATGTGCAGTTTTAACAAAGCAAGTGAGCACTTGTAGAAACCATAGTATTAAGATAAACTGTATTTACTGATTGCAATCTAAGTTTGTCCAAATTTAAGTAGTAAAGACACTAGCCATGCACCATGTGTAATAAGCTATTTTGCCTTGTTTGGCACAGAAATGCATTGTGTTGCAGTTTTTACTTATTAAGCTAGTTGAAGTTTCTTTAGATAATTAAAAGAGCTGGACGACAATCGATGGACGTCCGCGCTGGAATGAGTAAAGTGTCCTCATAGAGTGTCCTGTGTTATTTCTTCTAATTATAGTCCACACAGTTCCTGTGGTCTGTTTATGAAGGAATAAAGATTTGAAAGGACTCTAAGTGTCTACTTCATCCTTGACCGGATGCTTGGCTGTAAATTACTGTGAACCAATCCAGTTCACTGGAACTTTGGACTCTTGGCCTCAGTCTTTCTAAAATCCTGGCTGCAGGCCTGGAGAGATGAGCGAACCTATGAGTCATCAACACAGTTAGAAGCTATCATGTTTTGTCACTTACTGATTGTGTGTGGTTTTGCCATTTTATGTTATTACAAAGATACAGAAACACCTCATGCACACTCAATTGGCAGTTCATTAGTACATCAAGCTCAAGCTATTCAGTCTAATACAACAGTCCTGCAATTTTTTCTATCATTGTGAAGGTTATAATGTTCAGTTTTTGCTTAAACTGAAAGCCTTAGAAAGACCTGGGTGTACCGAATAAACTGGCTACTGAATGTATTTTTCTCCTGATTTATCCTAAAGCAGCAATGTGCAGCACAGTCAGAACATTATTTGGGAAATTGCAGCAGTACAGCAAAGGGGGGCGCTATATTATTGTGCTTGCTGGCTGATGGCACCAGTGGCCAGGTCTCATGGTGGGGCTTCTGGACACATGTCCAATAACTATCACCAGCTGGAAAGTAATGGAGTATTATTATGTGTTTTCATACATTTTAAACTGGTCTCTTAATAGTTTGGACCTGCTTCTGACGAGGTAATGCTGTGTTCTGCATTAATATGTCAGTGGGATTCAAACAGTAATACAAATGGTCCCTTTGTACAGCAAAGAGACATCTGTGACTTTGTGAACCCTGAAAAAAAAGGAACACAACTCTTGACAAAAATGATTTGTTGTTCTGTCCGTGTGGATTAACGTCTCATTCAGACAGTGCGATGTCAGGTGAAGTTCAAATGATAATCTGATGGACTAGTTCCTAAACAGGCCAGTGGATTGTATTTAGTGGGAACATTTAAATGTTGTTGGAGAGGGTTATAGTTTTAGTTTTAAAACATTCACACTGTAGCCTTCCTTTGGTTTTGTTCTGCTACTTACTGCATGTCCTCTGTTTTACGTTATCACCTGAACAGTTGTACCTATGTCGTAAATGGCCAGAGACCAGACTGAGTCTACATAAACAGATCCTCTCCAGATGTGCATGCTTCATTTCTTCGAGTTGTGTCATGAAATGTTTGTGCTGCCTTTATGCTACTTACAAAACAAAAATAAAAGGCCAAATAAATAATGAGTCATAAAAAGTAGACTATTCATTATGCTGGAGTGGAGGAGTCTCACAGCCTAAGGACAGAAGCTGCTCTGTGGTCTGATGGTTTAGCAGTGGATACTCCTGTATCGCTTGGCAGACAGCGGTGGGATGAACAGGCTGAGACTGAGACAGATACTGTCTTTCAGTATGTTTTGGGCTCTGTGCAGACACCTCACAGATATCACTGATGCTCAGTAAATGGGTGCGGTGATGTTTTGGGTGGTTTTAATCACCAACTGCAGAGCCCTGCTGTGCTGGGCAGTGAACATGTATGATGTTTCCAATCAGGATGCTTTCTGTTGCTCCTCTGCAAAAGTTAATGAACTTGACACAGGATTTTTTCCTTCTTAAGTTTCCTTAAGAAATGAAGGTTTTACAACACATAAAAATACTCTGCTTAGCACTACATTGGGTGGTGATCGGTTCTTGTCAAATAACATTTTTGTGACCCAGTAGCTAAGACCGAGTAGTACCAGTTCATGTTCTGCCCATTGAGAATCGCTGCAGTGAAACAGTGTATGTTTCCCATGTGAAATTATATAAATAGTTTTCCCATGAGGGTGTTAAAAATTTGAACATGACAGCAAGAAAATCACTCATGATAAACTGAAAACACACAGCACACAGAACAGTTTCCAAATAATCATATTAGCATAAGATGTAGAGTACCCTCCATTTATTTACCCTTAACTAAAGCTATTATGTAGATTACCCTTACTGATTTAAAGGAGACGGACAAAACATTAGAAACAACTTTGTGAAGTGCAGAACCACAAACTTCAGCCTCCAGAATAACCTTGAAGCTGACTCCACACGTCTCTACAGCTGTTTCAAGACAAACTGAGCTTGACAATTGAATTAGACTGTGTTGGTTCTAGTTCTGTGTACCTAATAAACTTGCAGCTGAGTGTAAATCAGCCAGATCATATGAGGAGAGGAAATTATCTCACTTGGCGGCAGCGCATATGAATCAGTAGCCTCCTGCCTTCAACTGTTCTATTAGACTCGTACAAACAAGAGTTTCACTGTTACAGTGAATATAAATGACAGGAACACAGAGCTCAGCCTACAAGGTTTTTCTGCCTCCGAACAGAGTGGAGAGTGATGACACTAAAATAAGACACAGTGTGAAAACCTAATCTGGCAGCTCATGATCAGGAGACTCCAAACTTGAAGTGCTGATGCAAAGATACAGCTTGTTTCTGGCTCTGTAGGATGATTGCTGAAGGAAAGGGGCACATATGACAAGCGGCAAGAAAGGGAAACTGGAAATTCTATTAAATTTGTGCCAGTTTACAACTGCTGATTGGAAAATTAATTAGTCTCTGTTGCATATCGTTGCATACTATCAAGGGAAATCTTGAACTCTCATAAATGATAATGTATTATATCAGATTATTACTGTATCGTGGAGACATTTTGGCATAAACAAACTGTTTACTTCTCCCTGTGTTGCTCTATGTTTTAAATAATTTCAGTGACATTTGCATTCAGGCTTTCAACAGTTACATAGCTGTCAACAACCTTTCACCAAATGAATTTGCCTTGTTGGTCTGTGCCAAGGAAATAGCTCATCACTTTTCCCTATGACTGAAAATGTCTTTTTCACACTTAAACACACTTATAATATTCATGTATCTACTATGGAAGGGGAGCTTTGCTCATGATGTAGGTTCAAGGGTTGATCAGAAGATCTGGCTATGCAGAACTGGAAATAATCAATTCCTCTGTTCATTTGAGATGTTTCAGTCCCTGAACCATACTGGTCTCTGTGGAACGGGGACTCAAACACTGTTGACACATCTTAGTGCTTGAAGCAGGGCTGACAGGCACGTCCCAAGTGTCCGTCGGTTGCAGGCATCAGTTCAAAGATTTCTCTGTGCTTTGTTTCTTGTAATCTGTTGTTTTAAAAGCGAGTTTGCAGCTTGATTGAATGAACTTGTGTATTAACCAGCTAAGTATACATTCATGTGTTTCATATCAGAATTTGGTACACTTATTCTATAAAACCCATATCTCTAATGCAGAGTGCTTCATACTGCAAACACACCCTTTGACTGTACTTTAATTTGCTGTCAGTAGATCTTGAGAAATACAGTTTTCATCCATTTTGTGTGACTGAAAACACCTTTTATGCAGAATTATAGAGCAGTTCTGACACTATTATGACCACACGTGTAATGTCCGCTGTCTATGTTAATATCATGATGTGTCTTAAAGGCGGAAAACAACTCTTGCAACCCATTACGCATGCTTCAATTCGTCAGGTATCTAAAAGACCGCTTAGGCTGCAGATATAAGCTCAATACAAAGTGTGATTTCAGGATAGATCCCAACATAAACTGGCTGCCAGAGAGCGACGCATTATTTTAATACTCTCTCTTCTTTCGACACAATGTTTGCACGATGCTGCACAAGGATTAGATTCTCTGACATCCCGTCGCTTTCTCTCAACTAGTAAACTATGAACTCCAAGGTTGGATCGCATCCTTGAATCATCCTCTCCAGTTGTCCTGACTGGGCGGGGTGAGCGCATGTGCCATCCTGGCTCCTATGGCAACCCGATAGATTAACTCCATCAATATTCACGTTATTAGAAAGCGGGAGGCTGATGGATCAGTGATGTCAGCGCTCTTTGAATGCAGCTGCCAGCTGCGTGCATGTGTGTCATCACCTGGCACTGGCAGGGAGCTCAGATATTTTGGGGAGGTGGAGATCATGCTTTGTCATTGAGGAGCTCAGCAGCAGCAGCAGCAGCAGCAACAGCAGCAGCAGCGTTCTCCCACTCCGGCACGTCCGACGCTCAGCATGCTGCATCCTGATGCGCTCTCGTCTGCACGCCGTGGGGTTACCTGGATTTACACGCATTTCTCGTTTACCGCCTGTACATGACCGTCGGATTGAAGCGGCCACGTATTGTTGACGCATCTCAATGTTTGAACCGGGGGAGAGAGGCACGTCCCAAGTGTCAGATAAGATACAACCCGTCCTGCGGATGCGCCGTCACTGTTTTGCCTCCAGTGGCACCCCAAGTGTATGAGATTCATGATTCATCCCTCTGTTTTCTATCCTTAGAGCGCATCGCCTCTCCTTCCTCAAAATGGAAAGATTCCAGTCTTCCATGCGCAAACGGCTCTACAGCCTGCCGCAAAACATTGGGCAAAAAGCCTTCGTGATTGACGAGGGAGACAACGGCGACAAGGACACTAAGAGGAAAAGTATTAGGCTAAAACACTTGTCCTCTCCGTCTCCTGCAAGCAGTTGCAGGAGCATTGAGGAGGCCAGGAGCGAAGACTTGGAAAGGGACGTTATTGTGAAGACCAACTTGAACGGGGACTGTCGCTTATTTAGGGGCAGCATCTCCTCCATCACCGGGCGGCATCCTCCCGGGTCAGATCCAGCGGAGCAGCGGCGCCTCATCCCTGAGGCTGATGCGGGTGTCAGTGAGAGTTTCCCCGGTGAGCACGGCCCCGGGGCCCAGCAGCGGCCAACGGGTGGTCTGAGTGGCGCAACTGGGCAAGCGTCTGTGTTCGACCAGTCAAGTTTCATCAAGTTGGAGGGTAGCGAGCAAATAATACCTGAGGACGACCGGCTGTACCAAGCCGGCTTCATGCACCGGCAGTTTGGGGCGATGCTCCAACCGGGAGTCAACAAGTTCTCCCTGCGGATGTTGGGGAGTGAGAGGGCCGTGGAACATGAGAGGGAGCGAGTGAAGTCTGCTGGCTTCTGGATAATCCACCCGTACAGTGATTTTAGGTAATTTGTGCGCAGAAAACCTTTCTTGACAAGCAGTGGTGTCTTAAGAAGTGCAGCAGGGAGCCTGCCACACATGTTAGGCTCGCGTGATCATTTTAGAGCAGCCTAATCTTG
The DNA here is from genome assembly GCA_037975065.1 of Chaetodon trifasciatus. NCBI lineage: Eukaryota > Metazoa > Chordata > Actinopteri > Chaetodontiformes > Chaetodontidae > Chaetodon > Chaetodon trifasciatus. The sequence goes on from JBBMOE010000002.1 coordinate 12,666,350, forward strand.
ACAGAAAATGCCTTCAAATGTGATCAGGTCACTATAAACTTTAGATCACAGCCACACTCTAATCCCCATGTATCCACGAATGCTTTTTTTGACATTATGATAACATGAGAGTCAGGAGTGTGGGTAGAATAACATGAGCTTATTGTGCCTTAGAGATAAATACGCACCGTCAACAGATAAATGACATGATTTCTAAAAATGATCCTTTTCTATATTTAACCTGCACAAGCCATTCTTACAGGGAAACATCTGATGTAAAGGAGTCGGCACACAAAATCCTCTTACAAGCCAAATACTATCATACATGTGTAGGATGTAAGTGTATGTGAGTTTTGGGTGGCCTGCAGAAGTGTGTGTGTGTGTGTGTGTGTGTGTGTGTGTGTGTGTGTGTGTGTGTGTGTGTGTGTGTGTGTGTGTGTGTGTGCATGGCTTCACACAAGAATAGGCTATATGGTAATCTAACCAGCCAATTTTCTGTACAATTTCATACATTAAATTTGTGCACCAAACTAAGCCAACCTGTAATTCCCTAATTTGTCAGCCATGCATTCATGCACATTCTGCATTTCATTGCATGCTGCATACAAACCTGCATTCTGTTCATCAGCGCCGTCAAGGGATTTTCATGACATTTAACCTTGAGGCTCACCGTCATCATATTTTCACTGGCCAGTTGTACGCCGATGTGTGTCACTGCAGTTTTTTTCCACTCATCTGAATTACACTTTTTTTTTTTTATTTATCATTTAGCGAGGGCAATGGATTACAGAGAGTGCAGCAGGGGCTTGGAAATGGGGTAATCAAAATAGGGTAACATGACCATTCAAGATATTAGAAGCACACATCAGTGGAGATTATTACAGTACAATTAGTCTAATGGAGCAGAGATGGTGTGGACGGGGAGGGGACACACCGCAAAACACTGATCACACACACATACACACGCACACAGATAGAGAGAGAGAAAGAGAGATTGAAATGAAAATGATGTTGTGGGGAATCAGGACACCCAGCTGTTAACTCTGTGTATGAGGTGTCATTACTTCATGCTCGGTTTGGATCATGCTGTGAGCAGGAGCAGGTGCCTGGCGTGGGCCTCTGAAGGCGAACACTTCATCCTGCAGATCCCATTTCAAGTTACAGGTGTAAACCTGTGCGCCATTAAAGAGTATTTGGGTCATTTTTGGCTTACTGACGAATCCGATCCTAATCCTGCAAACTCTCAACTTCACCCCTGATATCTGTAACAGTTGTGCTGACATACTGTGTGTTTCCATGACCACTGTGCAGCAGCTCAGTACAGTGGACCCATGTATCCTCTCCTTGTGTCTTTCAGAAACACAGATGTTTATATCATAAGTGACTACTGTCTTTTATTTTATGCTGGATACAACAGCAGACATACTGAACTGGCACGCTGTGTAAATATGGTTAATATGATTGCTGGTGGGCCTGAGCCACAGTACAGGTGTGTGTTAAGCCACTGAGCTGCATGCAGGCTGTTGTGCTTCAGCTGCGCTCTGGCAGCAAGAGATAAGTATCTCTAGTACAAATGTGATCCCTTTTTCAGCTGTCCTGATTGATCTAAGCTCCTTTCACCATTTTAAGCCTTTTTGTGTTCACTTAGCTTGTAACTCCCCTCTCTTTGTGCTCTCATGCTCTTTAACATAGTTGCACTCTGACCCAAATAGTGCAAGATTCCGCTGTGGACCAGCTGAGGTTCAGAGACGCCACAACTGCTGTATTTTCATGGTAACACCAGATTACACCAGCAAGTTGTCTGAGCTTTGTGGGCCAAATGCTGCGTGCACAGTCAGCCGATGAGCAAACGGGATGGTCTGCAGGGGACAGCAGTAATGCACTGTCCCCTGCAGACCTTTTTTTTTTCCCTTTTTTTGTGGTCCAGCTGTTCCACTGTTCTGCAGCACAGTGACGTGTGCAGAGCAGTAATGCTAACTACTCAACATCTGGCTGATGGGAGCTGACTTCTGGAGATGACATGGATTCCCAGGAGATAACGGTGGATTTAGCTAGAGAGGGGAAGTGCAATTAGGACCAGTGTGTCACCGCAGAGACAACAGGCAGATGAAGAGAGGAATGCAAATGCTTTGTTTGGCAGAGAACAACAGAAAGCTGATTAGAACAAATGGCCACCCTGCCCTCGCTGGTTCCCTCTTTTTGTGATGTTCTCCCGTGAAGGTTTGACGCTGTGATGAACCCCGGTCAGGAACCCAGTTCAGCTGCCTGTGGCTCTTTGCTGTGTCTTTATTGATTTTGTTTGCAGCATCCATAGACATCATCATCATCACAAACTACTCACATTTAGTCAAGTAGTCCTCTTTCCTCTCACGCACTTTGTCCGATCAGAGATTTTGAAAATGTTGCATTTCCTCTGATTTCCTCTTTCCTCTCTCAATCATTTGGCTCACACAGCATCAGTACTCTCTGCTGCCTCACATGCCACATGCCACAAGTACCCTTAAGTGGTGTAATGCATGCGCCCTTGCAGGTCTCCCCCCCCACACACACAGTTTGTGCTGGCCCTGTAGGTGTGTCAGGCTCCTGTTGGATCGATCAATGCTTAATTAGGTCTCTGAAAGGGATCGGACATGCACTCACACGCGTGCATGCTTTCTCATCTCGCATACACTCAAGATGGTAATTGGTTAACAGACACACTCCATATCTTGGCTGGCCTTTGTGTGTGTGTTGCTGTATGTGCATGTTTCCTGAATGTTTTAAAGCAGTCTGCAGACTCCATCTGACAACTGACAATATCAGATCTCATGATCGTGAACAGTGGAACAGCTACATTTAGTGTCAGATGACATAACTATATTTATCGTAGGACTGCTGCCTCTGATTTGCCAGATTTTTAACGAAGCCTCAAAATTTAATGAAACTACTTTGAAACACTTTGAAATGCAATTTGTTGACTTCGCTGTAAACAACAACTAAAAGCAGCCCATTTTTACGTGCAATTATAGGCGATATTGAACCCTCTGCTGCTGATACTTGAGGGTTTAGTTAGTTGAGAAAATCAATACTTCCTCATGAGAAATTCAGATGAATTCCAATAACCCATTTTCTCTCCGTCCGCTGCCAGAAGGCCAGTATTGAACTGAATTAGGGAGCCATCGTTGTTTCATCGTCGTCTTGCTTGTTTAGTCTCGAGCAGTTTGTTTGCCTTGTTTCTGCTCATTTGAACAGAAATCTACTGAGTTTGGAGTTACAGTGTGTGACTGCAATTTGCCCAGAGATTAATATCTATTTGAAGTTCCTACATGTCCAGAACTGCTTTGAATATGCAGCAGATATTCAGCATGCACATACACACACACTCAGACTTTAAATGTCTTCTGCGTGAGCCGAACAGTAACCACTGATAAAACTGGTGTCTAATAGTCTGTTCCTGTGTCACTCAGATTCTTTTGTACCAATTTGATGAAAGGAAACAGACCCAAAAGTCCAAACCACTGATAATCAATTCTCATACTAGGGCTGCATTTGTTATTATTTATTTTCATTGTTGGTTAATCTGCTGATTATTATCTTCAACCCATTTATCATTTTGTCTATTCATAGATAGAATATTCATAACATATTCAAAATATTCAAATTGATTCTTTTAGACCAAAACTCAAAGATATTCAGTTAAATGTCATATGTGACAAAGAAAAGCATCAAATCTTCATTATAGTTTGCATTTTTGCTGTGAAAGTGACTAAAACGATTATTTAACTATCAAAATAGCTGCTGACTCTGTGCTCTGGTCACTTCTGCACAGAGTTGGGTAAAGTATTGAAAGTCTATACTCAAGAACAATCACTCAAATAAAAAACAAACAAAAAAAATACTGAATAAAAGTGAAAATTACCATTTGAGAAACCTACTCAAGCCAAAGTAAAAAGTGCCTGGTTAATAAATTCCTCAAAGTTACTCAAGTTACATTCCATTTTAATGTGTGTGGGCCAGCGATGTAATGAAAATCAGTACTTGTGGATAAAACTAAGCTAATGTTAGCTATCGACATTTTCATCTACAGTATGTGCAGCCTACTCCAGTGTGCTTACAGTGGTCAGAAGAGGAGTTTTTAAAAGGGAGGCACAGCAAGCACTTCATCATGTAACTGCCAGACAGTCTCTGGCCAGGGAGTGTTTCTGGAAGCTGCCTCTTGTTCTGGGTTTTGTCCTGTCATTATGGCATCGTGGTCAAAAGGCAGCAGCAGTCGAGGTGCTCCTCACGCATTCTCCACTTCTATGCTCAATCTCTGCATTTAGAGCAGATTAGTTGGGATGATGGTATAAACTGCAAATGTAGTGAAGTAAAAAGTGGATTACTGCCTCAAAAATGCATTTAAGGAAAGAGTAGAAGTACAGTTTAAAAAAGGAAAGAGGAAAATGCTCATTCGTTAAACAAAATGACTTTTTTACTTGTATTGCAGTCCCGCTCACCCCTGGTTCTGAGTCCGCCATTCGGGTCCAGCTGGGAACCTTTGTGTTGTGTCATTCCACATTTCTCTCCCCTCATCGTCTCTCTTCACTGTCAGACCCTTCACCAGAAAACCTCCCTCAAAAATCACTCATGTGTCCTGACGTAGATCATTTGGCTTAGTTACTATGTGTGTGTTTCAGGTTCTACTGGGATCTGACCATGCTGCTGCTGATGGTGGGAAACCTCATCATCATCCCTGTGGGCATCACCTTCTTCAAGGACGAGCACACGCCGCCTTGGATCGTCTTCAACGTGGTCTCTGACACCTTCTTCCTCATGGACCTGGTCCTCAATTTCCGCACGGGCATCGTCAAGGAGGACAACACGGAGATCATCCTGGACCCACAGCAGATCAAGATCAAGTACCTGAAGAGCTGGTTTGTGGTGGATTTCATCTCCTCCATACCTGTGGACTACATCTTTCTCATCGTAGAGACACGCATCAACTCGGACTTTTACAAGACGGCCCGAGCCCTGAGGATCGTCCGCTTTACCAAGATTCTCAGTCTGCTGCGGCTGCTGCGCCTCTCCAGACTCATTCGCTACATCCACCAGTGGGAAGAGGTAGATCCTGCAGCCTGACTGCAAAACAGTCAGGACGCTGTGTAAAACATAAATATAACAGAATGTGATCATTTGCTAACCCTTTTTGACATATACTCAACTGAAAACAGCACAGAGACAATATATTAAATGTTTTCCCTCATCAACTTCATTGATTTTTGTAAATATATGCTTATTCTGAATTTGATGCATCAACACGTTTCAAACAAGTTGAGACAGGAACAACTAAAACACCTGTTTGGATCATTCCACAGGTAAACAGGTTCATTGATAACAGGTGATAGTATCATGATTGGGTATGAAAGGGGCATCCTGGAAAGGCTCAGTCGTTCACAAGCGAGGATGGAGCGAGTTTCACCACTTTGTGAACACATGATTGTATAAAGGATGTTACTACATGAGTTTGGAAACAGTTTGTAAAACCGTCGTATGTAAACAGTTTGTTTGCAAATGATTGCATTCTGTTTTTATTAATGTTTTACACAGAGTCCGAAATCTTTTGAAATTGTGGTTGTAAGACTTCAGACTTGGTAATAGAACTGTAACAGCTGGTTGATTACTTGCCGATTATTTGATGGAAAATTAATCAGCAACACTTCTGAGAATCATTTTAGTCATTTTTTAAGGAAAAGTGCCAAAATGTGCCAAAATGAAAAAGTCTTTACCATAGTGAATTAATGTTAAATTAATTATGAGTTTTGAACTGCTGGTTGCACAATACCACCGATGTAAAGACGCCTCGCCTGCTTTGGGAACATGTAATGGACATTTCTCACACAAGAACAAACAGTGCTCTACTCTCAAATGCTCCTCTGACTGTAGTGCTGCACATAGTGAGATTTGCCTTGCATTAGCAGATTTCCCATAACTTTTAACCTTGTCTGGATTACTACGTGTTTTTCTCTCAGGGAAAACACACAATACTGCTTATTGTAAAAAAAAAACCCCACAAATGTCCATATTCCTAAAGCTGTAGATTTAATTTGTTGTTTCTGAGACTCACACACAATCAACTTACTTAATAACAGATATTTTCCTGCATTATCTTATTTTTATAATTCCAACTGAGGCTAGGCCATTAATGTTGCTTGCAGATGGTTACGCAACACTGAAACAGCCTCTGGTGGTCTGTAGAAGATTAAGAACATCGTGGTCTGGTGTAGGACCCCTGTGTCCATTGGCCCACACAGGACCCACCGTATATGTCAAATCCTCTGATTGCATGACAGAGAATTTAATTTTTATAGATTTATTTACAAAGAGATGTGCGTTTGGTTGTTTCAGTTCCATTAATGCTGATAATCTGCGTCACAGGTTTTCCATATGACCTATGACCTGGCCAGTGCCATGGTGCGCATCATGAACCTGATTGGTATGATGCTGCTGCTGTGTCACTGGGATGGCTGTCTGCAGTTCCTGGTTCCCATGCTGCAGGACTTCCCTCCTGACTGCTGGGTCACCAGAAATAAGATGGTGGTAAGTGGATTATTTACGAGTCAGACAGCATCCAAATGCGCTCCTCTTAAATGCCCTTCGTCTGGCTGCATCAACTAACTTAAGTTTTACACTTAAGTTTGTCCTTAATGCGGAATATTTCCCTAAGCTAAGGGGTTTATTTAGGAGTGTTGCATAAAGCCTCTTAGCTTGTCTACTTGCCTAAGTGTTTAGACTGAGGCTTTCACGGTAGTTCCTGTCATGATGCAGCATGTGTGCACTTCAGTTACCATGGTTACGCCTCACTCACATCATCATCCTTTAGCTTGTCTTGGCAAAATTATTGTCAGTGTTTGCCAGCTGCTCCAAAACGGACAACAAAATGAATACAAACAGACAAAGAAAGCTAAACGGGATGGAGGATGAGAATTTAACCCAGGCCATAACAAATACGCACAAGCAGAAGAAGTAACTGACAAAATCATGACCAACAGTTTCGGTGTGCACATGAAGAATTGAAGAGAAAGAAGAACAAAGGAGATGAAACATCGACAGGATGCAAAAACTGGCCAGTTTCAATACAACGATATAGCTAATGTTAACATATAAGACAGAGTTACGGTTACGTTTGGCTCGCTAACTTTAGCTACATCAAATCTGTGCTCGTAGTGTCTTTTTGTCCCAAAAATGAATCACCATAAATTCAGCCATTGTCTCAAGTTCCACAAATTGTTTCACTGTGAAGAGGCTGGTGTGTCTCCCTGAAAGAAAAGGTGACCGAGGACCTTCTAGCAGCGCATGAAGGAACACTGCTGTCGCTGGCATTGAGGGCAAACACTTAGAGATCAAAGAGTTTTCTCTGACAACATCCTGAGGAAGTCCTTATGGTGATTTTATGCACCTCATTTTTTTCTAAGGCATCCATCCCTCATTTAAGGGCAACCTTAGACGGAGTGGGTTTATGCTAAACTTGTTTCTTCAGTAACTTTCTTACTTTGAGTAAGAACACTTTCAGCCAGAGTTACAACAGTGCTGGTCGTTTCATATGAAAGATTTTCTGTGTTTTTTTCATTTTGTCCGTTCTCTTCTCATTGGCTTGAGAAAGGTGATGTCATATACTTCTGTCCGCCAATCAGGATTTAGCAGCAAAATCTGATCTGTTGTTCTGTTGCTGTCAGATGAAACCACGGCCACACAGCCCTGATGAAGCAGCCGAGCTTCATATAGAGAAACGCTGTCGTGAGCTTTTAAACTTGCAACATTTTGATTAATTAATTAGGTTAATCATTTTACTTCCTGGTTTCAGCCTCTTGGATGTGAGGATTTGATTTGTTTCCTTGTCATATGTGACAGTGAACTGAATATCGCTATTGCTTGAATTGGACTGTGGGAAATTATGAGGGGGCATTTTTCACAATTTTTGGACATTTTATGGGCAAAACAAATTGATTAGTGAGAAAATGATCAGCTTAATCAATAATGAAAAGAATTGTTAGTTGCAGCCCTAATCATAGTCAAGTATTTATAGATAAGCTTTATTAATAATCAGTCTGAGTGCAGAGTATGAGCAGGTGTACTGGTAACTGAAATAGACTTACACCAAAAAGTCAAGCAGGACAGTGATGCAGGTGCATAAATCAGCATGCATGTGATAAAGGGATGATTTACGACAGTCAGTCAGGTGCTTCAAAGCCAACAAACCTGGAAAATAAAGACGTCATCACCTGGCGCTCTGATCTTAAATCGTCTCACACAGATGTGCTCTGGCATTGCGGATATTGATAAACTCTGTCTTTCCTCCTCTTCTTGCCTTTCAGAATGACACTTGGGGTCAGCAGTACTCCTACGCCCTGTTCAAGGCCATGAGTCACATGCTGTGCATCGGGTATGGCCTGTACCCCCCCATCGGCATGGCTGACGTGTGGCTCACCATCCTCAGCATGATTGTGGGTGCTACCTGCTTCGCCATGTTTGTGGGTCATGCGACTGCACTCATTCAGTCTCTGGACTCCTCCAGGAGGCAGTACCAGGAGAAGGTGGGTGTTTGTTCTCTGCTGGGCTCACATTTGTCAGAAAATCTACTTTCTGAGTTGGAAGTAGAGGTGGAAAGAGTACATTTACACAAGCACTGTGTCCCTTTTATATTACATTTACTTCTACTCCACCACATTTATTCAACAGCTTTAGTCAGATTATGACTTATGTACAGAACATATGATCAGTTTCTAAAAACTACCAAACAGTATAAACTGTAACAGTAATGCTACTTACACATTAATGCATCAGTGTTAGTAATCCCATAATATAACACATGATAAAAAACACTCATAGGGGCTATTTTTCTGCATAATGTGTGCTTTTACTTTCAATACTTTTACCACAATTGGCTGATAGTACCCCCAACCCATATAAAGCGTCCTGTCAGCATTTGACATGAATAATCATATAACTTAGCAGGCTAACGTTGAGGAACATTATCTAGCACACTCAGAATAAATGGATAGAACAGCATCAGGCAAATCCCTCTGTTTTTAAAAGGCCACTGCAAACCCGAGTTTTCCCTGGAAGTTTGGTTCTTGGATTTTCAGGTCCTCTGCTGATAAATGAAGGCTCACCATTTCTCCTTTTGCAACTTTGCAACCAAAAAAAGAACATGTCTCTGCCATCGTTCTGAAAATAGTGAAACGTAGCTTGCCAAAGATATATAGCTATACCTGGCCATACACCTGGCTGTTTCACTGTAGCCACCATGCAAGTCGATGGGGTACATTCCTTATATATGTTACCTATGAAATCCTGCTGTCTGAACCATGTTTGTGCGACTGTCATTGGTCCACCGGAGCTCCAAGGCAGAAATGTCATCATGCGTCTTGTCGCATATAAAAACACCATATGGACATGTTAACAAGGTTAAAAACTGGATATCCATTAGAGTGGATAAAGTAAGGATCTGAATACATATCCCACTGAAATGCAGTTAAAATGGTGACAAAGTGATGTGATGACTTCTACCCTCCTGGCATACATCTGAAGACATTTGAGGGAGAAAATGCCCCACAGAGGGAGACTCTGAATAGATGGTAAGGCTTAGAGCTTTTTGAGACATGAGACAGAGAGGTAACTTCCAGCAGCACATAACATACACAGAGATTGGGTACGTTCGTATGTGCTTTGCTGGTGGAGTACACCGCTGAAGGACACACTAGTTAATGTTATTAGCTACAGCCTGCAGAGCACAACTGTATTTGTCAGATGGGACGGAGGCACAGCACTGCTCTGTGGGCAGGTTTCACAGATGGCCTGACAGTTGACTGTTAACATAATGAGACACATTATAGTCCACCTCTGAGCCAACACATCAATCAGTTTAATATTTTCATTTTGACATGACTTTGCATTTTGTCTCTAGATGCAGCTACATTACAGTTACAGTTATTTCCCCGGCACTTGTTCACTTAGTTGCTTTTATTAATCATCTTGATCACTGGACGTGTGTTGTTGTTGCAGTATAAACAGGTGGAGCAGTACATGTCCTTCCACAAGCTGCCTGCAGACATGCGCCAGAGGATCCACGAGTACTACGAGCACCGATATCAGGGCAAGATGTTTGATGAGGAAAGCATTTTGGAGGAGCTGAATGAGCCGCTGCGAGAGGTCAGAAGTCATCTTCCTTGTTGCTGTCCTGACGATAATACTGCTGAGTCAGCATAATGTACACACTATAATGTGTAAACCTGATTCCAAAAAAGTTGGGAAGCTGTATAAAACATAAATAAACCCTAACCCTAACCCTGTTGTCAGTGAACACAGTTTGTTGGCCAATGATTGCATTGTGTTTTCATTTCCTTTTTATGCAGCGTCCCATCTTTTATGGAATTGGTGTTCTAGTTGTAAGCAGATAGTATGTGTTATTAATGCTCCTCCTGTGGGCAGACATAAGTGCAGGCTGCTGTTTGAGCAGGTGATGACTGATAATATTGTAAAACACAGTTTCAATGATATGAAATACTGCTATTCACAGAAGAATTTATAATTATTGAAAAATATTTTGCATTAATAACCACTTCAAAATGCCCTCATATCTGCTTACAGCTCCATTATTGTGTGCTATCACCCATTTATTAAATGTTTCCCTGCTGCTCATATATGTGCTAGATCAGAAGTTACTGAAATAATGAAGTCAGCATCCTTGTTGCTTTACAGTTAATTATTTGTGTAATCTAATGTTGCTCTCTTGCTTTGCATGCTAACGGTCATGTAATCTGATTAGTAATGACTGGAGGACAGAGAGCCTCATTAACAGAGCACCGAGCAGCCGCTGACCACCCTGCATTTACACTGATTGAAATGTACTCATGTACTAAGGCTGACATTTGTGTTGCCTTTGCTCTGAAATCTAAAATGTTTTTTTGCGTATTCTGCAGGAGATCATCAACTTTAACTGTCGCAAACTGGTGGCCTCCATGCCTCTGTTTGCCAACGCCGATCCAAACTTTGTCACCTCCATGTTGACCAAACTGCGCTTCGAGGTCTTCCAGCCGGGCGACTACATCATCAGAGAGGGAACCATCGGCAAGAAGATGTACTTCATCCAGCACGGCGTCGTCAGTGTCCTGACCAAGAGCAGCAAAGACACCAAGCTGTCCGATGGCTCTTATTTTGGAGGTAAAGTCTGCACACGGCCTGCTGTGCGTACTGCATGCTAATATATCCTGCAGCTGGCAGCGAGTCAGTTTGAATGGATGTGAAGGAGTGGTGATAGTATGATTTGTTTTGATTTATTTTGCTCCGGCACTCAGCAGATTAACTTCCCTGACTATTACAGCTGGGAAAAATTGTCCACATCATCTCCTTAAAAGGGCTCGGGACTAAGAGGAGCAAAGCTTTGTGATCTTTGATTCCATCTGTGGGGTTTTCCCTTTTGTTAACGCCATATTTAAAGCTGAGATCCAGAACTTTCCATTTGTTGCCTCCCTCGTTGGCGTCCAGCTGTGTGACAAAGTGAAATGCCATCATCAAATGTCAGCCAGGAAACGTCGATATATAATTTACTTTCCTTGCATTTTCAACTAAAAGCAGTGTGATACAACAACCTGAGCAACTTTTCTCAACACCAAAGAATGGAGATTATTTTTTATTCTAATGTGATGTTTTACCATAATCCAGCATCCATGTTTGTGGATGAATGAACGATAATCACAAAACATTGCAGATTTGTTGTCTTAAAGCTACTCATCACAGCCGAATGCACACACAGGTTTAAAGATGGTGAAAGAAAATGTGTGTTTAAAAGCAACACATGGCAAAATAAATATGTCAGAAATCCCATGGTGTCATGTGTAATAAATAGATTAAATTGTTAAACAGTTAAACAGGACAGGGTAGAGAGAGAGCGTGTGAATCTGCGTTCAATATGTCTGTCCTGAAAAATATGTCTACTTTTTTTTTTTTTAATGCCGCATTATTTTATTTTTCTGATCTGGCACGACAGATGAGGTCAGGACAAACTGTAAGCTGCAGAAATTGCATTAAGTGCTCCATCTGTGGGGTTCAAAGGCATCGGTCTTTTTGTGTTTTATCGTCTCACACTAATAAAACTATTTTTGCCTTTGCTTTTATGAATGGATCTAAAAAGACAGAAATGTGGCTGCAAGGTGCCACAAAACTCGTATGAGAAAAGTGGAAAATCATCATGAAGCGCCTGATATTATTTACCCATTTTTTAAAGAATCCTTGTTAATCTTGCAGGACATGTTTTAAAGAAATGGTACAAATGATTGAAACCCCCCCCCCCTCCACCACCTGCAGAGATCTGCCTGCTGACCCGAGGCAGGAGGACAGCCAGCGTGCGAGCAGATAACTACTGCCGGCTGTACTCTCTGTCGGTTGACAACTTCAACGAGGTGCTGGAGGAGTATCCCATGATGAGGAGGGCCTTTGAGACTGTGGCTCTGGACCGCCTGGACCGCATCGGTGAGTCCTTTGCCAAGAGATAAAACCTGCCACTTACAGTTAATAATGTTTGTTATTTATATGTTGCTGTTTTAATTCTGTTTGCTTCTGTCCTTCATATACTACATTTAATGCTACAGAGCATGTGATATGAGGGGTGCAGAGTTAAACACAGAATGCAACAAGGCTGTTTAAATTCATTAATATCAGTCAAGGATAAGTGAATAAATGGATGGATGGGTGATTTTTTTCAATAGGTGATTAGGACATATTACAAAGAAAACATTACAGCACGCACATTAAAGGATGAATTAAATCTGCAGAATTAAGTACATTAGGTCATCGGTGTTGTGGCATCATTAATGCATCCATAATCTTGGCACTCTTCTTCAGGCTTAACTAAACATTGGAATCTAGGATGATGAGCAATTTGTTTGATGCTGAAACATGAAATATTAACCAAGTTAAATCAGATTATAAGTCAAAAATCCATTTTTTTTCCACATATGTGTGGTCTTTGCTCTGTACTCTGGAGCAGACTAAAGGCTGGAGTTTTTAATAAGAGCTTAGGAGGGATTGGGTGTGGTGGTTCAAGGTAAAACAAGGCTTAATACATGCATGTCTGTTTGAGACTGAGGCGACGTTACTGCAGTCCTCCATCCGTTTTGTGGAACTTGTTGTGGAATATATAGACAACAGTGGCACTTTCTATTGGAATATTCTCTGTTTTTAGCAAGTTTGTGGCCTCAATCGCTAGTTTCAATTCAGTACAACGTGATTGCCACTTCTGACTCCAAAAGAAAAACAAAAAACAAGATGACGAAGGCCATAATGCCAGACTTGAGGCTTCAAAATGGTAGTCCACAAACCATTTTAAGATTTATATTCTGTACTTACTTTTGGACCCCACTCAGTCTTCAGTGTTTCAGCTACATTTTGCTGTATTTTAACGCCTCAGATAAGAACTGAACATCCATGTAATGTGGTTGCAAGTATATAGATATCTTACGCTATCACTTTTCAGCCTTTTCATTGAGAGACACAAGCCTATGGTGCAGAGGAGCTGTTCTAATTATGTGTAGTGTGCACTTATTAATGAGGGAAAATAGAAAGCATGGTCTTATTTGTGTTTTCTTTACAGGGAAGAGGAACTCTGTTCTTCAGCACAAAGTCCAGCATCACCAAAGTTCTGGCACTCTAAACTTCCAAGAGAGCGAGATCATCCAAAGAATAGTGCAACATGACCGTGACATGGCCCAGTGCACACAGCTGATCCAGACCAGCTTGAACCCTCCCGCTGCTCCCCCATCTCCCACCCCAGTCATCTGGGCCCCACTAGTTCAGGCCCCGCTCCAGGCTGCTGCGGCCACCACCCCGCTTGCTCTGGCCTTGGCCCATCAATCCCAGCTGCCTCCCATCCTCTTCCACCATCCTCTGGCACCAGGCACCCTGAAGGACCCCACAACCCATCCAAAGAGAGTCCATGTTGGAGCTAACACATCCAGCATCTGTGGTTCAGGACCTGTTTCTCCTGCCAGCTCCACTAAATTCAGATCTGGGGTGGAGACTCCCACACTGGCGTCCCTCAGGACACATCTCTCTGCTGGGCCTGTGTCACCCACGCTGATGTCCCAGCCCATCTTCACCAGCAACCTGCAGCCTCTGGGCCCTCTGCCCTCACACCAGCCCCTGCCCCATCCTCCCCACTCCAGCATGACCTCAGTCTTCCCCATCAGCCAGGCCACCATCTCCTACACCTGCTCCGCTCAGCTCCACTCTCAGCCCTTCCATGGTGCTATGACCACTCCGCCACTTCCTGTAGGTCTACTCCAGCAGGGGGTGCCAGGGAGGCTAGTAGGGAGATTCTCAGCCCCCTCTGCCTCCACCATAAGCCCTCTGATCTCCAGCTCAGTTGGCCCCATACTAAGCCAGCTGCAGCAGACCTCTCATGCCACCGCGCAGCAGATGGGGTACGGTCATGACAGAGCAGGCAGGACATCCGGTGGTCTGGGCCTCCCACATTTTCCCTTCATCACCAGCACCCAGTCCTCCACTGGATATAATCAGCCAGGGTCTGGAGTCAGAGCAGGGGCCGCAGCCTCTCTGGCGCAGCACAGCCTTGCAGGTCTCCAGTCTGTTTTTCTCCCCCAGGTCCTCCCCGAGCACTCAGCCCTCGCCTCCCTGGCCCAGTATGGCTCTGCCGAGGCCTCGCCCTGCTACACACCTCCGGTCCACAGTCCCAGCATACAGAGCCCTGTGAGGGGAAGGACAGTTTGCCACAGTGAGCTCCCCAGCACTGTGGGCTCTCACAGCCCTGTAACCCCCCAGACCTCATGTCCTGCCAGGGTGGCCTGCTCCCTCAGAGAGAGGGCCGAGTCCTCGGTGGATCTCTTTACCCAGGAAATAAAGACTATCTCAGGCTCTCACAGCTCTATACACCAGGAAAGGCCTTTGGCCATGAGCGGCTCCTCAGAGGGCGTAGCAGGGGCACTGAACCCCCTCTCCTCCCCCATGGCTGTCAATAAACCCTACAGCCCGATCCCGGGTCAAGCCGCATCTGTCAGTCGGACACATTCAGGGCCTGAACCTCAGAACCAGTCTGCTGGTGTTCACTCTCCCCATGCAAGATCCCCCGCTAAGATCTTAGAGCCCGAACACAAACAGTCCAAACTTCCATCCAACTTGTGAGGTTCACACACACCCTCCTGTAACACATGAACAAAAGGGAGATCACCTCCGTCTTGGCTTTGTTTTGTCAAATTTTAAAGAAGGAGGGTGTGTTGCTCTAATCAGATTGAAGATTGGAGGTTTCATTTTTAATCAGAGTGAATGGATCATGGATAATAAAGGACAATGATGATTTTTTTTTTTTTTACAGGATGTTGCATCTTTGAATATAGTAATAAAACCCCAAACTTACTGATGGGTATATATAGCACCTCATGAAAATATCAATTGTTCTATGTATTGTATTATAACCACACTCTGTGATTTGTTATAAGTATTTGTTTAAACCCCATTGTCCAGGCAATTTTGTGTAACCTTTAAGTGACACTCATTTAGTTGGAAATTTGCCCATAACTGTATCCATTTATGATTGAAACCAAAAATTATTGTCCTTTTTTATATCATTACATTCCCACCACTTGAGTGTGTCGCGTGAATGCAAGGTTACCCCTTAAGAGATTAGAGGAGAGACAGACTGTGCACTTTGCTCGTTTCAGAGATCCCCCAACGCAATGGTTTGATGACGGCATGTCTTCCACGATAGCGTTTCAGCAATACTGCACACCCAAGTGGGTCACACAAATCAGATCAAAAACACTGAAGTAATGAATGTAATGTAATGTTTGTCTGCCTGAGTGGGGATTAATTTTTGAATGTGCTGAACTTGAGGGTGGTGGTGGTTTTCTGCAGAGTACTGGAGAGTGCAACCAGCTTCAGAGACAACGCACACATTTCCGTGTCATCCCTCCAAAAACTGTTTCGGTGTACGACCTGATGCCAACTCATTTCAGCCTGACAATAACTCTGGAACAGAGCATACACCTGAGCCAAGGTTTGTGTGCCATCAGCATTGTATGCAATAATCTGTGTTTTTTTTATGGGTATACAAAAGGTACTGTGAATCGACACACTTGAGTCAGTGAGTGAGATTCTGTTTTTAGTTAGAGCAGATTAAAACAAGGGAATTAAACGGAATAAAAAGCAACTGCGGATAATCAAACATCCTGAAACCAGCAATGCACTAAGACTGATCTGAATGTTTCTTGCACCAGTCAAAGGGCTAAAAGCAGTTACTTGGACACACGGTTAACAAGAAACCCTGATGGGTCATATTGCTGCATATTTACCTCTTTCATTTTACATTATTTGATTGTAAAATTTGACATCTGTTGTTGAACAGTTGCTGCTTTGTGATGCTATGCTGAATCAATAAGACGTGTATCACTGACTGCTTTTTTAAAACCAGACTCTTAAATCCTTGTTAATAAGCTCATGTGTTTAGATGGTACTTCTCTCTCTCTGGACCTGTGGCTGGCGAGGAACTGTGAGCAGCTAGCCGGTCAGCAGGTCAAATCTTCAGAGGATCCTGCCCAGTGGCTTTAGCTGCCTGGTTACTGAACCTGAGGTTTGTTGTGACTCTGACTCCCCCCAACCCCAAGGGAAGAGAGATATTATCAGTCACTAGCCAGTCACTGCCAATGGGCTCGATCAATCCCTCATTACTATTCTCCTCCAACCCCACACCACCACACCACCTTCCAGAAGCATCAGCTTGGATTGAATGTGAGGTTACTTTGAGTGCATTCAACTTAAAGGTGCGTGCAGGAGAGAAGGTGTCAGTCATTCATGTATTTATATATTTATATGTCATTTTGCTGCCTTTTAACCAACAAATCTGAGGATTCCATCACCTATGTATGTTAGGCATATTTTATTTTAGCTACTGAATTCAATGCAATAAAATAACATATGGTCAATGATGCTCATCCTAGCTGGTGATTTCTTTTCAAGAGCAGAGCGTGGCACGAAGGAGAGTCTGATAAAACGCTGATGAAGTTTCAGGCTTTAAGCCGGATTATAAATGGAGAACTGCATGGTGATGTTTGGTGCCAACATTCAAAATAGCCAGGATTATAATCTGCCAAATATTCGACTCGTCAAAGAAAATTATCTGCCGTGTTCATGGAGTGATGGCTGCTGGATTACTAAGTAAATATGGATGTTTAATTCATTTCCTCTGCAAGGTTTGATTAAAATGTTTTTCCTTTCAGATGAAGCTGCCAGGTTGATCCAAAGCAGACAAAACTAGGAGAGCTAGTCTGATGAAGACTGCATTATAATTTAATAGCCTTCTGTATACAAAGGGTGAAAGACATCTCACTGGAGCATTCTGGAGGTCTGGTTTTTATGTAGACCCATAATGTTTAATGACAAAATGCATACACAATATCTAATATGGCCATGTAATGAAACTGTAAAATATATATTTTAATATATTATTGTCAAATGTTATTTTTTATTGCTTATATTAACCCAACTACAGTTGTAGCAGGCAGTCATGATTTATTTTCAATATGTCATTTTTGAAAATGTACAGAGCAGAGCCAGTTATGTGATTGGCTGTCCATTTAATTTGTGCAAAGCAACAGCCAATCACAAAACTGGCTCTGCTCTGTTTATCTTGATTGACAATTGATAAAAATCAGCAGAACTAAATATTGGGAGAAATTACATAACATAAAGACAAAAGGACATTTCAAATTAAATACAAACTTTCCCGTGATAAACTTACAACCCTGGTGTCCGACAATGATCTTGTTAAGAAATAATCTAAACAAAAAACTTTTTTGCTAATTCATTTTGTTGAAGGTTAACATGTTTTCACTGTCACCTTCAAGACACTGGCAGAACTGCTGCTCTTTGGAACATTTTCTGTGGTGGTTTGGAAAACTGTAGTGTTTTCTTGTGCGCTGTGGAGAGGTGTGGGGCTGTTTCCTGTGTTGTCTTTTTTTGCAGAGGCTGGCCATGGTTCTCCAGGTGGCTGGGAGCTGGCTCCAACACAGCTGGGACGCATCACAATCAAGCACAGCATAAAGACTGTGGACTGCAGAGGACTTGTTGCCAGATTGTTTCTGCTGCTTAGTGGTAGAATTGGTTGTTTATCAGTGTTACCTGAGAGTAAAAGAGAATATTAAGTTTTTGTTCTCTTGTATTAATCACCAGTGCCTGATCTCCTGTGTCATTTCCTTTTTGCTCAGTGAGTTCCCCTGCACTGATCTCCATCTCCAAAGTCTCAGCCACCATGACGCCCAGCCTCTTGCCTTCACCTGCCTCAAGCCTCAAGCCCTCAACCCTCACCACCTTGTTTCACCTGTGCTTCCACCACCATGTGCCCTCAATGCAAAAGTACTCATACCACTTCAGTACCTCATGCCTCACCTGCTGTTTTCAGGACTTCCCAGCAACACCTTTCCTGTGTACCTGGAGTCTCCACTCATTGTTCATTCAATAAATTCCTATTTTACCCTTACTCCCTGTCTAAGTGTCTGCTATCAAGTCCAAATCCTGCCGAAACATAACAATTTTTAATAACATTATACTATTGATTGACCTCAGACACACGTCCATTCAAACTTATGATTTTTTACTTTCATAGTATGTACCTCAAACATTAAGCATGGTGTTTCCTGTATTTTGTACCACACAAACATTTTGTCAGATTTTCATGCATTGTGGCACCCTGCGGCTCACATATTAAGACGCCGCTGACCATGAACCGAAATATCCCCGGGTTGAATCCATCCCCAGACCTTTGTTGCATCTATTTTTCCCTGGATCTCACTGCAATACTTAGAATTGAATATACTGACTGAAAAAAGACTCTTGTCTCAGTTCAGTGTGGCAATGAGAGAAAACAAACACAGTTGACCTCAGAATTCCTTTTAATGGAAACGCAGTCATGCCAGATCACTTCACAATTACACTTTGTACCAACTGGAGAAGACATTAACAGTACATGTTTATGTTCATCCCTGGACAAATAAAGAATCAAAAAGGAAATGACGGAACGTGTACTTGAAGAGGAACACTGATTTCCACTTTGTTCACCTTGCAAACAGGCACACACATGACAGGAGAGTTTCCACTAAAAGGTTTTGAGTTCAGTCTCTGGCAGCATGATTTAGACAATAAATTATACATATGGATGACGGGAATCAGGGGGTTACTGTCTGTGAATGACAACATTAAAAGTCCTTTGAAGGAGCGGCTTGGTTTATGAGTTTCTGTCACTTATGAAGACCAATGGAAAAGTCCGCAGGTGGAGGCAGGTTACAGGAGAGGGGAGGGGTTGCGGTTGCTAATGTCCTTTGATGAAGTTCAAGGCACCAACACAACTCTCACAGTGTTGGTGTAACCGGAGCCGGGGCGCCAGCCGGTAACAACAAGGGCCACATCACCACTCTTGAAGAATCTGTGGTGCTTGCCTGTGGAAAGAGGAAAGAGAGGTGTTAGTTGAAAACATAAAACCTTGTGACTACTGGCGATGAAAAAAACTTTTCATCACCTCTTGGCTTTTCAGTCTCTCATAATAATTTACTGCTAAAAGTCCTCTTACCCGAGAACAAGTTCAACACAACACAACAAAACGCATCAGCGCTCACCAACTTCCAGGGCGAAGTTCACACGCAGGTCAACGTCCTCGGCCCAGACGTCGTTAGCGGGCTTGGTGTACAGCACAGGGTAGATGCCACGGTACAGGTGGGCCTGGCGAGCGGTCTGGCCACAGCGGGTCACAGCAATGATGGGAGCACGTGGCCTGTACCTTGACAGCATGTGAGCAGACCTGCAGGTAACAGGTACAAATTATTAGCAATATGTGGGCAAATTTTTCAGCTTCAAACCCAATTACAAAAAACCGTACACCTGCAGTAACTGGTTCTCTGGAAACAAGCTGGAAAACACCAATATTCTCTCACTTTTATTTCTATGTTTGGTCTCTACCAACTCCCGAGGGAAATATCTGGCTCTGTACCTGCTAAATGCTTCACTACAATCACCAGCTGTTGCTAACTGTGCCTGTCTGCTGTTTGGACCTGGGCAGGTATACAGCATAGTGAGTTTGTAGAGCCTTTTTGCAGCTGAAAACAACTTTTTGAGAGTGAGGCAACTAAACAATGACAATAAAGCAATCACTTCAAAGCTCCAGAGGAACAGGAGAGCCTGGAGGTAATAACTGTGCGACTCCTTTCACATACAAGTAGTCGTTTCATCCATATAAATCTGTCTACAGCTGCTTTAATTATGCCATTATCATTAGGAAATCCGTCCAGCTGACAGTAGTACGTCCTCTGTATCATGTGCTGTGAGGATGAACACCCAGATGGAGGGGAATGAACAGAGAGTTAAAATTAACTTGTGAAATGTCAGGGTTCAGATCTCAAAAGGTCACGAGTGGAGCACAGATTGTGAGTACAGTGAAAGTTGGCACACTTCATAGGAGCTGAGAGCTTATGCTCAGGAGGGAGTGGAGGCGGAGGGATGGAGAGATATTATAATGCACCAGTTTTGCTCACAGTGGCCACCGTGGAGGATATTATGACTCAGAGAACTGCAGAGGAGGTTTACAGGATGAACAACTTCTTGGCGTCTCACCTGCCAGACTTGGTGAGCACAATGATGGCGCTGGCGCAGCACTTGAAGGAAGCCTCGACGGCACCGATAGCAATGGACTCTGTGGGGTCACGGGTCAGATGAGTGATGCGGCGAAGCTCCTCAAACATCTGCCTGTGGAACATGGCTGCTTCGGCTTCACGGGCAATCTGAACATGTCAAAACAACAACAACAAAAAAAAAAACAAAGACCAAATTACAGCAATGTCAGGCTGCAGTGACACAGCAGGTTTCAACTGCAGGAGTTAGTTTGTATTTGAAAAGGACAAAACAAAGGGGCAATTAACCTCAGTGCAGAGGTCTTCATACCTGACAGCACACTGAGACATGAAGCTAAACAACAGCGGTGGCCATGATGTCCAGGGACTGTTGCTGTGCACTGCAGGTCCTCAGACACATGCTATCTGAGTAATATGATCACACAGTTAAAGCACAATGCAAGAAGACAAGGGAGATGTTTGGTAGCAGATGGACGGAGGGAAGGGCAGGTGCAATAGGGATACACAAAGTAAGTCAAACAAGTACTAAACAAGCTGTTAGTCAAACCCAAGCTGCTACCAACGATGTGCTCAGGATGAAAACATAACTTACACCATAATAGAATAGAGGCATTCCTGCCTTTCACGGACTGTTTATATAGACTGTGTAATATTGGTTACTTGTTTATTAATCATTGAGCATCACTGAAATGTGATGAAATGCAGCATTATGTAACTGATCAGATGACGACGAGATTTTTAAGCTGTTTGGTTTGGTAGACACACCAAAATGTACAGATCTATATGGATTACTGTGCATTTTTCGTGGTCAGTGCATGACTAAATCAGACATATATGACAATTACCAAAGCAAAATTCCTCCTCGGATTATTTTTTCCCCCTTTTAAGTACAATAAGCAGCAAAAATGTAGTCGCTTTCGTCAACATTGTGCACACATACACTTGATCAAAGGGATCGGTCGGAGGTGCTCTTACCATGTGCTGTGTGCGCACGGCCTCCAGGGGGTAGTCTCCCTTGGCGGTCTCACCACTCAGCATAATGCAGTCGTTGCCGTCCAGTACGGCGTTGGCGACATCACTGGCCTCAGCGCGAGTAGGGCGAGGTTTCTTGGTCATGCTCTCCAGCATCTAAGGAGAAATAACGATACCCAGTGAGAGTCTTTTCTTCTTAAAAATGTTTTCCACAAAAGTTTTCCATTGCTGATGTCACAGACCTGTGTGGCACAGATGATGGGTTTGCCGATCCTGTTGCACCTGCCAGTCATCATCTTCTGGGCGATGAAGACCTTCTCTGTTGGGATTTCAATGCCCAGGTCTCCACGGGCAACCATGATGCCATCACTAGCCTCCAGGATCTCATCAAATCTAACGCACAAAAAGACAAAAAATCAGGGTAACAACTCTCCAAATATTAACATCTGTGGAGATTCACATGTGATGGGTGGGAATCCACCCACCCACCTGCGCACACCCTCGTGGTTCTCCAGCTTGCTGATGATCTTGATGTCCTTGCCCTTCTCGCCCAGCGCTTTCCTGACAGCGTGAACGTCAGCGGCCTTACGGATGAAGGAGGCGAAGATCATGTCGACACCCTGCTCCACACCAAACTGCAGGTCCTTAATGTCCTTCTCAGAGAGAGCGGGCAGGTCGACAGCAGCTCCAGGCAGGTTGACGCCCTTCTTGCTGCCCAGCAGACCGCCATTCTCAATGTCACACATCATGTAGTCGCTGCCTTAAGACGCACAGAATGAGGAGAAACTTCAGTTCCACCAGTAGGCAGAAAGGTGAAAGCTAAATATGTCTGAGAGACAGACAGGAAGAGCCAAACGGTTCAATGGTTGTTTTGTGTGCTTACCAATTTCTTTAACCTTGAGGGAAATCAGACCATCATCAACGTAGATGTGGTTTCCAGTCTGCAAAACCTTGGTGATGTTCTTGTAGTCGAGCCACAGAATTTTCTCATCACATTTTTCCATGTACTGGTCATCGAGTGTGAGCTTGATGGTTTCACCCTTCTTGAGCTCAACCTCAGCAGTGCCACTCTAAACAAGACCAGGGAAAGACAGCTTGGTCATTCTCAGGATGAAGTCGCTGCTTTAAAACCTTCACATAATTCTGAGCACGATAAATCAAAAAAGGCCACATTGGTCTCTTATTTAACAACTCATTTGGTGAGGACTCACGCCCTTGATGAGTCCGGTCCTGATTTCTGGTCCCTTGGTGTCCAGAGCGATGGCCAATGGTCTGTAGTCGACAGATCCTGGGCTGAAGCTCTCAGCTGCCTCACGGACATTCTTGATGGTCTCAGCATGGTACTGTATGATGTAGGGTGATAAACAAATGTTATCACACTGGAACCCTCGACAAAACTGCCATTGCATCCTGGAAAGGCTCAGTCGTTCACAAACAAGGATGAGCGAGGCTCACCACTTTGTGAACAGATGATTGTATAAAGGAGGTTACTACATGAGCTCAGGAACATTTTGTAAAACAGTAAACACAGCACACACAACACACAGTTTGCATTCTGTTTTTATTAATCTTTTACACAGCCTCCCACTGTTTTTGGCATAGTAGCTGTATTATTAAGTTATAATACCTTGTTGTATTTAGGTGGAGAATATTTTATATCTGAATGTGTCAAATTCTTAAACAGTTAAACAGTAGCACTGATTGCAAACTATACGTAGTAAATCTTGTCCAACAGCTGCAACACATATTTAGCACATAACATTGTTCACCTTGACTGTGCATAAATAGCTGCTCGCAGACTATCATGTCTTGTGTGAATAGTTTCCAAAATATTTCAGCTGTAGTCTTTAAAGAGGGGCCTTTGACAAACAATTATGGATGTAGTAATATGCACTACATGCGAAAACACAGGACAACAAAGTCTAATCTGTACGCTGTCAACTGTCCTCTGTCAATAATGAACTGTTGCACCACGTGCCTTCTACTCATACTGTTGCTGCGAAGCGGACTCCCAGAGGAGACCTATTAATAGCTGTACTGGACAACTGACACACCAATGAGATAGAGGTCAAATCTATTTGCCTGTCTCAAAGCTATGTCCACTTTGTTGTGATTTTCTGAAGTTATGATTATCAATTTCATTATTTGTTGTTGTTATTTGTTGCTGAAACCCTGGCTAAAACACCATTGCACAGACAAGTCAAAAGCCACCCGTAGAGTTGAGTTACAATGAGAAAAAAACACTGCTGTTAACCTTTTAAGATCAAAATATCAACTGTGGGCGGTAACACTACAGCTGATGATAAATTTGATGGGTCGTCCACTCAGGTGACAGAGAAAAAGGTAAAGAGGCATGACTTTTAAAGGCGAAGGGTCAGTAGGATAAGGTGGGCCAAAGAGTTGGCTGTGATGCAGTTTCCTCGCCAAATCACAAGCTGCTTCACAGACCCAGCCCTGAAGGGGCGAGTACAAGCACATAGATCACATTACAGGCACAGACAGTAAGCCGGCCACAAGAGTAATGTCACACTGATGTCAGAGGTAGCTGTAAAGGGTAAATCTGCACTGAGTCACTTGTAGAGGGTAAAGAAACTGCTGCTCTGCTGCCGGGTGTGGGTTTGAACTCTCAAACATGTTGAACTTCTGCACACACAGAAGTTTTGGATTTGACAGCCACTAGTAAATCACCTGCTGTGATGTCACCATTTGGGATTAAGCAGTGCAACAGGTGAGAAGGTTTAAGTGAAGTGTTGATGATCCAAAAAAAGGACAAACAAATAAGCATTATTTATAATTCTGACTCACTTCATGTGTGCCATGAGAGAAGTTCATTCTTGCAATGTTCATCCCAGCCTTTATCATTTCCTTGGCCATCTCCACAGATCGGGAGGCAGGTCCTGCATGGAGACAGAGGAATGATGGGATTTACACAGAACCACTGAGCTAAATATGAGGTTTATGAAGTCAGGAGGATCTTTTAAAGCTTGATGGAATGAGATAGTATTTGAATAAAGTTTGTAACAAAGTCATGGGTTTGTTAATGAGTCTGACCAATTGTGCAGATGATGCCGGTGTTGCGAGACACAGCAGGTTCAGAGTCGATGTCCAGCAGGCACATGTGCTCAATGAAGGTGTCCGCCATGGCAGCGTGCAGCTGCTGGGTGTTGATGATGGAAGAGCCCATATTCTTTGACTGTGACATGACTGGATCTGTGGCTGCAGGAAAGGTCCTATGGAGTGTCGTGGAAAAAAAAAGGTCTTTGGTTGGGCTAGTTAAACTTCAGACCTCTCCACACATATAACTTATATTATCTTTTAATGTTTCTTCAGTCTCCTGTTTTTTCAAATCAGATGAGAATAAAGAAAGACCAAGAGTCCAGCAGAGTCTGGTGCAATTCTTTAGATTTTACTGTATTAAAATCTGTATTTTTACAGAGCAAAACCGAGGCTGGTTCACACACACTGAAGTACAAACAGATTCTCCTGCCTTATATACTTTTCTCAAGTGAGTTTCATCTCCAAGTCTCCCACAACCTTACTTTTTATTTTTCCATATTTTGGGGATTTTCCACCATTATATTTTGTTTGGGGTCTATGGCGGCCCCATTACCAAGTACCTCCTCTTGCCACCTGGTCATTAGGTGAAGAGCTCTTTAAGTATTGGTGTCCCGGCCCAACTTAGTTCTAAAAATAAAATATTAGAGCCTTAGTATTGCAGGGGCATGTTCTGCACCTGCATATCACAAGAGCATATCTCACAAGGGCATGTTTGCACCTGCGTACCACAGGAGCATATGTCAGCTGACCGGGACTTTCCCGAGCTGGGCGCATGTTGGGTACTTTACTGAGGCCTGTCTGTTTCAGAATTATACTTATTCTGATATTAGATTAATTCTGATATTATTAAATATTTTTTATAAAAATGAGCATAAGTATTTAATCACAAGTACACCACAGGAGACAGAGAAGGAAATGAAGTGTGATGATAGATTAGTACCTGAGAACTCTACCTCTGACGTGTATTAACCTATGATAATTATACAACCCAGATTCCAAAAACACTGGGACATTGTGTAAAACATAAATAAAAACAGACTGCAATCATTTGCAAACTAACTGTGTTCACTGACAGCAGTTTTACAAAGTGTTCCTGAGCCCATGCAGTAACATCCTTTATCCAATCATGTGTTCACAAAGTGGTGAACCTCGCTCCATTTTCGCTTGTGAACGACTAAGCTTTTCATACCCAATCATGATACTATCACCTGTTACCAATCAACCTGTTTACCTGTGGAATGTTCCAAACTGGTGTTTTTGGAGGTTAAAAGGATCAGCAAGTTATCACATTCTGTTTTATTTATGTTTTACACAGAATCCAACTTTTTTTAAATCAGGGATGTAGGTTATATGCTAGATTTTTTTCTTTTCATAGGCCATAAACTGAAGACAGTGCAGGTAAATACTTTGAGTTTGGTCTAAATGGCAACACAAAGGCTCCTGAAACTCACAACTAAGAGCTTTATACAGAAGCTACATTACCATCACAAATTATCACATAAACATGAGCATATAATATTCAAAGTAAAGTAAATCAGAAACTATAGATATCCATTATTTCAATGGATAAATACACACTTACAGAAAGGTGTGACCTCTCCATGGATTCTGTCTAAAGTCTCCACCAGAGAGTGACTGTGCAAACTGACCAAACAGCCTGTGCATAAAGCAACAACGACAGTATGTGCCTGCCTGACTGCACTCTCCCACATTCCAGCGAGAGTTTATGTGCAGCTGAAGAAGAGGAGCCCGCCACTTCTGACTGAGGCTGAAGGTAATTCATACACACACTCCAGCACTCCAGGAGGAAGCTGAAATCATGATTTACACTGCCCAAAGTGCAATGCTGTTTGAGAGTCCATATAATGCACATTAAAAAGACAAAGCCAAGTTATCAGAGCTCAGTTTACAGTCAGCTACAGAAGAGGTATGCAACATGCATGACAGATGTGTGCCGTCAGTCATGGAAACATGGCGTGTGCACTGGGAAACCATTACTGCCCACAGAATACACCTAAAATAACATGGTCAGCTGAGGGTATTTATGGACTGAAGCAACATCTGAGAAAAACAGCTCAGGAAAATGAGAAAGTTCATCATGACATGATAAAAGGGCTCTGTATTTAAACATGTTTCAACTTGCACAAGTCAAAGCTCCTTGTAATTAATGTCACAGGGAATCACTGAAAATTAATCATTATGCAATAGATTACACAGTAAGAGGTCATACATTTCTGCTGCAAGCTGTTATTTATTGTGTTTATTTAATTTCTCACTTTTTTGTCTACCTGTCAGCTACTGAGGACATCTAGACTGTCAACATTCAGATAAGAAAGATAAAACTTTCTTTATGCCAAGGAAGGAAAATTACAGCAGCAAGAAGCAGAAGGTCTTCACCTTGGTACAGTGTGCATAAATGTCCATATCAAAATGATACAATATAGTTGCAGTTTTGAAATACATATTGCTTAAATAAAATTTATGCTCAACTATTATAAGTGACTGTAAATATTAGGTGGGTTAATGCGTGTTCCAAGAAGAGTTTTGCTCAGTGATTGACATGACGTTTTAAAAAACATGACAGCAAATGGTCATTTAATTTGAAGTCAATTAAAACTAATACAGAATCTCCTCTTCCCTCTCTGTTATATAGCTGAATCAACTTGCTGTTACTCACCGACTGGGTAAACTTTGCAGGGACGGAAGCGCCACTGGCTCCGCTGGGGCGACACCTTTTATTCCCCTCACCGGCCGGAACTACTTTCTGAGTGAACTGCACCCCGCGACACAGGATACAGGGCGCGACAGTTAAGACACAGTTTAGGGTTTGGTCGGCGAGTTGAACGAATGTTTTTCACATATATACGTATATATTCAATTAAGTGTCAAACTTCTTGTTCAAATCG
This sequence comes from Chaetodon trifasciatus, assembly GCA_037975065.1. Classification (NCBI taxonomy): domain Eukaryota; kingdom Metazoa; phylum Chordata; class Actinopteri; order Chaetodontiformes; family Chaetodontidae; genus Chaetodon; species Chaetodon trifasciatus. Next base: position 12,693,906 of record JBBMOE010000002.1, read on the forward strand.
CAGATGTTGGACAAAATTGAGGGAGGATACAGCGCAGGTGCGAGTGTTGTTCGCCTGGCCAATCACAAAGCGCTCCGCTGATACCTAAACATGAGCCTGGGTCACCAGCTTGGACCTGAGCCTTACATTTTAAACTAGAGGATGACCTTTTGACTGTGTTCACCCTGTGCTGCTTTTTCTGCTCTGGATTATATTCTTTGTATGATTTTACTATGGCTTTTAATTTTCTTTTTCTTTATATTATTTATCTCAAGGACCAAGGAGTTACTTCATTTTTTGTATTAGTAATTTCTATATTGCAATATTTAATGTTTTCTGTGAATGGCAATATAAACATGGTTTTAAAAAGCTTTAACAGTTAAAATCACAATACTGGTATTATATGGGCTACCTGTGAGGACCAGCCTTTATTTCCTGTGCTGACCTCAGACTCCAAACTTTGCTCATCCTAAGCTTAAGTGAGTTCATGAATACAAAAACACACATACGTTTCATTTGGCTTCTTTCCTGCCCGGGATACATTATAGTCAACATCATGCAACATCTAATAAGAAATGTTCTTTATTTGTGAAGATCCCAATCTTTAATTCAACATTGTTTTTTTTGTTTTGTTCTTAATTTATTTATTTATTTCTATATATTTTGACAATTTTCCTTTAATGCTTGCACCATGATCTCTCATTTTGAAACCAAAAAGATCACCTCTTTTGCTTCCTTTTTGTCATACTGTTTGACAGGCAGCACTGCGTAATTTTAGACTGTTTCATGATCTCAGCAGGGGTGGGACTGTGTATGCATTCCTGCAGCGTGATATGACGACCCACATGCATTCACTTAGAGCTTGATATACAGTAATTGTCTTTCAAAATGGGAACAAAGGTGCAGCCAAGCTGAAAATTACTTGCACTGGAGGATATGACACCTGAAGAGGCAGAATCAGAATCAGAATCAGGTTTATTGCCAAGTAGTACAAGGAATTAGCCTCAGTGTTTGGTGCATACTAATAAACATAGCATGTGAAAATAAAAAGGACAAAAAGCAAGTGATGCAACAGGTGTGCAATGTACAGAGAAAATGATCCAAATGTTGTCTGAGGCTGTCGCAGCCTGAACGAGCGACGTGGGCCCGCCTTCCCGTAGGCCCACCACCCGCAGGAAGGTTCAGAAGGGGCCGGTGCTTTGTGGTATGGGTGGCAGTCGTGGGCGGGGGCCCCGATGACCCAAACCCTGGATGACGACCCTGGCTATGGGGACATGGAATGTCACCTCGCTGGGGGGGAAAGAGCCTGAGCTAGTGCGTGAGGTTGAGCGGTACCGGCTAGAGATAGTCGGGCTCACCTCTACGCACAGTCTGGACTCTGGAACCCAACTCCTTGAGAGAGGCTGGACTCTCTTCTACTCTGGAGTTGCACGCGGTGAGAGGCGGCGAGCTGGTGTGGGCTTACTTATAGCCCCCCAGCTCAGCTGCCATGTGTTGGAGTTCTCCCCGCTGAGCGAGAGGGTCGCTTCCCTGCACCTTCGGGTCGGGGATAGATCTCTCACTGTTGTTTCGGCTTACGGGCCAAATGGCAATGTAGAGTACCCGGCCTTCTTGGAGTCCCTGGGAGGGGTACTGGAAAGTGCTCCAACCGGGGACTCCATTGTTCTGCTGGGGGACTTCAACGCTCACGTGGGTAGCAACAGTGATACCTGGAGGGGTGTGATTGGGAGGAACGGCCTCCCCAATCTGAACCCTAGTGGTGTCCTGTTATTGGACTTCTGTGCTAGTCACAGTTTGTCCATAACGAACACCATGTTCAAGCATAAGGTTGTCCATCAGTGCACGTGGCACCAGGACACCCTAGGCCGGAGGTCAATGATCGACTTTGTAGTCGTATCATCTGACCTTCGGCGGTATGTCTTGGACACTCGGGTAAAGAGAGGGGCTGAGCTGTCAACTGATCACCACCTGGTAGTGAGTTGGATCTGCTGGCAGGGGAGGAAGCGGGACAGGTTTGGCAGACCCAAACGTACTGTGAGGGTCTGCTGGGTCTGGCCGAACCCACTGTCAGGGAGGTCTTCAACTCCCGCCTCCGGGAGAGCTTCGACCAGATTCCGAGGGAGGTTGGAGACATCAAGTCCGAATGGACCATGTTCTCCACCTCCATTGTTGACGCAACCGCCCGTAGCTGCGGCCGTAAAGTCGCCGGTGCCTGTCGTGGCGGCAACCCCCGAACCCGGTGGTGGACACCGGTAGTAAGGGATGCTGTCAAGCTGAAGAAGGAGTCCTATCGGGCCTTGTTGGCCCATGGGACTCCTGAGGCAGCTGACGGGTACCGGCAGGCCAAGCGTGCGGCAGCTCGGGCGGTTGTAGAAGCAAAAACTCGGGTCTGGGAGGAGTTCGGGGAGGCCATGGAGGAGGACTACCGGTCGGCCTCGAAGAAATTCTGGCAAACCGTTCAGCGCCTCAGGAAGGGGAAGCAGCTTTCTGTCAACACTGTTTACAGTGAGGGTGGGGAGCTGTTGACCTCGACTGGGGATTTTGTCGGGCGGTGGAAGGAATACTTTGAGGATCTCCTCAATCCCACTGTCATGTCTTCCGTAGAGGAACAATGCGGTTTTCGTCCCAGCCGTGGAGCACTGGACCAGCTCTATACCCTCCACAGGGTGCTTGAGGGTTCATGGGAGTTTGCCCAACCAGTCCACATGTGTTTTGTGGACTTGGAGAAGGCTTTTGACCGTGTCCCTCGAGTCATTATGTGGGAGGTGCTCTGGGAGTATGGGGTTGGAGGCTCTCTGTTGAGGGCTGTACAGTTCCTGTACAACTGGAGCAGGAGCTTGGTCCGCATTGCCGGATAAGTCGGACCTGTTCCCGGTGCATGTTGGACTCTGGCAGGGCTGCCCTTTGTCACCGGTTCTGTTCATTATTTTTATGGACAGAATTTCTAGGCGCAGCCAGGGGCCGGAGGGGGTTCGGTTCCGGAGCCGGCAGATTTCGTCTCTGCTTTTTGCGGATGATGTTGTCTTGTTGGCTCCTTCCAGCCAGGACCTTCAGCATGCACTGGGGCGGTTTGCAGCCGAGTGTGAAGCAGCTGGGATGAGAGTCAGCACCTCCAAGTCCAAGGCCATGGTTCTCGAGCGGAAAAAGGTGGCTTGCTCCCTCCAGGTTGGGGGAGAGTTCCTGCCTCAAGTGGAGGAGTTTAAGTATCTTGGGATCCTGATCACGAGTGAGGGAAGGATGGAGCATGAGATTGACAGGCGGATCGGTGCAGCGGCAGCAGTAATGCGGTCGCTGTACCGGTCTGTCGTGGTGAAGAAGGAGCTGAGCCGAAAGGCGAAGCTCTCGATTTACCGGTCAATCTACGTTCCTACCCTCACCTATGGTCATGAACTTTGGGTCATGACCGAAAGAACGAGGTCCCGGATACAAGCGCCTGAAATGAGTTTCCTCCGCAGGGTGGCAGGGCGCTCCCTTAGAGATAGGGTTCTCCCTTAGAGAAGCTCTGTCACCCGGGAGGAGCTCAGAGTAGAGTCGCTGCTCCTCCACATCGAGAGGAGTCAGCTGAGGTGGCTTGGGCATCTCTATCGGATGCCCCCTAGACGCCTCCCAAGGGGGGTGTTCCAGGCATGTCGCACCGGGAGGAGGCCCGGGGAAGACCCAGGACACACTGGCGCGACTACGTCGCTCGGCTGGCCTGGGAACGCCTTGGGATCCCCCCGGAAGAGCTGGGGGAAGTGTCCAGTGAGAGGGAAGTTTGGGCGTCCCTGCTCAGGCTGCTCCCCCCGCGACCCGGCCCCGGATGAAGCGGGAGAAAACGGAACGGAACGGAACGGAACGTATATGTATATATAGTTGAGCCATGTAGAGCTTCATGTAGCATGAAGAACATGGTGTACCACACCGTAAAAGTAAATCTGTGCCAAGTTCAACATACACTCAGCAGCCACTTCATGAGGTACACAAGGTGTAAAATCTAATGTGAGCCAATTTAAGAACTGTATCTGAAATTTTGCCTTTACAAACATAATACTGTTCAGCTGTGATTGACACTGTCAGAGAGCTCCGGATTTAACTGCGTGAGGTTGTAGTTTGCATTATATTGAAAGGTGTCTGTACCCCCCTTTAAATGTAGGAGAGGGTCAGAAACACCTTTAAATATGATGCACTGCAGTACAACAGCAGCAGCCACCCCAACCTCAACAATAAACATAAAGTAGAATTATCACCTTTCAGACAGTCTGAACAAAAACTGAATCATAAGTGGTACCAGATTAAGTGGCTGGTGAGTCTATATGTGGACTCTCCTCATTGTTATTCAGTACCAACTAAATGCACTCTCAGCCCTCCTCTGTGATAAAATCATTTTTATCTACTGATAGGGACACCCCATTTCTTTTTAACACAGCCATATTTTTTCCATTAATTGAAAAAAAGGAAAAAATATTTGTCTTCAGTATTTGTTACTAAATATAATATTGCAGGGGAAGGCTCAGGTTTACTCTTGAGCTGCTGACTGGGCAGCGTATTTACCTGAAATCACAAATGCTTTAAGGTAACCTTAAAAACAGCCTTAACTGAGAAAGCTGCAGTGCGACTGAAGAGCAAAGTTTAAAACAACAAAACAAAAATCTGTAAAAAATAAGATAATGTTTGTTTAACAAGAAAAAAAATTCAATAAGTAGTACAATAATTCATCTGCATCTGTGTCATTTATGACTCCTAAATATTCTTGCAGTGTGCTGATGCTGTGATCCATTAAGAGGCAGAAATGTGACACCAAACTGACTTTTACTCACCTCTGTCCATTTAAAGATAAATGTCCAAACCTAAGATGTAAAATCTGTAGAAACTTCCCTGCAGTACTGATTTCCAGTCTAAAGATTGGTTAAACAATAAATCATTCTATTGAAATGACATCTGATGAAGTGGGCTCAGTTCCAGGTTCACTTCAGTTTCAACCGCATGCATTCAGTTTTCACACATTCACAACACAGTAGCACACAAGCAAGATAAAAATGTCTGATCTTACATATTCTAAAACATGGCACAACAGGTGCATAATTAGACAGCTCAGAATTATTTCCTTTGTTATTTTACATCATTTTAACAAAATCACTTGTGATATTTATCTAAGTTTGTTATTTTTCAATTTATTTCCCTGTATGTTAATTCTACACCCTTGCATCCATACTGACCCTATTAAGGTGGTTTTGAGTCTGGAGTGTATTCACACAGCATGCATACAAAATCTGCTTCATTTCTGAGCCGGCTAGTCAGGGACACTACTCTCCCATGATGCATTGCGGAAAGGGAAAGGCAGCATTTGTCACAGCTGCAAAACACTAAAACAAATTAAAGGTGTTAGTAAAACAGCAATAAAAATAATCTGTGGGAAAACATTTTTATATCTAATGGTGAAGTTTAATTGTCAGTGACATTTCAAAGTCAGTTGGATTTTTTTGAGACAATTAGTACAGAGTGTGAAATGGGACACACTGTCTCTCTCTCAACAACAGCTCTCTCTTGTGGACAGCAGGTTAAAGTGTCCTGAGCTGCTGGGTTATAGTATCAACCTGCAGAATGACTGAAATGTCATGAAAAGTGGGATATTAATTAATATTAAGTTTCTGAACATCAAAAAGGATCTACTTGATCAACTGCCTCATGACCTCTGCTCACATCAAAACACAGCAATTACGATGTCAGGTCACACCCACCGTGCTGCATTTTAATGTTTTCAATAGAGGTTTAAATCATGGGTAAAGTTTATTATTATTCTCCTTTTTTGTGTTTTTTTTTTCTTCTCTTCTTTGTATTTTAACTTAAAAAAGGCCTTCTGTAGACAGGTGTTGTAAATTTGCTACAAACATACAGTGTTGTATGTGCAGTGCCAATGCTAATGCTAATGTCAGTGTCAAGAAGTAAACTTAAAAAGACTCATTAAACTTGTTGAAACTGTTTGTTTTTTTTTTTTTTTTAAATTTTCTGCTTTTTGCAAACTTCCTTTCTTTTCTGTAATGTGAAACTAATTCAGATGTTGTGCATTTGTGTTTGAATTGTGCTTGTTTATCTGTATGATGTTGTGCTGCAGTATGTATAAAGAGGTCCAGCTCTCTGGGTTGTTTGGCTGGTTAAGACCCTTTCCATCAAACTGCAGTGTCACTGGGTCAAAACCAGTTCTGGACATATGTTCCCTTCTTTCTGTCCAATTTTTTGTCTCTATCTTTGCTGTCACTATCAAATAAGATATTTATTAAAAGAGAGAGAATGTGAACTGGATCTCAACAAAACTGTCTGTTTAAATAAACGATTTACCAACTTGCATTTATTGACTGTTATTGACTGCAATTATTGTATTAAGCTTGGTTGCTGTTTCTTTATTATGTGGGCTGGACAGATAAAGCCAGATAGTTATGATATAACAGTAGGTGTATAAAATGAGAAGGAGGTGGATACAACAGCACAAAAACAACACAATATAACACAACATAAATCAATATCCTTGCAACAAATACCAGCTTTGTGGAGCTCATAACGTTGTTCGTCACTGCAGTAGAAATTTCAGCTGCTTTGTATTTGACTGTTTTATAGTCTTATTGTTCATGCACAGCCTTGAAAATGGCAGCATACAGAACAGGGGCTCATGATATTGTGCCCACCCACTATAAATAAACACACAACAAACACCCACTCATGTCTAAGTGGATTACCCTGAGAAAAGCACTTGTTGGGAGAAGACTTGCACAGATGTATGCAGTCCTAGAAGTGTCTAATCTGGCCAGACTGCAGAGCAGCAGGCGACGGCTAACAAGGGTAACTGCCGATTAAGGTCAGACTGCAGCACAGCAGGCAGACAGGAAGACTAATAAATGCCAAACACCACCCGTATCACCATCCTTCAACTCTGCCACCAGGGAACTTTGTTGTCATCACAGTCTTAAAACTGATTCATGAACCTGACTTTTCAAGAGTCTGGAGGATGGTATGATATATGGCTTTGTTTGGTTTTTCTCCTCTGTCACTGAGGAATATATCAAACAGACTGTAGAAAAGATGGCACCCATATCATACAAACAGGATGGAGGTATTGTGCATAAAAAGCAGCTTGGACTTAAAGCCCTGGAGCTGCAGGTCTCCTCCTCATCCTCTCCTCTGTCTGGACCAGGTTCAGCTGATCAGGCTGTCAGTATCTGCAGCCAATCATGTGACACTGAAGTCCAGCACTGAACATGTGGGACTTCCTGCTGTCCCAAACCAGAGGGGGAGAGGACGGCCAAGCGCACAGCAGCCAGGCAAACCAACAAACACAGACATTCACTGTTTTTGTTGTTTCAGGGTCACATATGGACATGAGATTTTCTTTTTTGTTGTTGTTTTATATCACTGCATTGTTTGTTCAATGGGAATATGTGGAAACTGCAAGTTTTTCTCTGGAAAAAAAGGTAAGAATTGTTTTTTGGCGATGTGCTGCTGACATCATTATGACTGAACATGTTCCTGTCTTTTGTTTCATTTACATTTTCAATAATGTCCCTGAAGAAAATAATCTTGGTAATGAAAATATAGTTTAAATTGTGAAGAAGACACAGAGAGTGTTATGTTCATATATGTATGCTGCTGAGGTACAGCTGAACTAATGAAGCCACGTTTTTACAGCACAGTGTTTAACTGTGTCCGTCACAGTGGAGGAAGCAGACTGTTGACTGTTGCTGAAGAATTGCCAAAAAACCAAACACATGGTGAGTCTATAAGCTCCAGATTTCTCTCTCTCATTCTGATTATATTCTTACGCAGTCTGGATATGATTTTAGGATAGTAAGTTTGTTTGCATTGACATAAACCTCTTTTTAAAGAACTGAAGTCAAGTTTGATATATTGATTAGTGGTTGGAATTAATCTGCAACAATTTTCCAATGGATGAAGCAGGTTTAAATTATTTTTAGAAAGAAATTCCAGAAAGTCAGGCTTCTGTTTGGGTTCTCAATCTGAGTATTTGTTGTTGTTGTTGTTGTTGTTTTTCTTTCTTAGTCTTTTGCAATATTAAATTCAATATCTCTGGGTTTTGTATAGTTGATCTGACAAAACAAGGCATTTGAATTGGGCTCCAAGTTTCCTGCTCTCTCTCTTTTTTCTTTTGAGATTTTATAAACCAAGCAATTAATTGCTTAATCAAGAGCATAATGTCTGAAATTGAAATGATCATGGTCTACAGTAGATGCAGTATTATTATCCTCTGAGGACCTGCACATGTGTTGAAATCAGTGGCAGCATGTCTAGTTGACTTCGTTTGGCTGGACAGAAGGAACACATTAGCTTTGTAAGTAAGAGGATCTTTTGACTGACAGTTCTCCCCATTAACCTGACAGGAGACTGAGTGCGAGCAGTGGACAGACAGCCAAACTGATGAGGACAGTGACACAGAGGAGATCCTGTGTGGAATCAATGTGAGCATTACTTTGAATATTATTCTTTGGACAATCCCAATTATTAACACACACTTGAGTACAGACCGTTACCTTCAGAAATATGAAGTTTTGATTAACATGTCACATGGTCACCAGATGTTTGAATGGCAATGGAATCGAGTAAAGTGTAAATGTAAATGTAATGTAAAACATTTAATAAATGGTTTATAACCCTATAATGCAGATGTAAACAGATTGTGTTATATTGTAACAAACCCTTTATTAGCTGTTTAATATGTTCAAAACTCATTAAGTGATGGTGGTGGCACGGTGGTAACACTGTCACCTCACAGCTAGAAGGTCCCGGGTTCGATTCTTGCAGTGGGCGCCGTGTCCTCCACCATGCCTTCGGTGCCTGCTGCTCGATGAAAGGAGCTATGTGCAGTTTGCATGTTCTCCCCGTCACCTGGGGTATCCTCCATGAAAAATATACCCCCACTAAAAACATGCAAGTAGTGATGGAGAGCTGGGTCCCCGGGCGCCGCAGTCGGCTGGCAGCCCACCGCTCCCGGTCTGCCGCGGAGGAAGGACGGACCAAGGCTGAGTTAAACGCGTGAAAATAATTTCACGGGAAGCATGGCGTGTGCATTTAGAGTGCAACTAACTATGTGTGATGTGATATTAAAAGTATGTTTCTTCTTCTTCTTCTTCTTCTTCTTCTTCTTCTTCTAAAGACAAGTTGAGCTTATTTACCTAATGATTCTGTCATGGTGTATTCAGGTGTATATTGTACATACGAATTATACTTATAGGGTTCATTGTAACTTTGTGTCATGCCTTGCCCTAAATGTCACATAATTGTATAATAACAGCCTTTTTCTGAGCCATTGTTGCAAACCCTGTGAGCGGTGTAATCCCTCAGCCCCATAAAGTAAGTGTTAGTGTTTGTCTCAGCAGGAGAGCAGTGCCACTGACCTGTATCATCACCCCCAGCTGGACTCTGACATCGAGGCAGTCAGGACTTTGTATTCAGACTCTGCCGTCTCTATCAGGTCAGAACATCTTTTCTTATTCATGATCTGAGAAGGAAACTATCTCTGCTACTTTTTTCCATCAAATTTCTCCTTCCTTTTCCTCTCCTGTAGGGAGTATGAGCCAATTGATGATGTGGATGTTGACTTAAACGTAAATGCCAACATTTTGGATGTAAGTTGAATTTAAGATACTCAATTCAAGTACAATATTTTGATGCTTCCTGTCATGGCATCTTGGTTTCTTTAATTGCACTGTTTTGGTGTCCACAGGAGGAAGTGGCCATGGCTTGGAGGATTAATGCATCAGAGCCCATTGTTATCCGGCTGCGCTTCTCTCTGTCCCAGTATTTGGATGGAGCTGGTGAGCATCACCAACACTGCAACAAACAAAATGCACGCTAAGCTCAGACTGTAAGTCAATGTGTTGCCTGACTGGGTGATATTTCTCACCACAGCACCTTCAGTTGAAGTCTTTCAACCATCCAACACAGAAAACTTCAGCTTTGGGAAACAGCTACAGAAGTGAGTGTTCATACTATAATTTTTCTGGAGGTGATAATTATTTCTTTAATGCATGTTGCAAAAGGCTCCCTCCACAGATGAGACTACAAATCTTTTAGTTCAAATAGGTGAAGATTTGAAGCCTTTTCTATGCTATTCTCAGCTCACCCACTGATCAACCCTTCCTTTGTGTTCTCCAGTATTCTCACAGTCTTCTTGTCTCGTGAGTGGAAACATCTGAGCAATGAAAACGTCGTAGTCCGACAGAAGAGGAGGCAAAGCTGGTTCAGGCCGAGTGGAACCATCAAGAAAGTTCGTGCAAGACTTAGCATCTGGCTCCCACTATCAAAGTATGAGACAGTCCTGCAGATTTAATCACTGATTCAATCTGTTCTTGAGTCTCTATTCACTGTTTCCTCACTTACCGAGAGTAGGACCAATGGACTCCAGGAACCTGGTGTGAAAGAAAGGATCATATTACCAGCAATGAAACTGAACCGTTTCACAAATCACACGACTTCCTACACCATCAAGAATCCCACAGGAGAGCTCTTCGCTTACACGCCCAGTGGAAAGGTGAGGGCTCGCTCTTCAATACACCTCTGTGACATGACAGTGTTAGTGATCTGTAAGTGTTCAATAATAGTGTTTGTGTCCCTTCATCCACAGAGGGTGGTGGTGTCAGCAGTGAAGTCATCAGCTCAGCTTAGTACCAAACAGCTGATAGAGCTGCTTTTCTCCTCCCAGGCCATCAGCCACTGTAAGACCACTCCAACTCTGCAGCATGGCTTCTTGGTGCAGGTAAAGCATAAGAAGTCAAATACTACTATATTTTGCCAGAGAGGGAATTTAAAGAGTATCTGCACCCACTCTCATAACCCATCATGTCCTGACAGCTCATGATCACATGCTCTTTCCACGTCCTGTGCAGCAGTGATTTAATGTGGTCCTGCAATACAATGTTAGTACTTGTGTTAGTGCTTTCTTGTAAAAGGAGTGGATTAAACAAAAACACCTGCAATCTCAATGCAATGAGAGTAATTCACTCTAACATGCCTGCATATCCCACCATGCATATCAATGGAAAATACAAAAAACAATTTTAAAAGAAAAGTGCTGACGAAAGAGTTGCACCATAAGGTCCATAAGACCACACACTCTTCCTCAGCAGATGGACATACCCAGTTGTCATGGAATTGTGGATGCTCACATTTCCCTTTTTTGAGCACTTTTAAACACCATGTTGGCTTAAAAGTTGACATTTCCAATTATTTATTTGTCAGACACTTTTATTCAAAGCGACATGCAAATGAAGCACATTGTAAGACACAGTAGATGCAGGAGAACCCTCTGTGAAACAAGGCTCAGCAGACACAAACGCCACAAGGCTGCAGGTGCATGAAGTAATACAGAGGTGAAGAGCAAATATGAGATCAGAGCAAGAGAGACATAAAAAAAAGAAAAAATAATCATCTTTTACATGGTTGAACCAAGATTGAAACTTTTCAGGAATGAGTCGAAGAAAATCAGACCAGTAAAAACTACAAATAAAATACCCAACAACAAAGTTAAGAACAACAACAACAATAACAAAATGGTTGTAGCTCATATGAAGCACACAGTGAGATTATGTATAATGTTTGTCATTGTGTACAGGTAATGAGGTATGCTGAGCAGAGAATCCCCACGCTGAATGAATACTGTGTTGTCTGTGACGAGCGACATGTGTTTCAGAACGGCCCGCTGTTAAAGGTACACTCCTACAAAGAAATTAACTGCTGGTTCAGTGGCTCATCGACTGAAGCAGCTGTTAACATGTGGTCACTATTCTGCTTTGTGTGTGTTTCTAGCCAGCAGTGTGCACCAGGGAGTTGTGTGTGTTTTCCTTTTACACACTGGGGGTTATGTCTGGAGCGACAGAAGAGGTTGCCACTGGTGCAGAGGTTGGTGGCGCACCTACACACTTTTACAGGTGCTCTGGATGATTGTAATTTAAGAATACTGTATTTTAGCAGTGTGTATCCTGCAGGTAGTGGACCTCCTGGTGGCCATGTGCAGAGCTGCCCTCGAGTCTTCACGCAAGAGCATCATATTTGAACCGTACCCTTCTGTTGTTGATCCATGCAACCCCAAAACCCTGGCCTTTAGTCCTAAGGTATCAGCTGAACAATCTACTGTAATTTATGACTGACTTGATTTGTATTATGATAATTATGTCTTTCTTTTATTCTGTATTCATGTATTATTTTGTTGTGGCAGAGAAAGAGCTACGAGAGGCTGCAAAAAGCTCTGGATAGCGTTTTGTTGGTCAGGAGGATGGCACAGGTGACCTTAAAACAAATCCTACACTCATTTTCAAGATTCTCATCTCGTCTGAGAATAATCTGAAAGCTGGTGAATGTTTCCTCAACAGCTGCATTAACGCTAAGATGGATTAAACTGTATTTCATCATATCCAGGGTCCATATTCTGAAATAAAGAAGCAGATGGACAAGATAGACCCTCTCGCTCATCCCTTACTACAATGGTGAGTGACAAAATCTAAACTGGCCTTTCACTCATATTTTTACTCTATTTCATAGACGTGAAATATCATGAATGTTTCTCAGATTCATGTGCGGGTGTGTGTTTGTATGTTTGGCAACAGGATTTTAGCAAGCAACAGATCACACATTGTCAAGCTTCCGCTGAACAGGGTATGATAGAGTAGTTCACAGTCAGTATCTGATGTCTTAGCACAGTATTTGACAGTTTTGCAGTAACAGTAATTAAAAATTTTCTAAATATTAGATTACATATGTTTTAAACTTCATATAGCTTTTCTTCTGTCACTGCTCTCTCATCTATTTTTTATCACTTGATTCACAATAGCAACTGGAGTTCATGCACACGCCCCATCAGTTCCTGCTGATTAGCAGCCCACCGTCCAAAGAGGCTCGTTTTCAAACTGCCAAGAAACTTTATGGCAGCACCTTTGCTTTCCAGTGGGTAAAATCAAAGCTAGGAAACTAATATAAAGCCTTTACATCAACACTGTATATAGAATCCCTGCTGAATATGCTTTGATCCTATTTTCTCTTCCTTCAGCGGTTCCCACATTGAAAACTGGCACTCTATTTTGCGAAATGGGCTGGTTAATGCCTCTTATACAAAATTACAGGTAGAGTATGAAATTAAAAAAGTTTTATTGTTTGATATAAATCAATATCATCCTTTAAATGTACAGTCAGACCTATGAAGGCTATGAGTGTTTTAGCTGAAGCGTTAGTTTGTTACAATCTCACATTACTAGCCTGTTTCCTGTTTAAGCTTCATGGAGCTGCATATGGGAAAGGCATCTACCTGAGTCCTATCTCAAGCATATCATTTGGATATTCTGGTATGAGTCCACATGTTTCTACTCAAAGTACAGGCTGACCTGTTTATGAAGATTACCATTATTGTTTCTGAGATGTTGTTGAAACTCATCCTTCCTCTTTGTTCAGAGATGGGTAAAGGGCGACATCAGATACCCACCAAAGAAGAACTCATAAAGAAACACAACCAAATAAACAGAATCAAACAGGTGAATTATCATTCACACTTGTCTTCAACTTATGGAGAAGCACGCTGTGCAGGGACATCTTGTTTTTTGGTATCTCATCCTGTATTCGTCCCTCATCTTAGGAACAGCCAGGTGACGGCAGGTTTCTGCAAAGCAGGAACTTAAACTGCATTGCTCTCTGTGAAGGTAAATTCAAGAGCTTTGAGCCTTGATGTGATACCACAAGGACTGATTTTGTGACATTGTTTCATAAAAGTTGTCTGTATGTCTTAACAGTAATAACTTCAAAGGACCTTCAAAAACATGGGAACATTTGGGTGTGTCCAGTATCTGACCATGTGTGCACACGTTTCCTCTTTGTGTGAGTATTACATGAAGCACCCGCAACCTTTCTGCCTCCCAATGTAATGAGAAAATTCCAGGCTATATTTCAGAATTCTACAACATCCTGCTTTCCTCTTTCTCAGGTATGAGAACGGCCAGGTGGGAGATGTCCACATCAACACTCAGGAAGCCAGGATCCACAGGGAAATTTTACAAGTAATTGCTTCAAAGCTGTGCTGAGGCTTTGAAGTAAAGAAACGCTGGCTGAGAATATGTCTTTGTGTCTTTGTGGCTAAATTCATTACATTTGGCTTTACTGGTTTGCGGTGGAACCTAAAACAATGAACTGCTTTATATTACGTTTTTTAGCTTTTGTTTTAATGAAAAAATGTTAACTCAAAGGAAGGAAAACACTGAAAACTTAAGATAATCTCTTATTTCTGTTATCAGTTGCACTAATATTAGATGGATGAAACTAGTTGGTTGTGTCATGCACTTTTTTTATATACTTATTTATTTTTTGGCCTTATATCTTTATTTACAGTCTGATGTCAATTAAATTTGTGTCTACCACCAGCGTCATAGCTGGTAGCTAATTTGTACATTTTTTATAAAAACACATTTTTTAAATAAAGGTTCTTATATTTATATATAATGTTTTCTAATTTTGTGTCATAGATGAAATATTTTCCTTTTACTTGTTAATGCAGATTGCCCACAGCTTTAAGATACACTTTGCTATTATGTAATATGTGTGTTGTACCACAAGGTGGAAGTGTAACCAAGAGCAACTACTCCCAGGGCTTTTTCATGGCTAACACAAAAAAAACAACAAGAAGAAAAACAACAACATATAATTCTACATGTCTGTGAGTAGAGACTGCTGCAGATGTTTGAATTAGACAGACACTGTGAGCACATGCAAAACTCAGGCGTTGACATGAGCCCGTGTTATATTCTGCAGCACTAGTCAACTGCACATAACACACCAGATGTGTCACAGGAGTCACACACAAATAATCAAGTGCTTTATACTAAACAAACCCCACAAAATAAAAAAAGAAGGGAGTTTTGTGGCACATGCAGTAACTCCAGTTAACAAATATTCTTATGCTGGCAATATATTCACTGATGGTAATAAATATGTTGTTTAACTAGTATTCATGGCCAGTGGATTATTCTTAATAATTTTCTCTGTACTGACACCACTGAGAACCACATATTTGTGCTCATTGTTCAAATCAGTGAATATCATAGGGTGCACACCATCCTGTGAGGCAGAAAAGCGCCATTATAACAGTATACTGGTTCCATATGAGCCTCACAGCTGCTTCTTGACCTCCTCCCTTGGCTCAGCTTCTTTAACGAAAGCATTCAGGAAAACACCTCTGTTTGCAGCTGGATATAGAACTTTTCCTGCAAGTTCATGTTTCACAATTTTATGCAAGTTTAGCAGCAGCTCCAAGGTATGATTGTCCTCAGAAATGTCATTGATTCAAAAGAGGCTCAAATGTTATAGCAAGCATTTTCTGGGTCAGCCCAGCAGGCGATGGACTGAAGGGAAGAGAACTGTGAAGTTGCTGCAATAGCCCAAAGGAAGACACTTCTCAAAGACCATATGGCTCTCTGATGATAATGAAGGGGGGAATTTGTCTTAAAAACCATGATAGACTATATGTGGCCATAACTGCTCTATTATTTCTTAATATCTTTAACCCATTGAGAAATTGGTGCAATATCTGCAAAGAGGCACATCAAGAATGTCAACAATCAAAATCAATTCAACTGGAACAAAGGATTGTTTCAACTGCATGCCTTGTTAAATCCCATTAACTCATGTTTATTCATCCATATAATTCAAGCAACCACATGGACAAATAAAATCTCTGAGCCCTCAAGGGTTTAACAAAAGCTTCCCTCCAAAACCAACAAACTACGAATGTGACAGGCATTGTTAAATGTTGCATGTGCCTTTAAGAGCACTATGTCCCACTCTACATGTCTCTCTCTGAGCCTCATATGTGTTTGTTGGCATCAGCTGTCCTCAGTGCTGAACAGAGCAAGGACATCTTTTCCTTCATGTCAATGGGATTAGAGGAAGAAATACCCTCTTCATACTGCTGGCTGTCATCTCAGTGCTCACAAGACAGAACGGAAATACAGTTTGGACAGAGGACAGAAAGAAGATCAGGATAAGTCACAAGTTTGGATTGCAAAGCTGATCAGTTTTTAGTTTCACATACTAAATGGACAAGAAACGTGTTTCTGATGTCAAGGGAGATATGCAAATAATCCGAGGCTGCAGACTCAGAAACAGCATTCTGCACCATTATTTCACTGCCATCTAAACAATGACTGAACCCAGGGGTCATATGAAGAGTTCAAATGGTGCGAGCAGCACTGTAATGGAAATGCAGTCTGCTTCATTCAGCCCTGTCCCATCTTCATCTTTGTCTCCAAAACTTAGCGGGAGCAGCTTCAGGAGAGTCAGCCGCACAGAGGACAGCAGTCCCTACCCGATCCCTGGCCTGGCATCAGACATCCTGCATATGAGGGTGAAAGAAGGAAGCAAGATCCGCAATTTGCTGCGCTTTGCAACAGCTCGCATGCAAGGGGAGCGAAAAGACTGCAACGGGACATCACTGAGACAGGTGGTCTTCACTGGCTCAGGTAGAGGAGTCACCAAGACCATCACCTGTGTGGAGATTCTGAAACGTAGAGTGGGAGGGCTGCACCAGGTGTCCAAGCTCTACTACAAGACAGTGAATGAGGTGTGGGAGAGTCCACAAAAGGGAGCACCAGGTATAACCATGGAGAGGACAGTCCCTGCTATCTGCATCCTGCTCTCTAAAGACTCTCTGGATCCCCAGGAGCCTGGATACCAACCTCCTCAAACCCTGAGTGTTCCCACAGAGGACGGAGAGAGACATAGAGGTCTTCTCAGGCCAGCTCACAGTCCGTCCTCACAGCACACAGCCAAGAGAGTCTGTCTGGATGACTGGAATGTTTGTTCTCCACGAACGTCCAAAATCTGAATGCATCATGTAAAATATTGGAAAATTAACATGTATATTAGGCTTGGCTGGATGGTTGTATTATCAAGTCTTTTCAGCTGCATCAAGGTTTCCTGAAATATAAAACATGAATTTCAACTTTAATATTTGAAGGTTTACATAGGTATTCCACCACTAAAGTGAACAATTACCTCTGCCTTCAGTTAAATTTATAATCTACAACATCGCATTAGTATACAGTTTGAGAATTAAAAAAATGTGATGAGTGTGAATGATTTGTAGCAATTCATGTGCATGTTGAAACTTAAATATTAGTTGTCAGAAATAATGTATATGTTTAAATGAGTAATAGCAACAATATAAATATTCACATTAGTAGTTACATAATAGTGGTGTCAGAGCTTCTTCTGATGCAAAAGGGAAACAAAGCACTGCAAAAAGTCAGTCATAGTCACTGTAAAAATAAAAATCAAGGTCTGCATGAATAATTTTCTCTCTGTTTTGTACTTTGAGAGGGATTTCGTGCATGTCACAGATCACATGACAAGAATGTTTTGCTTAAGGGTTTTTTTTTATAATGATGCTGTCCTTTTTTATGGATGAAACATCACTGGAATAAATGAGCTCATTTGGAAATGCATCTCAACTGTGATGTTTTAGTCTGTGTTGGAGAGTGTACAGTATTATGCATCTAATAATTCAATAAAAGCAGAATACTATATATATATATATATATATATAGTGTAATACCACAAGTGTTCAGGATAGCCCTCTCATTCTCATCCTGACAGAATATAGACTACAAGCAAACCCTACAAAAAGTCTGATGTTGCTTTATGGACTGGTGTGTGTGGTACTTGTTAGTGGGCTCATAGAGTAGGTGAGGGAAGGTAAGTCTCTACAGCATATTTAGATACACATGATAATTCAAAGTAATGACATAATGGCATTAAGTGGAGCTTAGAGAATTCTGGCATGGTGTCATATAGCATTTTTTTTTGACCGCATCTTACTGAAATACATACCATGATAGATTAACTTTTCTGTGGTAATAATAATGTATGTGTAAATATGTTTATCCGTTTTCCATTGAGAGCTACCCTTCATAAAATTAAGACAGAAAAATCCTAAAAGCAGTATTATTTCTAGATCAGAGTCACAACCAGGAGGTCAACGATAGACACAACTATCAATGAGCATGCGCATGCACAGTACGCGGTCGCGTACGTGACGGCCAAAGCAAGTCAACGTTAGCTTCCTCTCCAGAAATCTTGCCGGTTCGTGTAGCTTGCTGTCCCTCAATATGTTCAGAGCCGCCGTCCGACTCTCGGTCTCCGGTGTTCGGGGTCTAACTCGTACACAACCAGGGTGTCAAGGTATTTGTTTGTTGGGTTATCACCTTTGAGTGTTATTTTGCAATTTGGTAGCTAATGAACCTGTCAGGGCGAAGCCCCAACGTAAAGCAAGTGTGGCTGTCGGCACATTGCGGCGCCCGCGCGGCTAAGCTAGCTAGCTGCCACTGACTTAGCCAATGTAACTATTACTTGAAGGTACGTCGTATTGTTCAGTGTGTTAATGTGTCAGTGCAATTTGTGTTGACTTTCGTTCAGTACTCCATTTACACACATAACTTGGGTGTGTGCAGCTCTTAAAATGTCCCGGCGTTCAGCTCGGTGGTGTCTGTGTCCTTGCCATGACCCATTTGTAAGGCTGAGTGTGAGGCCCTGTGCTTCTGCTGCTGATGCTAGTTGCTAACATGCTAACTAGGTTATTTGACAATGTCTGTGTGCAGCCAGCTACTTCATAGTATTCATGACATCAAGGTACGATTTGGTTTAGACAGTAGCAGCCATGAAATGCACATTGTTCTGATGTTGTCGTGATGTTTTTGCTAAAACTTTGCTGAACTACCTCTATTAAGGAAGTTGTAGTAGGCATATGTAGATGTTAGATAATTACAGTTTGCATTCATTAAATGGACATTGTCTGATCCCCCACATCCTCTTGAATATACCATAGTGTAAATTGAGATTTCCTGTTTGTTTCCAGGGTGCCCTCAGCCTTTTAGGTGCAGTAGATAGGTCATGCCAGGATGCTGGCAATGATCCAGCTGCATTACAGTACTGTATTTCATTTGTCCTCTTTCCACTCGACTCAGTGTAAGTCAGGTACCCTTGATTGTGTTTGCCCTTCTACATTGCTTAACTCCAGATGCCACTGCAAGTGTTTTATTTAGTTAATGAGAAGCTGTCCAACTAAAAAAAAAAATTTCATCATGCAGCTCTTTTGGCCTCAAGGAATTACTCACATGGAAAGCAAGAGACCGATGAGGAGTTTGATGCCCGCTGGGTCACCTATTTCAACAAGCCAGACATTGATGCATGGGAGCTGAGAAAAGGTACCTTTATGGATGACTGAGTACATATTGTTCAGCAGATATTGTAGATATTGTTCTCACTGGTGGTAAACTAGTAGAGATTTGGTCTAATCTGAGATTTGAATCAAACCCATGAGGATGACTGCTTTATGACAATATTGAGTTTACAGGAGTGTGATGAAATATTTTTTTCTTCTACTACGTATATTATAAAAAAAAAACCCTCCAATGTTAACTCTTAGACAAATAGCCAACAGGAGTTTTGCCTTAATAAATTACACTCTAAATCAGAAAATGTAAGATTTCAATGAGAAGCTCTGATTTAAAGGAAAAAAAGAAACTTACAATCTCAACAAGTAATCACCTCTGTCATTTCTTACATGATAGTTCATACTTCATGATACAGACATATTTTGGCCAGTACCAAAAGCTTAAGATTTGATACCCAGCCGCAGTAAATAATCCCCCTCAGTTTAGGCATGTCTTAACTTTGCTGTAATGCAACACAACATTATCCAGCAAGGTGCTGCATTGACCAAAATAATAACCAGAAATACATGCTTGCACGTAATGTGAGCACTGTACTTCTGCTCTTTACCTTGCCATTTTCATAACAAAAGATATAATGATGACTGTGAGAGCATTCCAGAGTGATAATATCCTGTCACAAAGTCTTATAAAAAGTTGTGCATTGTTCAGGTTTCTGATAAGCCGCCATCAGCATTAATCAGTTACTCACACTGAACTTGGATCACAATTCATCTTCTCAGTGGTACTTTAAGGATCATGCATTTTGGTCTCAGTGGCAGTAAGAAAAAAGCACTTTTTGACGTTGACGTTTTTAGTAGCAGGAAGGAAAGGGAAAGGCTTAATATCAGGTGACAAATGATAAGACCAGAAATCTAAAGGAGTGGCTTAATAGGCAATCCTAGTGTTTGAACATTACATCCGAAGCATATGCAGTATGCAGGAATTGAGGAAGTAGTGTTGAAAATGTGGTTGATTTGCAATTGTAACTGTAAAAAAAAAATCTATGTCCTCAACTTGTATATTGAAACAGCATTGAAGGATGAGGAAGGTCTTTTCCATATTTCTTATTGTCCACAAATACCCTGAAAAGACCAAAACCAGCAGTATGTTAGTCTGTCTGACAGTACTTCCAACTTCTTACCATGTGTGTGGCTTTCAACCCCAAGAGCCAATGGCTCCACCTGAAGATGTAAACCTTTTAAAAATGGGTCACAGGTGTCAAGTTTCATGGTTAAAACAGGTCAGAAATTTCCAAAAATAGCTGGACACTGAATTACTTAAGTAAATAGTGCCATTATTGGGGACTATTTTCAGCCATGGATTAATAAACAATTACACACTAGTGAGTATTTGTTTGCTCTAACATATGGTGTGTGTGAGAGTGTGATCACCTCGAAATAAAATACAGCACTCATGTTTTATTCTAATGAAGGAACATGTTGTCCAGTAATTGTGTGGAGGTCTATGGTACGAAGGGATAAGAAAATACAGAAAAGATTCAGTAGGATCAGGGTTTCGATGTGAGATTTATTCACCTGATATAAATGTAGAAAGTCACTTGCCAAATCCTTTTAAGTGTCAGATGAAATGAAAGAAATGTAATTCACAGTAAAAGTGTTGGTTTCTGTTTCTGATCTACAGTTAAAAAATGTGATTTCTTCCAGGGATGAACACGTTGATCGGTTATGATCTGGTACCTGAGCCAAAGATACTTGAGGCAGCTCTGAGAGCCTGTCGGAGGTTAAACGACTTGGCCAGCGCCATCCGAATTTTGGAAGCTGTGAAGGTGAGAGAAAAGGCCATTTTCTGAGCTTGGTGGTAATTTGTGGAATATTGCCAAGCAGCATCTTCACAGTTGGTTGTCCTAAGTTAATGATTAATTTGTGTTCTTCAATTTGTTATTTCCTCAGGACAAATCTGGCCCTCATAAAGACATCTACCCGTATGTGATCCAAGAGCTGAGGCCAACATTAGATGAGCTTGGCATCTCTACGCCTGAAGAGCTTGGCATCGACAAAGTGTAGATGAGCAGGTATTAAAATCCCCTAATCAGTCATGTGGTGTTTTTTTTTTTTTTTTTGTCTACCAGGTTTTTCGTAAGATGCCGGTCTAACAGAACTTTTGTTTCTATGTTTCAGATCTAACGATGGTGGATATCCCCATGACACAGAGACCTTGTACTTAAATGTTTGCCTCATAATACGTGTGATATTTAATTCGGCCTTTATTAAGTTCTTTTGCTTGTAAAATATTGATGAACCTAATAAAGGAAAATGTATCTTTATTGAGTGTCACAAGTATGTTTGGGATATTTGAAATAATTTGAGTCTTTATTGAAGCAATACATTCATTGCAAGTTGCTTTAATAGAGCAGAGCTTCACTTTACGCTGCATGTTGTCTGAGTGTCTGGACATTTCTGTGGAGTCACATTTTGCCACCAGGGAGCAGCGTTGTAATGTAAAAATCATTCTACTGTATGCAGTCTATATTTCATCTGTTTTCATTTCAGGGAAAATTTACATGCTGGTAAAATAAACTTGTTCAAATAGCAAATGGTGTAATGTTATTATCGACATAACTGGGATACTGCTGAAGGAATATTAAATATGACAGCTTAAATCACTTGACTCTTTTTAAGTAAAGAAGGCTATTCTCACAGTTAATGGTTTTCAAGATTTCAGAAAAAAAATCTCAATATGATTTGTACTATATGGATAATATTGAATTATTTTAATATTAGTTATACTCATGATTATCATGAACGCTGTACCTTTTTTCTGAGGTGACAGAAAATGACTCCAAAGTGCAACAGTGAAAATGTTCAAGGGTTGAGTCAGTGGGCATGTGGTGTCAAACTGTTGTACCATTTTGAAATGTGCGTGGCTAATTCATGCTCTTAATGGAAAAATACTCTTTGAATGTGAGTAAAATATTTCAGAGCTCTTCAGCCTTTGCCGTTGTTTATAAGTAAAGCACGTTTACCATGCTGAATAGATGTTAACTGGGAAGTTCACCCTTCTGCGTCCGCTCCTGCTACAGGTCACTGGCTTGGATTGACTGAATCTATATGAGGAACAGATTTCAGAGCTTAGGCTTTGTATGCGTACAGCTGCCTCTTTCAAGGCCATGTATGCACTATTTGCCTGCTAGATTGTGTGACTAAATTGTGAGTAATGTTTCTGCCGACGCTCTCTCAGGAAAAGACATCTTGAGCTTCATAAAAGCAAATTCTCGACTTAGTTTTTTGCTCTTATCCTGTAATCAATCAAGCCATGTCAACAGCATCTGCCGTGGGCTGTTTATAGAGGGGTGGGAGTCACTGTAACCACCCATTCCCACGAAAGCAAGATTTCCAGGATTGTGTGGTTGTCATGGTTATTGGGCTGTTCAAAATAGAAGCACATTAGATGCTAACCAAGATGCCATATTGCATTTAAATTGTTTTTATAGCCATCTGCAAATAAAAAGAACTTTATTTCTTATGCTTGGGCTGCAGGAAACCCAGCTGGTACTGAGAGATGAAACTAATCATGCTACAGTACATATACATGTATTTAATGCACCATGAATATGGGAATTAAAGATGGCGAACAGATGACCCCTGTCAGCCTCTGAAACATTTCCTCTGGTCACTTTTTTACACACTTTCTGTTAAGTTTACTTAACCTGCTGCAAAGAAAATAGGACAGTGACTAATGATTGACTTTATAATGTGAATGAGCGTCAATGTGCATGCATATTTCTGCTGTGACATGACATGACAAGAGGGGAGGAAAAAATCATGTCGCTGGAGAGGTCAGACCCGGCGTCTAAGAAGCAGCTCCAGACGAAACGATGTTTTTTGCTGTATTTTTAGTGGAGGTTGTGTTACCTTAAATGTATAGGACAATGGCAGTGGGTGGGATTTAAAGTGGGTGGGTAGCTCCACAGAGATGCAGTAAAGAAAACCCACTTTACGAGCTTTACGCACGGGGCGGGTCTTTCATTCATCCAAGTTGGGGGTGCAGGGCACTCAGTCAAAGACAATCAAAAGATGTTTGAGTTTCCATGCGCTGTGACCAGGGAGGTAAAGAGCGGCGCATTATCACCCCTCCTCCAGCCCCGATCACCCCGGCCTCCACACTACAGGGGCTATTAAATCACATTTGATCAGAAGAGTCTTTTCTCTCTAGAAATAAGTGGTCATGCGATGCGATTTATTTCTGCCAGAGGAAAGAAGGAAAAACTAGAGAAGACCTGTTGGCGATGATGAATTACTCCAAGGCGCAAATGGTGAGTGTCGACGACTGTTTAACGCACCCTCTCGTGTTTGTTACAGTAACAAAGCAAATGACCATTCATGTAGGCATTTTCAAACACATTTCCACCTTCGCGATTAAGTTTTCGATTTAGTTAAGGATTAATTAAGTGGTTTTTCGTCGTTGTTAACGCAGATCGTGTATTTGCATTTATCCCCGCTGGGAAATAAAGTTAATTATTCTATATATGAAACTAAAGAAATATGAAAGTAACTTTTCTTGTATTTCAGTAGCTGTTAGCAAAGTGAGGGGGCAAAGAAGCCTAGTGAGAAACATTTGGTTCCTGCTCTTAATTTATTCTTAACTGAATTAATGTAGTTTCTGTTAATAATTGCCATAAGCCCTCAAGCTTTGTTTCGCCTAAATCCACCAGCAATGTGCCTTCTCAGGCCCAAACAGCCCCTCCGCGTAGATGTTTCACTTAAACTTGTATATTCGTCTGGATACAAAAACAGATCTTTTATTCAAACAGTACACCTAATATTTAACACTTCGATTAAAGTTTAATTTCCCTCCTCTAGCCTTTTGAATTTACTGACTGCAGCTTCTATTATATATAACTTTGGCTAATTTGCTGCAACACGTGAAAATAAAAACACTTTTTTTTCACAGTCAAGCTTACCCGAGGAGGGCAGCTCAGGGTGTCCGCAGTTGAGTCCTGCTGGGGTCAAGCTGGAGGCGGTGATGGAGCAGCTGCAGAGACAACAAGAGGCCAAACTGGAGATGAACCTGCAGGAGAAACATCTTCTTCAAGCTCAGCTCCTGTTTGCTCAACAGGCTGCAGCGGCGAGAGCCTCTGGCTCCAGACTAGAATCTGCATTATTTGGCAGAGCAGATGGACAGATTTATCAGGCAGCTCAACAAGCCTTGAACAGCCATCTCAGAAAAATGGATCCAAACGAGGAGGAACAAGAAATGGTGGAGTCTGAAGAGCACGACGAGGTGGAGGAAGATGATGAGGAGGAAGAGGAAGAGGATGAGGAGGGGAATGAACTTCATCTGCAGATGAAGAAGCCCAGACTCCTGCAGGCTGCAGGATTTCCCTTCCCTCCTTATTCCACATCTCAGTCTGCTGTAAACCAAAGCGAATCTTCGCCCTCAGCAGTAAAACAGGAGCACGAGGAGAAGGAGCTGCTGTCTCCTGCAGTCCAACAAGGCTTCACGTCACCCAACGGCTTGACTGACTGGGGCTATGATGAGCCATTCAAACAAGTGAGTTATCTGTGATCTCACTGTCCAAACCATGGCAATATTGTTTTTCTTCACCAGGTTTTATAGTGGCTTTTTTAACATTTTCTCTCATAAAATACACATGCATCCAATTGTTGCATCATTGTCATACCTCTGTCTAATCTTGGATATATTATAATGATTCTAACTCTGTTTCAATGCAGTCAGAGCCTCAGTTTATAGAGCGTAAATGAATATTTATAACTCTTCATTTTTTGGCTGGTATGTGTTCTGCCTCGTGTTTTTAATTGTTGACTTCTTCCTGCTGAGGGTCAGGCTCACTGCTGCCTCGTCTGCCTCCACTTGGCTCACACGTGGAGGAAAGAAGCATGTCCCTTTTGGCAAGATACCCAAACTTGATAATATTTAATTACTGGCCAGGCCAAAGATCTCCTGCTTTACTTCACCTCATGTCTGACACTTTTGAAAACACATTCTGGCCACCAGCTGAGCTAATTGGTTTTGGCTGTGGTCCAATCCTAACTGTTAAAAGCAGCCAGTGCAGGCCTGATAGAGTCAAAATGAGAGCAGAGGATTAATGAAATAACCTTAAGCATGTATTCATGAACATGGTTGGCTTCAGTGGTTACCTGCAGTAAGAAATTGCTGGGTAGGGGGACTTTTCTCTCACTACATCTCCTTTAATTTTGAAAAAAACATGGGATTATAAGTTTTCCAACAGATATGTTTGACTACTTATAGGAAATGGGTTCACCTCACTTTTTTTTTCTTCTTCTTTATGAAGACCAATCTGATTGGTTCTTCTGTGTGTGTTTCCCTCAAAAAGGCCCCACTTCAATACAATACATTATGATTAATGAGGCCAGTAGGATGAGGGGCAGCTGGGTTAGAGCTTTACGGCATACCAGCAAGCAACTACCCATAAAGTTTACTTACATTATTTGCACTGGAGCAGAATAGGCTTTTGGTTTTTGTTGTCAGAGATTTTACACATCTCTTTCAGATATTTCCCATGTATGTTCATGTGTTTTTCTTCCCCTTCTGTTCACTGCATTTTGATAGAAGTTAGACGTGGCTCTCTGTACTAATTTAAGATTCACAATCATTCAAAAAGTTGTGTTTTCATTAGCCCCTTTAAAAAACCTCTAGGCTCAGAAAACTCAGTGCTGACCTAGCTGTAGCTCAGTGGATAGCTTTGCATAATTTAGCTGTTGCTTGGCAACGCTAAATGGCAGCTTAATTCAGCAGCAAGTAATCAATACATTATATGGCTGCTGCAGTGAGAATGCATTTCCTCTTCTCAGACCAGCACACAGCAGTTGGAGCAATTAAGGCCATTCCTTCTGTTTTAGTGAAAGCACGGTAATGAGTTGTGTGAGACTGTTGTTCAAAGAGCCTAACTGTGAGGTGGTTTAGATTCTGTTTTCTGTTGCTCAAAGTACGAATTAGAGCAAGCGTATCAGACCTTTGCTGTGATCCAATTGTATGTGGTCAGATTAACTTACTTACTTAATTTGGAAGCACTTTGAAAGTAGTTAATCATATGCTGTTTAAATAGCTTACAAGTTGCAGGGATTGCTTTAGATACTTAGCATCACCCTGTTTACCTCAGATAAAAAGCAGTTATCAGCAAGTTATACTTAGCAAGCTACAGTAAATGGTATGGTATGCAGCCTATAACCACACACAGGTTAAAGATGCATTCCACTTTGCCTAAAATGTAGGTACATCCCTGTTTTATTATGATTGAATTTCCAAACAAGACTCATTTTCCGTTGTTTGAAACTGTCTCATGTGACATCCATGAAAAAAAGTGAACTTTGTTACAGATAGTTTAAAATGCAGTTAAGTTAATTGGTGGCTGGTTGAAATGGTTGTAATGATTTACTCTTGCTGCCTCTAAAATTGTTTGCCTGTCTATAGTGTCTTAAGCTTTTTGTTTGACTAATTTCATTAATCAAATATCTTTGATGATGTGGACAGTGCTGCACAAGCCTCCACATGCTGGGCAGCCATTGTTCACTCCTTGTGTGCAGTCTCACTGTACGCTGGTAGCTGCACAGAGATAAAAAGCCACTGCTCCCAGTCTCAGCTCAGAGCACAGCAAGGGGCCGGATAAATGATCTTGACTTGTTCGGGTGAATAAAGGCCCAATAATTTAATTTGGAATAAAAATTTGTCCTCCCCTGCAGTTACATTGAAATTTGGACATGGTTATGTTGTCACTGTTCCTCTGTTGGATTGCCTGAATGATTTTAATGAAGCTCATTATAAGAGGTAATTTCGCTCAGTGTTGTGATCTTAATGGGACATTTCATATGAAATGTAAACTATCTATTTATTTTGCAAATTGACTGGTTGAACAGACATTTTTTTACAGAACTACTTTGACTGTAGTGACATGCATTAACCTGCTAATTTGTAATTTAAATACATAAACTCATCTTAAAGCTACTGAAAACTATCCAACAAAAGAAACCATTTCCCGACCTACATCATGAATGCTATCAGCATTCCCAGGCCTGGATGTGTGAAAACTCTGTGAGCAATTAACTGAAATCTCTTTGTTAATAGATCCACAGTAGGTCTCACTTGCTCATCAATAAAGGGGGGAGGGCTTTATTTCCATTTGATGGTCGAGAGACTGGGATGTTTATCTACCTTCACATCAATAAGCTTTCTTGTGGGGGAGTAGAAGCCCTTTATTAGAAATTCTAAGCTGTGAAGCCAACAGCTCTGCCACCATAGGGTCACAGTTTTAGTGCTTATGCTGTTTAACCAGTTCAACAACTTAAAAACAAATAATTTTTAGGAAAAGTTTACAGGGGTCCATAACAACAGTGTGTCCAAATCCGGGGTCCTTGGATAACTGCAATTAGGGTTACATAAAGATCCTGGAGTAGGTCAAGTAGTTAAAAACAGAAAATAAAAAGTAAAATAATGCTTGAAATGATTACCTAAAAGAAATGGATAACTAGTTTAAATATCATAAAGGTTCAACTAGATAGTGCTAGTGAAAAATAATGGATGAATAGCTGAAACAATTAGCTGAAAGTAATGGATAAATGGTTGAAAATGTAAAAGGCTGAAATACATAACATTAGCTAAATGTAATGCTGTTGGGGGCTCATGTGACTGCAAAGGTTGGGAACAGCCTCACAGTATCATGCAGCTGTTTGTGTGTCAGCAGTCGCAGGTTGAATTGTGTTTTTACTGCAAACATGAAGGGAATTACAGTTGAACTGGAAGCCAACAGATGATTGGTCCCCATGTATTTTATAGCTCAAAGGATGAAGCGTTATGGTCATTAGCTGCAGGATCAGGTTGCCATACCAAACATTAAGTGACTGGGATAATGAGCTTAAAGTCAAAAATGATACATTTAAATGGAATTATCAAGTAAAATCAACAAAGGAAAACCACTGTTTTGATTAACCACAAGCGTGCTATGGTAATTGAAGCATTTAATCGGACCAAATACAAAAACATGTCTTGTTGTCAAAGATGCACATGCTTGTTTTAATATAAACATGTTCACATAAAACAGAGCGTGAACTGAATGTCCCTCAAACGCCTACAGAAAGGAAAGCAAGAGTATAAATCCACGAAGGAAACCGTGTGACACGTGAGCTGAAACTAGATTGACAATATCCCTGAAATAAATTCATTGTACTGACAGCTTTAAATAAAGATAGCAGCGATAATAGAAAAAAAAATCCCATCTACTTCATTTGATTGTAATGACCAAGCTTTCTTAAGACAAGCATGATAATGCAGCTCTCTGTGCGCCTTCACTGGACAATAACCTCTCAGCAGGCTTTTCCACACAGTTGCACACATGCTGCCCTCCACTCACATTTTTAACCTTTAACTGTCATGCTAAGGGGGACGTGATGGAGGAATAACATGTCATATTAAACCACCTAACGAGCATGGGGCCTTTCATTAATCTCCCTTTTTTCTGTGTGCGCAGCTTTAAACAGACACTCCCTTTGAAAATATGCATTAATGTATACACAGCACCGGCAGCCAGATGCTTACAGTGACCAGCTGTTTGCTGTCTGACTGTCCTGCAGTAAACAATCATAGTGCTGGGAATAAAGCGGGTTTGGACACAGGAGGAGGGAAGCACAGCCCTGAGTCCATGAGGAAAAGTGACAAATAAAGAGAAGCCTTATCAAACACTGAGGATAGAACATCCCAGTGTTTGATGGATTTTAATAGTGCATGCCTACTGTATATATTGCAAGTATAGTGATCAGTATATAAAGTACCACCATCCATAGTACAGTTCCACATGTGCATCCATTTTTAATCTGAAATAACCAATTGAAAATTAACTTTTACACTTGCCATGATATTCTCATTAGATTAATCATGTAAAGTAGACGAAGAGGAGAATCTGGAGGACAAACTGTTAACTGATCTTTCTGTATGTGGGTGTGTATACAGAGAGGAGGTGCCACCTGGGCTGAGGAGAATGACGGAGGAAAAATAAGAGGAGAACCTTCCAGGGACTTTGCCAAGGTCAGTAGATTTGGTAGATGTATGTAAACAAGCAAATGTATGAAATAATCAGAGTCACTGTTGACTAGCTTGTTATTAATGTTTTGTTTTCTTTTTCCCTGCTGTAAACAGCTTTATGAGCTGGATAATGACCCACAGCGGAAGGAGTTTCTTGATGATCTCTTCATCTTTATGCAAAAACGAGGTAAAATTCAGCGCTAGAGCCTTCTGGTCTTATAAGTCTTTGTGAGCAGCTAAGGGAGCTCTTATAGATGAGAACAGAGCATTTGGATACTCTGCCCTTGCGTCATGCCCCCACCCCTTTTTGGTTGAAGGCCCTCTCATTGAGGGTGGTAAATACAAATTATGAGGTGTTTGCCAATGTACTAGGATAAAATAAGAATGTTGCATTGCTTTTTAGCTATTAGGAGCCTAAATCTTATGGCCAGTCAGGGAAACAATTGTTATGGCTGATGAATGATTGCTGTTATATAGAAAAAGTAAAGAAATAAGAGTTGAATAGGCATCCTTTCAGTCTGCCTTCATCAAAATGGACACACTTGACATATACAGCTACCTTATAGATAGACAGATCTTTCTGACATCTGTTGCTTTTTCTGTCATTAGTACACTTTAATTTGCTGTTTTGGACGTTGGTCTGTCCAATGTGACATTACTATAAACTAATTACATCACTGTGGAAAAGCGGAACCACTGTCTCTGTTCTGTCTGTCAGCCGTTTGTGTTTACTGCAAGTCGAGAGAAGTAGAAAGCAGGTTGGGTTTAGCCCCACTTCCTACATTACTTTATGCTGTTTACAAGGTTTATTATTATCAGGTAGGTTGCCCTAATTTCGTGAGTTATTAACATTAGAATATCCTCTGCTCCCAACTGTCTTTTGAGAGGACGTACTGCTAAACCAAGGCAGTTATTTTATGGTCTAATATAATAATAATAATCTAAATTATATATGATATACTTTTGTTTTCAAAACTGACCTTACCCAAACTTGAAGCTTTAACATTGTACTTTTGTACCTGTATTTTTCTCACTGTGTGAAGTACTCTGTTCAAGTACTCCTAAAGTAAGTTAAAGACAGTTTTGCACATTAATTTGGACCAATGAAAAGAAATTCCAGTCAAACAGAAATAGATGCAGTGGGAAGCCATGTGTAATCTTTAATCTGTGTGCCAAGGTCACGACAAATGTGCATTTGTGCACGTCCGTGGCATTTGTTCATCCTAAGCATCCAAGTAATCTTGTTTCTAACTGCTTTTTAGCCTCCTTCATTAATTGGCTTTTCTCCCAATCGGGATTGGAAGGTTTAGTTGTCAACCTTGTGATTGGCAGGCACTGCTGGCTTTAAAATCACCCCTCCCCCACAGCTCAAATCAATGCAGCTACAGAGCTGCTGTTGTAGAATTATCCCCACCCCCACCATTGGAAATAAGCTTCATTAGGGAAGTCTATCCACACTGATTATACATGCTAAGTCAAACCCTAACCTAACATTAACCTCAGGCCTTCAGGTGGAAAAGTCAGAATGTATGTTCTGTTTTTACATCGTCCCAACTTTTCAGTAGCGGAATCCAAAGAAAATGAATTCATCTTGTTGTATTTGTCTTCTCATTCATCCAGGAACTCCTGTGAACCGGATTCCCATCATGGCAAAGCAGGTGCTCGACCTGTACAGGCTTTATAAGCTTGTGACAGATAAAGGAGGCTTGGTGGAGGTCATTAACAAGAAGATCTGGAGGGAGATCACCAAAGGTCTCAACCTCCCCACATCCATCACCAGTGCAGCCTTCACCCTCCGCACCCAGTAGGTGTTGCTCTCTCTATCTCTTTTGACCGACGGTCTGAGGAATAAAATATGCTGTCTTGCATGTAATGTAGTAGTTATTACATTATTATTTCCTAGTAGATTTGCTCAAAGTTTTTTTTCTGTTACATCCTAGGTATATGAAGTATCTGTACCCATTTGAGTGTGAGAAGAAGGGCCTGAGCTCTCCTGGTGAGCTACAGGCCGCCATCGACAGCAATCGCAGAGAAGGTCGCCGTCCCAGCTACACCAACAGCCTGTACCGCTACTCCACCTCCCCAAGCTCTGCTCCACATGGCCTCCTCCCTTCATCCACCATGCAGACCACCCCGACCCAACACAACGGTCTGAATACCTCTGCCAGCCCAAATCTAAAGAGAAAGACAGGTATAACAGAGTGTGTGTGCTTTGTGATACTCCTGATTTGATCTCAGATCAGTTTGATCCATCATGCAACCATGTTGTTTTATACCAATCCACTATAGAGCTACTGTTAACTGTTAAACTGCTTTCCTCACATTGACTTGGCTCCATTCACTGTGGCTGCTTTGTGGTTAACCCGGGGGATTTAAGGTACTTGTTATTTCCAGTGGCTTAAATCATCCCACACATTTTTTTAGTATTAATGCAGGTTAAAATGACAGGATTATTTTTCAGACACATTATGAGCTGCTCCCATTTTATCTAAAGGGAAACTCTCATTTTCATTTCCTTTTTTTGTGACATAGGGTTAGGGTTTAAAATGTATTTTAACATATTTTTTTCCCCATCAGATGAGATGTCAACCCCTGTGTTACCCAGCCGGCTTCCCATGGCTCTGGCACTGGGCCAGCAGCAGCAGCAGCAGCAGCAGCAGCTGGCACAAGCTGCCACCTTAGAGCATCTGAGAGAAAGGCTGGAGCGAGGAGTAGGAGGAGCTGCAGCCGATGGTCCAGAGAAGAAAATGATGCAACTGGCAGAGGAGCAGCAACGCGTCATGCAGCAGGCCCTCCAGCAAAACCTTCTGGCCATTGCCTCTCACCTCAACCCTATGAATCTCAAACTTAACAGTGGACATGGTGAGTGACCTTTGCTGTAATGGTGCAGGCCTTTCGCATTGCTTTATTTTAGGAATGTCCATTAATTTGATTATTTTCTTTTTCTCCCACAGAAAGCAAACAAGATTTGTCTCTGAGTATCTCCACCAATGGAGCAGCCAGTATCAGTGTATCTGTGGAGGTCAATGGTACCATTTACTCAGGTGAGAAATTTGTTTTTAATGAAAAACGTGGTTTTGGTCTTTTCTTTTCTTTGAAATTCCAAAATCACTATTTTTATTAAATAGTTAAAATGTAGTTTTAAAATCATGTTATTTAAATATGTTTTTATGATCTTCTTGGTTAATTTTAATGTTTGTCATTTTACGATGGGCATTGTTATGTGTGGCACTGCACTTTTGCACTTCATACGCCTGCAGCTGCTAAAGGATAACTAGAATCTCAGTTTACTCAGTTATACTACAAGAATAGTCTTTTCTATTGTGCTGCTGCACTCTTAACGTTAATGTGACGGCATTCAACTTTGACTTGTTACATGTTGAAAGAGTTAGAGAAATGTTAGGAGGTCCCACTCAGTAAGATTGCCGTGAAAACTTTTATGCAGAGTGACTTTCTGAAGTAAAAGAAAACATGCATATTTGCTTTCTTACCAAGAGTTCAGTGAGAAAATGGTCGGTCTCATATTTGCGTGTGAGGTGTACAGCTAGAGCTAGCAAGCATTAGCCTGGTTTAGCAGTGACCTCCTGTCTACCAGGAAAAAAATATTGTCCAATCACATTTTTTTTTCATTCCCCAACCTTTGTAATGTAATTAGAATACTGAAAACTTTTTTTTTTAAAGTTTTGTTGGTTTTTTTAGGACATTTTTTAAACACTTAAATATTATGCTAAAATTCAGTTAAAATAATTCAGACAATGGTTCGATGTGTTGCTAAGAGACTTATATGAAACAACATTTCACGCCAAACTTTGCTCAGTAAAAAGTATTATGCACTTACTTTTCCTCTTCTCATAAAATGTGCTTGCACTGATGGATGCAATTTAATGAGAAAGAGAAAGGTACCAAAGCCCCACCCCTTCACATTTGGTATCATTGAAAAGCCCTAAATGTTCTCTGTAGATAGCAGCAGGAGTTAACTCAGTAGTATGCAGTGCGTGGGAGATATTCAGGTTTACAAATGTCCTCCACTAAATTTGAACTACTGGTAGTCAGGAGGTTAAGACAGGAAATGGTTAATCTGACTCTGTCAGAAGTTAAATTAACAAGTTAGATCTTGTTTAATGTGTAGAATAACCTAACTATGAAATCGACGGTCTGTGGTTTTATGAGGGATTACGCAACATACTGTTTCTTGGCTGTGAGCCAACTCGAACTTGATGCACTTTTTTGAACATGTTTTGTACAGATTAAGCAAACATAGCATAATGTGTTAATTAGTGAGCTTTAGAGGGGCTGGTAGGGGGATTTGTTACCTTTGGACGGAGTCAGGCCTCCCGTCCCTGTGCTAAACTAAGCCAGCCTGCTAGCTCTGGCTTTATATGTAGTGTACAGACATTAGAATGGTATCCCTCTTTTCATCTTAGTCCCAGCAGGGAAGCAAATAAGAGTCTTTTCCAACATGTCAAATTATTCCTTTACCACTTCTGTATTTTGCTTTTTTGTATCCATATATTTATCACTAATCTAATGAAACTAAATTCTCATTTGAAGTCAATCTTGAAATTTGTAATTTCTACAAATAGGACACATTAATCAAACAATATATGCATTTAACTGTCCATAGGCTTTAATCTTCTCTGATATCCGTATTGCAGGAATGCTGTTTGCCCAGAAGTCAGCTGCTCCTGTGGCATCACAGGCTGTGACACTGGCAGGAACAAGTGGCTTCAGTGCCCTCTCCGCCTCACACAGTCCCTCCTCATCATCTTCCACCTCATCAAAGGGACCAAATTAATGTTCACCGGGGTTTCAATCTGTCCAGAGCAAAATGATTACACAACATATCTCTCTTGTAAGACAAGAATGGTGTAAATTTTAGGGAAAATCAGCCGCAACATATGAAGCAATTCGTTTTTTTCTAGCATTGTTTTTCCACTACTTTGACAGTGTCATGTGCTTGAAATGAGGACATCAACGTTTGACTTCAAAGGCATCTAAACTGACTAAAATGTAGATTCAGATGACAGTTTACCTTAGTGCCTGTTAAAAGCAATGCAAATATAGTGGGATTCATGTATAAAGGGCTTTACAAGCTTTGTTCAAAGTGTCTTTAGAGCAGAAAAGTGCACAATGAGAACCAATGCTAAACCTCTTTATGCGTCGCTAATTGTCCAACAGTTCTGTAGCTGCCTTTTTCCAGAGTAGAATGATGTGGCGCTGCTGACGAAGACCAAAAAGCCTTAGCTCAATGTCGTAGCTCCCGTCTGTAACTGTTGAAGTTGTTGTTGAAGATTATGGTTAATATTTTCCACAGCAGCGTTCAGGGATTATTTACACCATCGGTTACCACAGAAATGTTGTGTCCCAAACAGTCAAATAGAATTTAAAGAATTTGGTTGCAGGTTGGTTGGATTTTTTTATGTTTTGCATTGCGTGTTATTTTTTGTAATTTTTTATTTAATCATTTGGTTCGGCCTCAAAATTCCAAAACATTTACGTCATGTCAGCTCCTGGTACCTGTATGTAGGATGGAAGTGATAAAAATTTACCTGTTTGACTTCCTTTGTTGGTAAGTTTGACTGGAATTTCTTCTGGGCTCAGGAATGCCCTCTGAACTCATCACTGTTGTGCTGTATCTCATAATATATTGCTGTGTTGTCTTTGTATGAATGCAGAGAATGTACCGTTAATGACCTCAAGCTGTTGACAAGTGAACACTGAAACAATGCTACCTCACTCCTCTAGAGAAATATGCAATACTCACATGTAAGGCAGCATGTGTTGATTTAGCCAGCTGCTGAAATCCTCTGTATGTGGACAATCAAGTAGACATATCATTGCAAACAAATGTCACTGTGAACTTGACAACTGTGAATCATTAGGCTTGATGTTTAACTCTGTCTTGGTCTTTGATTAACATATTTCTTGGACGTGTGGCCATGAGGAATAAAACAATCTTGTGTGCAGTAGAAGGACTGTGTTTTGTTTTGTTTTGTTTTGTTTTGTTTTGTTTTGTTTTGTTTTGTTTTGTTTTGCTTGTAAACTCTTTCAACATCATAATGTTTCTTAAAATATTATATTATATCAAATATTATATTATTATAAATATTATACCATGTGTGACAAAATAATCTCTATGCAAGACACCCTTATTAAGTGTTTTTGAGCTCTTAACTGCATCTCACCATCCTCATCAGTGATGGAGTTGAGGGTCACAAAGTGTTTCACAGTTACAAATAAAAGCAGTGGTAGAATACATTTACTAAAGTACTTATACTTTGAGTATTTCCATTTGATTCTGCTTAATACTTCTGCACAACAGTTTCACAAAGCTCCCAGTGTCTGTACTGGTTAAGAATTTACGTAGAAATAGAAAACACATGATCACTATATGTGATGATGTTTGTAAATTAGTTCCTTCTTGACCAACTGAATTATTAAAATGTTATGTACACATCCTTACATCTGTAATAACAATCCAATAATACATAAAAGAATAATACAAGGGCCATTTTTCTGCATTTTGATATTTGAAGTACATCTAGTTAATAATAAGACACTTGCATGACTTGTAAAGCAGTATTTTTATATTGCAGTATTGCTACTTTTACTCAAGTAAAGGATCTGAATACTTTCTTCACCTGCAGAAACTGCATTCCAAAAGAAGAGTGAGTGGCCAGATGGGGGTAGTACATCCTCTAAACAAGACACACCCACACCATTTCAAATTCAGGGGTATTAGACATCCACAAACATGCACATGTCTCAGTATTTCTACTAAATCATCACTTATCTGTTCTCAACATGTTTAACCAGGAACCTGAACCTTTACAAAGATTCCTTGTTTGTATTTTATTGTCAGTTATGTTTTGCTGACAAACTGAATAATTTCAAATCATATTATGTTTATCAAATCCAATTGTACACATATTGTATATGGAGAAATATAGAAAGAGTCTGTACTGTATTAATTCCTGAACATAGCAGACCTATGACAGAGGTTACACTAATGGAGATAAGAGCTCACGGGTCAGAGGATGAGAGGAGGGGATGGGTTGCAGGATTTACAGCTGGGTTATTCTATAGTGACACTGCTGGTCTGGCATCTGGAGCACTGTGGAAGAAAGATGCAACAGGCACAATTGAGAGGTATTATGAGATGGGTATCTCCGCCCACGGCCCCCGCCCGCCAGGGAGCAATAATACCGGCCAAGTCTGCAGATGAGGAGATCACTGTCCTGGGATGGAGGCTGGAATATACTCTGAGCAGCAAATCAGGACAGCTGGATGGTTTTTCTGCTTTGAACAAGGAAAGACACCTGTGGCTGCTAAAGACCGACTATAACCTATAGAAGGAGGTCCATATGAGAATTTTTTTTCAATTTCTTTTTTTATTTGGGGATATCATGTAATGTACAGGTTTTGTTACTCAGTTTGTTGCACAAAGATTCTGCCAAAGACGTTTTGATGGGATACAGATGTTTTTTGTGACTTTGACAAAAAAAATGGCTTTGATTGATCCTCTGGAGCAGAATTACATGGGCAGATATCTTCAGGGCTGAAAGTCACAATGTGACATAAAAACTTCTTTACTAGGACATCTGGGCTTCCTCTTGTGAATGTTTTTGAAATAGGCTCTGAAACCTTCAGCACACTGTTGGCACCATGCCTTACCATGATGAGGAGTACCCAGGCCAGCCTCTGTGGCAGTCTGTGCTGCTCTTCTGCTGTAAGGGTATGATTGAGGGCATCATGGTCATACTCTTCTTCTGGCTTCTGGTGCAGGTCCTTTTCACCAAACAACTAGAAGGTATGGTCTTAGAGGAGAGGTTCAAGTTTTTTTAAGTCTAAAACAAGTTATTTGTCGCTGTAATGATTCCTCCTGTCCATACTGGTCATGGAGGGATATTTTCCTAACATAATTCCAGCATATGCAATGAGGGATGAAATCCACAGTCCTTGTTCTATGCAGAGATTCCAAAAGTGGTTTTAGTACAACATCCCCTCTTTGTGTTTCTATCCCTCCTTCATAGCTCAACAAAGAAACTCTGTCCAGGGAAAAAAGAGAGAGTTTTGCAGTAAAAGACTGTAACTTTGGGAGATAATCTCTTATTATGACTAATTCAGACTGCTGAAGCATCATTTCACAATGCATTTTTGCACAGACTGAGGACTGTGGATTTCGTCCCCCATCTCCTCCATTGGAATAAAATGTGACCAACATTTTTTTCAATGTACATATAGAAATGTGAATATTGTTTAAAGACAGGCTTGAAAAACCAATTATTTAACAGTGCTTTGATATGAAGCACGGGGCCTGTGCTTTCAGGCAAATGAGGTAGAATAGTAGTAATCCAGGGGTTGAATAAAGGTGAACTACAATAGTTTCTAAACTGCCATTTGACTGGTCTTATCATTCTCTCCTGTGTCTACAGTTCACCTCCAAATTCTCCTGTTGGTTGGACTGATAGTTTTTTGTCTGTGTTTGGTCCTGGGATGTATTCTGTGCTGGAGGAACAGTCAGATTTGTCCAGTAAAAGACAAAGATCCTGTGACGTCAGCACCAGCTCCTGCTGAACCTGTGACCTTTGCCCAGACCCCACCTCCCTCAGCAGCCGCAACTGCATCCAGGCAGCAGTACGAGGAGCTGGATGGGGATATACTCGAGTACCCCTCCACTTTCACCAGCCCTGCCCCGTCGGAGGGTGAATTTACCTCTGCGCCATTCTCTATTCAAGCTACAGCTGCCTGTGAGCAGAAGGAGGAGCCAAAGTCTTATTTTTCCCTGCGCCGCCTCAGCACACCACCACTAACATCACCCTTCTATAAACCCATAGATCCCAGTCATACTTCCCTGCCTTCTTTTCCCAAACTGGCATTATTGTCCAAAACATGTAAGGCTCTGCAGAGGCGCTGCACGGTGACTGGGGGTAGTATATCTTACAATGAACATAGCAGGCTCACCAGCCCCAGTGCTGTGTGTCCTTTTATGCCTGAAGAACCAATCCCGCTGGCTCCACTGAGCTATGGCTCTGGTGCCAGCTGCCAACAGCCAATATCACCAAAACCATGCCTCCATTTTACTATGGCCTTCTCTCCAGAGCAGCAAACCTTGGCAGTCACTGTCCTCAGGCTTGATGGGACACCCCACAGGCTGGATGATGTGTCTGCGCTGGGCAGCCTGCCGCCTCTGTACCCCTGTCCCATAAAAGCCTCTGCCCAGAGCAGCTTCAGCCCTGAGACCCACAGCCTGGTGCTACTTTTGAAGGTGAGCTCTGTGAAGGAGCTCCAAAGGTGTGTACTGAGAATAGCCATATACACACGGGAACCTCCCAGCCTGAGAGGCACCGCACTGGGTGAACTGGAGGCCGAATGTGGAGGAAGAGACTGGGGAGCAGAGCATCTGTTTCACTTCAAGAAAGAGCTTCACCCAAACAAGTGGAAACTGAGCAAGGTTTGTGGTGTATTAAATTAATATATGTGAGCAAGTTATTTTTAAAATATAGAGGTTGATTAACCTGTTTGGAGGCCTGACTGCAGTTTTCAAGGTCAAGAATGAACTTTCAAGCTACATGCAAATACTACATATATTATAGTTAAATAGAGTGAACCTGGGACTTTTAGGGCCCCATGCTCGTTTCTCCTGTTTCTTGCAAAGTGTTGCTGCATTTCAGGCTGATTGAAGTTTCTGTGTCTGGTCTTTGAACTTTGGTCCTCTGACTGCAGGGTCTGACCTCACAGGATGCTGCGATGTGTAAGGGGCTTAGCTGTCCTCCACAGATCTTCATTTCGCTTCAGTATCACACTCTGGCCCACCGCATCAAAGCCACAGTCCTCAGAGCAGATAACCTAGACAGCCTGCTGCACACGATGGCAGCGGCAGGTAAAACCAGCGTTTAATGCCATTTGAATTTCACAAAATGTGTAGTTCAGTTAGAGATCCCATAAGGACATCATGCATAGAGGAATTGTGTAAGCATGCATGGGCAAAACTAACTTTTGCCTTACAGGGGCAGAGGTAAAGTAATTCCCTATGTTTGCTTTTAATGTTTAGGGGATTAAGTGATGTCTTACAGGAGCCGAATGCAGCAGGAGATCATCCCTTTTTTAATGACATTGTGGTTTAATCCTTCACTATTCACAATCCTCTGGAAAATGTTCCAATCTACTCTGAATCTCTGATCTGACAGATCTAATCTTTGTCAGCATTGGCCTGTCTAAGTATTATTTTTCATTGCACACAAGCACCTCCTGTATTCAGAGCCATTAGAGTTTATGATATCTGTTTCATGTACAGTATGTCACATAAATCTAACTTGGATAATCTCTTTTTCCTTCATATCAGATTCTGAAGGAATTTGTTCATGAATATTTAGACCAGACAGAGCAGGAAGAAATGGATTAGTACGGAAAAAGACATGGAGAAAAAAAACAACTTTATTCTTTATTTACCGGAGAAAATGGGGTGTGACGACAGTTAAATTGTTTGGTTTCATTGTGTTTCATAATTAATAAAGAGACTGTGGTGGAAGAGAAAATATATTCTTGTTTGCACATGGCAGCTACTAACACAGCAAGAAATGAAAGATTTGACACCGATAACTAACAAGAAACCTGTTTGGTGTGTCAACTGAAGTCAGGACTAGATTTAATTTTACCACCTGTCTCATGATCATATAGCAGAGTGCTGAACTGTCATTTGCTGTTTCTATTTCTGTTCATTTGTTAACAGTGGGAAAGAAAGTCAAATCTTCCCAGCTTCCATTTTTAATTTTAATTTTTGTGTTTATCTGTTATTGTGTACATACAGTATGTACATGTTTAACATATTCATATTGTTTTTTTTATGTGTATTCTTCAAAAGATTTCTTTCACATGTTCTAACATTTGTCTGCCTGTCTGCAGAATACCAGGTGGTGATCAGTCTGCATCATGAGGGAGTTGTGATCAGCAGCAGAGAAACTATAGGTGGGTCCTGCGCAGTGTGGAATGCTTCCTTCCTGTTTGACCTGCCTCCAGGAGACATCAGTCAGCTGCCCCTCATGCTCGAGTTCATAATCATGCAGGTAAAGATTGCCCTGGGAGCTCACAACCACAGAATAAAATGGATTTATTTGTATTCGGGTATCCTGTAATTTCTATATTCCTCCTCCTTCCTTATCTGACAGCATCAGGTCCCCTCAGGAGCTGAAGTTCTGGGCCGAATCCGAATTGGTGCAGAGGCTGCAGATGCAGGACGGGCTCACTGGAGGGACATGTGCAGCCTGCAGGTGGAGCAGACACGCTGGCACACTGTACAACCAGAGCCTCTGTAGAGCTCTGCCACAGTGGACCTGACCTGTATGAACTCTAAATAAACCTTCACCATGAGAGTGCACACAGCTGATATTTCATATATCAAATGATGTGTTTACGGACACTCAGTGATAAAATCTTTACAATGGCCTTACTTCAGTGTATCAGCATGTAAATTCTCCTTTGGGAAAGTACTGCAAGTGCACAAAATGACTTTTGGAACAACATGGTGTAACTTTGTTGGCTTATAACAGAACAGTATATTTGTGAAATGTTACCTAGATCAGACTTTCTAAATGGCTCTAGTACAATTTTGGAAAACTTATCAGTGATCTCTTCCAGCAAACAAAGGAAAAAGGTAACCGAACTGAGCAATGTGCTCTTTATCTACAACTACTGCAGAGTTATTCTTTGGTATTCAGTCCCTGTGGCTAAAACACACTTTGTCATTCATTCGATGTATGTAATACACACACATACATTATATACTCTCACATACACCTATATTTTCACAGTACTTTTGGGATTGAACCATCTTGTTGGATCTTCTGAATGTAAAGATGATGTGAAGAACCATATCATGTCATATAAATAAAACACATTTTTGCCTGAGGAAGCTTGGTGGCTTTTATTATTGTCTGAGGTATAAATTTTCAAACTGTTGCTGTTGTATTTTACTGATCGCCACTCAGTGACTTTCTGTCAGACAGACATACAAAAATACCATGATCCTTTATAACAGAAACGCTTCCATCAAATACCACCTTAGCAGAATCTTGTCTTTGAATTGTTTGAAGTGAGTTAGTCCTTGAAAAACATAGAGTACAAGCTATTACACACAAAGCAGCACCCTGTAATGACTGATCTAAGACTTGTAGGCTGTATAGCAAGCTTTGTCCAATGCAGGAATTTCAATGAAAGCCTCATTTGACCTCTCCCTCCTCTTCATCTTCATCAGGGCTACAGATATTTACAATCTCAGCCAGGAATATCCCATCAGGATAGAGGGAGAGTGGCCTCTTCTGCTGCAGGTCAATCTCATCTGAACAGAGAGACAGGTTTGGCACTTCGACAGCCAAAGACTTGTCCTGTGCTGGCTGCCTGCACTTTAGTGTGGCTAAATCAGGAAAAAGGGGGAAATAATTACACAAAGATTAGTATTTCAAAATGTTACAAATCAATTTTCTATTCATATACATG
Organism: Chaetodon trifasciatus; assembly: GCA_037975065.1. Lineage (NCBI taxonomy): Eukaryota > Metazoa > Chordata > Actinopteri > Chaetodontiformes > Chaetodontidae > Chaetodon > Chaetodon trifasciatus. The sequence goes on from JBBMOE010000002.1 coordinate 12,735,623, forward strand.
CGGAAGATTGAAGGTCAAGGAAAGATGATGGGAAATTAACTGAGATCAAGGACTTATCCATCAATAGTGATGACAAGATTCTATCTGTCTATTTGTAGATATGTCCCTGTCTGAGATAGACATATGAATCCTCCCAAAGGCTCCGAAATCTAAGGACAAGACAGATAACAGCACACGTCTATACTAACGATTATAACACTGAACTTCACCTTGCTGCGGAGTCACATTTTTTGTCTTCAGAATGCTTATTTCTGCACCCAGTGTCGACATCTGGCAGAGGAGAGAATGGTTTCAAATTTCTAATGTCTTCTCTATATTTGGAGATATAGACCTCTATTGCAGATATTCATTCATTCATTCATCTTCTATACCCCTTGTATCCCTTTCGGGGTTGGGGGGGGCTGGAGCCTATCCCAGCTGTCAATGGGCGAGAGGCGGGGTACACCCTGGGCCGGTCGCCAGCCGACTGCAGGGCAGCATACATACACACAGTCACTCTCACATTCACACCTATGGGCAATTTAGAGTCACCAATTAACCTAGTGAGCATGTTTTTGGTCTGTGGGAGGAAGCCGGAGTGCCCGGAGAGAACCCACGCATGCACGGGAAGAACATGCAAACTTCACACAGAAAGGCCCCCGCCTGACCCCGGGATCGAACCGGGAACCTTCTTGCTGTGAGGCACGCGCACTACCTGCTGTGCCACCGTGCCGCCCTATTGCAGATATATCATTCTTTTTTTAAATGAATGTTTTTTAAAGTATCATTTTGCCCTTTTTTTAAAATATGACATTATTGTTTCACATTTCTTTTTTTAAATTCCAAAAAAGGAGTCTAACTTCCCGTTAACATTAAAGATATTTTGTCACGTACTCTCTGTAGTTTTTAGATAATGGAGTTTGCAGTTCCTTAAAATGTATTTATCAGCACTTGACTCCTCTTTTTAGGCTTATGTCACATAATGTCTGGATGTTGCTGGCTAGTTCTCTGTTGTCATATAGTCACAGGCCATCAGTATGACAGTGACATGCTGTAACTCTTTCCTATCCTCTTATGGTGGAGTCAGATGTGCTGCAGGAGGCGAGCGCTTCACTCCTCAGCTTCAAATCCGATTATTTACAGAGCAGAAAGAGTCATATGTGAGATTATAGCCGAACTACGTTTCACATAGAGTTTAAGTGGTGATGCGGCCAGGCTGAGTCCCCTCCCAGCGTGCTTTATGCTCTTTGATTAAAGCAGAAGTGGGGATTAGTGCAGCCTGCACATATGTGTGTGTATGTAATGAATGAATGTGTGGTCAGTTCTGTTAATTGTATGCTATAATCTGTGCACTGCGATTTATGCCATTAATGATATTAATTTGCAGCAGCTGCAGATGTTGATACATCATTTATGAAACATCCCAGCATGCAGACAGACAAACATACATGATCTTATGAGTGGTGTGGTGGCTGGAAGTGTTATGTTGATGCTTTAGTCATTTAGCTGCTGCTTCTAACAGACAAGCTGCCCTCATGCATGCATACATCGCCTGTTTAAGATGAATATCTATGGATTTTCGACATGGTACGCATCCCACTTGGAGAAAGTCAAGCCTTTGCAACCTGTTGGTTTTGCTTGTGGACATTCACCTCAGCATGAGCCTCCTCCATTGGCTTTCCTTCCTCTCCTCCTGGCCAGTCACTGCTCTCCTCATCCTCTTCAAATACTGGCATCAAACCTGAGCGCTGCTGCCAGCTCCTCCTGTCCACTGCACTCTGAATGAACATCAATAAACATGACAATAAACACAGTGGAATCCAGTTAATCATTATGGGAGTCTGCTGGTCAGGATTCTCTCATTGTTTCAGTTTTGATTTGCTGAGTTTTCTCACCCTCATAACCTTAGATGTGGGAGTCCTCTCTTGTAGTGAGGAGGCTCCAGTCTGAAGTGCTGCTGCTCTGTTGTCAGCCTTTCCTGCAACTTTCCCTTCTCGTTCCTTAAACAGACTCTTTAACTACAAATTTGATGAGATAAAGTTAAACATTTCAGTCAAAACCATAAATGTCAACCTCACAGTGGCGCTAGAGACAAAGTGAGGAGATCACCAAACTCATTAGGCTACCTTATAGTTATTGAGATATTTGAGTCTGAACCAAAGTATCGGACCAATAGACGCTGCAGTATCAAAAAAGTGAGCTGACAGCATGTCAGTGTCACTCAGTATATACCTGCTCAGTGACCATCCTCCTCTGCTGCTCTGCCTCGAGATTAACTGGACACACAGTTTTATCCTTCCGGCCTTCAGTGGATGATTTCTCATCTTTTACCTGTGGGTGACAATAACAAGAAATGTGTTAATTCCACATTCAGTCCACCTGCTGGTAAACACAGATCCATGTATTTCAGACTGCATGTTCAGGATGTAGCGTCTGCACCTTGAGCTCCAGAGCGGAAATCTTGAGTTGGGCCTCATTCATTTCCATCTTTCTCTGCCTTTCTAGACTTTTCAAAGCTTCTTTCCTTTTGCAGCACGGATGAAAATTTGTTAGAAACTTTAAAAGAATCAGTCACTCATCAGTCTTTCAAAGAAAAGCTTACTTTTCTCTCAGTTCCTTCTCTGTTTCAGCCAGTTTTTGCTTCAGCCTTTGAACTTCATGGCCTTGCGAACACATCTGTTAATCAGTTAACATAGAACATCTACTCTGAATGCATGTTTACGTAAAAATGCACCATTGTATGAGATATGTAATTACATCTTGTCTGTTCAGTGAGTGGGGAACATCTCGTTACCTGAGGGGGTTTGTTGTGGCTGCTGTGGGAGTCTGAAGAGGATTGTGATAAGCTGATAAACAGACAGAGCGCATGATGAAGAGACAGATCGCAGAATTTCATTTTGATTTGCTGATGGTGCATTTTGAAAATGAAAATCTCATCAAAATCCACTTACTCTGTCACTCTCCCTTTGTCCTGAGTATGCTCTGAGGCTTCGTCACCTGCAAATACAAGGTCACCGCAGTTTAACGCCCCCTTGTGTTTACAGAGTTGAGTTTTACACTTGCTGTACTTTCATAGTACTGTAGTAAAAGTATTGCATAGCGCAAAATGGACTGCTATGCCTGCCACTGCCTTTACCTTTATCTTTATATTTGTGAAGTAGTGCCTGACTCCTGCTCCTCTCCAGCTCCAGCTCTTGTTTGCACGCATCAAGCTCAACCTTTAGGAGTGACTCAGATGCCTTCTGTTAAAAAACATAAAGTTAAATAACTCGTTTATATCTACTGCATCATTAACTGTTAGATCATCTCAGTGCACAAACACTGAGAAAAATAATGTTCAGGCACTAGTTTTTCAGGGATGTGCTACCTTGGCTCTGGTCAGCTCTGTCGTCATATTAGCTTTGTGCTGCTGTAGATTCTCAGTGTCATCTCTGTGTGGGAAATGTGTGTTATTAGACAAGAAATAAGTGATTTAAATAGCAATTAACTGGTGGAATTGGTGATTTACAACACTGACTCACATGTCTTTCTTGCCCTCTTTCATGAGTTTTTCAGTCTCATTTGCCACATGTCCAGTTTCTGCTTGGAGCTGAAATTAGATCAAATTTGAAACTTAGATGCAGCTAAATGCCCGGCTGTGGTATAAAGTTATTAATAACAGCTAAAGGGAGCATTAAAGGGTTGGTCTCACTTCCTTTCTGGAGTTCTTTTTCAACTCCTTGAGCTCCTCTTGTGTGGACTGAAGGGTCAAAGCCACTGTTTGCCATTTCTCAGTCCAGTGTCTGACCACAGCTTTTAGTTCCTCTGTGTTCTGGACTCTCTCTGCGTCTTGTTTCCGATACTCTTCCTCCTGCAGGTGGAGCTTCTCCTCCTTCTCAAAGACCTCAGCCTCCAAGCACATGCACCGGTCCTGCAGTTTCAGTTTTTCTAATTCCAAAACTTCCAAAGATTCCCTGGAAAAATGGTTTGAGAGTTTCACAAGTAGGGGGTAATTGTACTAAAAGTAAAAAGTTAATATTCAAATATCAAAGAACAGTGTTTGATCATCTCACCTGAGCTGGCAGCATTTTTCTTTCATCTCTGTTAGCTCCTCCTGTCCACCTTCTTGTTCTCTGATCAGCTGACAGCACTGTGCCTCCAGATCTGTGATCTGTTTGGAAGCGATGATCCGCTCTGCTGTTATCTCCTCTAGCTGAGACTGTGATGTGGTCAGTTTCTGCTTAATCACGTCAAGCTCACATGTCAGCTTTTCATTTAACTGAAAGACACAACAGAGATCATTTAATAAAAAATCAGGAAAAATTAAAGTTGACAAAAAGTTAAAGCTTTCAACCTCTCTGAGAGCCATCAGAACAGTTTCCTGATCCTGTTTGTCATTATGTGACTCCATCTTGATCTGAATGGCAAAGACCTCACAAGACTCTGAATGTTGTTGGTTACTCTTTGGCTGCAGCTCCAGGACCTGGGCCCTCTGCTGCACATCTGCTTCCTCCTATACAGCACACACATACAACACCTGTGATATTTTGATCTCAGCTGCCTCAGACATTGTAATTAAAGATTCAATGTTATACCTGGATCAGGTGATCTTTGTCAGGCAGAGGCCCCATCAGTTTGGCCTTCAGTTCTTTTATATCATCCTCCAGCTTTAGCACTTGAGTTGACATGATGGCTTTTTCCTGAGAAGAATTAAAGATCATTTTTGAGGTGTGTTTGTCAAATGTTGTAATCAAATTTAAGATCACTTTGAATCAGAGACAGACCAGGCATGCTTGGCTGATCATGTTGTTAGCTTCACTCAGCTGTTCTTGCACTTCAGAGTGATTCTGTCTTGTGTGGCTATGTCGCTGGTTCATCTCCTCTATTTGATTCAACAGCGCCCTCTGTGTCTAGGTTCACAGAAAAAGAAAATAAACACAGTCTAAGGGTGTAAATATGGAAGGAAAAGAAAATGACATCATAGACAGCTGCAGCATAGCTTTGTAATTTCAGTAATTTGCAGTAAATTCTGACACTTCCCTCATGTATATTCAAACCAACCTCTGTAGAAGCCTGGAGTTTCTTGAGCGCCTGGTTTCGTTCTTCTTCTTGTGTCTTTGCCTTCGCCTCAGCATCTCTCAGAGCCTCTCTCACCTTACACAGCTCTGTGTCATTCTGCCTCTCCTGAATTAAAGCCATGTGTACAGTTTGGCAAAAAGAAATACAGAATAATACATCATTTAGAACACCTGCATTTCCAGAATACATAAAGCTTACACACCTGTCTGTTAAAGTCTTCTTGGGTTGCTGGCAATGTTCTGTCAAGCGAGCCAGGACTTCTTCCGTTCGGTTGATCGTTGCTTCCTCGGTCCAAAGTAGACCTCATTTGCAACAGGTCCTTCTCCAGCTGTAGGACCCTTGTGAGTAAATTTCACATGAGGAATTTCAATCTTTTCTAAAGCCATTCAAATTTTCCATTCCACATCTATTGCTGCCCTTACTTCTCATGAAGCTCTCCACGTTGTCGGCTCTTTTCAAACTGGGTTAATTCAGCTGCCTCCTTCTCCTGCTCAAGAGCACTCATCCTTTCTGACAGCTGCAGTGAAAGACATCAAGATAACAGGATGCTGTGTGCAACACATACCAAACACCTATCTGAAGCAGAAAAACTATTTAAAAAAAAAAAATCCAGTCACCCACACAACCAGTGGTAAGAAGGGAGGAAAATGCAAAAGAGGTAGATCATAGAATTTGCTTCCGTGGACATTTAAAATTTTACTTACTTTATATTTCATGTCATGCAGTTGCGCAGTAGTGATGTTGTAGCTCAGCTGTGCATTTCTGGTCATCAGTCGGTCCAGCTGAGTGTCCAGATGCTCATGAGCACCCTGCAGCCATTGCCCCACTTCTGCGTGTCTACTTGCACCTCTGGCAGCCCTTAATTCAGTCCCAGGAGATGAAGGGAAGCATCGTGTAGGACCCTCAGGCGCCAGATGAGACACTGACTGCCACTTCCTTAGACCGGGGTCGTTCTGTCTGAAGCCACCGGTGCTCCCAGACGTGCTGTCATACACACAGTATGCCAGCCAGAATTTATTACACCATCCTGACTTGAAAATAAACACTACTGTGTATCTCTCACTTAAAGCTCTACATTTTCCTCTCACCTTCTGCTTACTTTGGACAGAAACCCTGCCCCAGAGACTGATGCCATACCACACCATGCTGAGGTCTGAGAAAGAAAAACACACATTTCTAAATGTTAAGTTACTGTTATACCACATAAAGAGTATGTTTGGGTCCTACCTGGGCTGTAAGGCGAGATTTGGTGTCCCACATGTCGAGGTCTGTGAGGGAAAATGGACTTGAACCTCTGCATGAAGGTCTAAACATCTTACCGTGTCTTTCCAGATTCAAGACTATGACTTCCCTTTGTATGGGAGAGGCTGCAGTCTTCATCTCCCCACATGCACGCCTGAGCAACAGGCAAAGACTTTCACACAATGGTGGCAGCCCGAGGTGTGTGGCTATTCTTGGATTTCCACAGCTTGCTTGATGGTCAACAACTGCTTTTAAGACTGCATGACTAATACAATGTGCTTGTGATCTACAGAATCATTTACTCTTATTCTAAATTTGTCACTGACACCCTTTTCCATTTCTTAATACAAATGTGCCTGATCAAATGTAGGAAAATATGATTGATAAGAAAAACAACATATAATATGAGTTGATTTAATAGTTGAAGTCTGCACAAAATGGCACTTCCTGTCACGGTACCTTGCTGCAGAAACTCTCCTGTCCAAAGACAATGGTCAGTTGATCTGCTTCTAAGCCTCACACAGCTTTGATTGCAAGCTGTTCAGTAGTCCTTGAACTGAGTATCTATGGTAACCTATGTACACAGGACTTAGCGGGGTGGGTGTGTCATGTGCTAACACTTCTGGGATGTCTCTGCATGATCTCACTCAGTCTGCTAACTGCGTGTTTGTTGACATGAGTTGTTAAGAATATCTCTCAGTGATCATAATACGCGTGGCTTACCTCTGATTAAACACTTATGACAGTGAATGTTTCAGGATTGATTGTGATTGCCTTTGGGCACAAAACGGAGAATAAACTACTTTACAATTATGTTCTTAAAGGATTTTATTTTAGCTCCTGGGATAAGCAAGCATGTGGTGAATTATCAGTCATGGCTATATAAGCACGCTAATACACTACAGCTCAGTGTGAAATATTGCACGTCATTGACTAAATCCCGTTGATTCTTTGCATGTGACAGCCAGACCATTATTTAGGTCCATCTTCATTGCACATCCCAGTTTACGCTCAAATTGCCATACGTGATATATGTGACTCAGCATTTAAGATTAAATAAAACAAAAATATACCAAAACATAGGTTTTCGATAAACACTGACATTAACGTTTTTTACGGCTAAGCTCTTATTTTGAAATCTGTTTAATATCGGAAGCCGGATGTCGTCATCCAGAAGCTAGCAGCAGCAGTAGCTTTCGGCTGTTCAAGAAGCTAAAAGCTAACAGTTTAAGGGAGCCGCAGTTTTCCTTTCAGCACTAAACGCAACACTTTGTTCTTCTGTGTTCGTGAAGAGTGTGCTTCTCATTGCTTTCGGAAAGGTACAACATTTCAATCCCCGGTCTTTAGTCAAATAACAACGTTTGCGTGTCGAAATTAACGCGAAATATTAGCTAGATAACAGGCCGATGCTAACGTTACTGAGCTAGCAACTGTTCGCTAACACCAAGCTATTAGCATTTCTAACGTCCTGCTGTCAAAAAGCTTTTTGAATGAACATAAAGTTTGTGGCTGTATAGGAGGTTTGTTCTCTATCATGCAATGTTAAAATGTGGGTTCTTCATCTGTTCTTAATTGGGTTCTTCATCAGTGTGCCGTCATGGCTGCGGACTGGCTGGGTAGTTTGGTGTCAATTAACTGTGGACCAACACTGGGAGTCTATCAAGGAGAAGTGGTATCTGTGGACCAGTCCAGCCAAACCATCTCCTTAAGACAACCTTTCCATAATGGAGTCAAGTGCCCTGTTCCCGAGGTCACATTCAGGTAAAACTCAGCCACAAATTGTTTGCTCTCTGGCTGTTTTTCACACACCGGTTGGCGTGTCTTTTAAATGCAACAATTTATCTTTTTTTTCAGTGCCATTGACATAAAGGAACTAAAGATTTTAGATATAAGAAATGGCAATCTTAGGAACAGTTCTTCTGCATCTACAAAGGTAAGTAGTGCTCCAGTTACAGTCCCAAAGGGTGACCCCAGGACTGTGGAGAAGCTAAACTCCCCGCAGCACTGCTCCAAAAGCTATGGAGACCGTCATCTGGATGTACCCGGCCAGCCAAAGGGATTCCGGCGAAGACACAACTCCTGTAAGTGCAGTGCACTGTAAATCAACAAGAAAAAAAAGTTTTGATTGTTGCTGTGTTGACATTTATCATGTGCTTTTCCCATCAGGGTCATCTAGTAGTCGGGGGGCAAACCAAGTGACGCCGAAAAAGAACGGGGTGAAGAATGGTCAGATGAAGCACAGAGACGATGAATGTTTTGGAGATGGCATGGATGATGGCCTGGATACAGACTTTGATTTTGAAGGAAACTTGGCTCTTTTTGACAAAGCAGCAGTTTTCTCAGAAATCGACATATCGGAGCGCCGTAATGGTGCAAGGTCACGTGGGACACCTCAAGAGCAGACACCCTCACGGTACCGTCATGATGAAAACATCCTGGAGGCCAAACCTATTGTGTACAGACAGATTACTGTACCGCAGCCGGGGGCCAAAGAGTACTGCACTGGTAAGTGTTTCACATTGTAATGAAACAAGTAGCAGTAAGGGTAAACGACCTGAAGTAAACTGTTAAGTACTTGTGTTCTTTTCTCTTTTCAGACTCTGGGCTTGTTGTACCCAGTATATCCTATGAACTACACAAGCGTCTGTTATCAGTTGCTGAGCGTCATGGTCTCTCACTGGAGCGAAGACTTGAGATGACTGGAGTGTGTGCCAGTCAGATGGCACTTACATTGCTGGGTGGGCCCAACAGGTGAGCATGCAGTGATGGAACACAGATGAAAACTGACCTGTTTACCGTGGTTAGTATTGTTAGCCAATACGTTATCAACTGTGACAAAATTCAAAATGATGTGTTGTATAAGTATTTGATATTATTTGTTTGCCTCATATGATGTGCTGAAATAAGGAAATTGCATATTGAATCAAACATCCTGTACTAACAATTACACATATCTTTATGTCCCTATATACTACTTAACTTTGTTGTTTAATATGCCTACTATGAATTTACTGCTAATAAGTGCTTGGACAGCACAAATTTCAGGAAAGCAGGTTCACTCCTGTCTCATGTTTCTTTCAGATTCACTCCAAAAAATTTACATCAGCGTCCCACAGTGGCCCTGCTGTGTGGTCCTCATGTTCAGGGAGCTCAGGGCATCAGCTGTGGTCGTCACCTGGCCAACCATGAAGTAGAGGTCATCCTGTTTCTGCCCAATTTTGTCAAGATGCTCGACTCGGTCACCAGTGAGCTCACACTCTTCAGCAAGACTGGTGGCAAACAGGTGTCAAGTATCAAAGGTAGGCGTATTGTTCTATTATTAATGTCGTCTTTTGGAGGGAGGGTTCATACATTTTGCATTCTCAATGATCCCATTAAGCATTGTACTTTTAAGATTTTTCAGTTTTTCTCTCTGACTCCACAGACCTTCCAGACACCCCAGTGGACCTAATCATTAACTGTCTGGACTGCCACGAGAACACATTCCTGATGGATCAGCCTTGGTACCGAGCGGCCGCAGACTGGGCTAACCAGAACCGAGCGCCAGTGCTCAGCTTAGACCCTCCTGGTAGTGGACAGGGGCAGGCAGTGGAGGCCAAGTGGTCCCTCTCTCTTTGCCTCCCCCTACCCCTAGCTGAAGGGGCTGGCAGGGTTTACCTGTGTGACATAGGTGTCCCTCGCCAGGTGTTCCAGGAAGTGGGGATCAAATACCATTCTCCTTTTGGCTGCAAATTTGTCATTCCCTTGCATTCTGCATAGTGGAACTAATGGTCGACGTGACAGATTGAGTCTTTCACCCAACATGACCATTTGGGTTTTGGCGCCTTACTGTTTATTCCAGAGCTTCAGCTGTTTTTCAGTTCATCTGTTAAGTTTCTAACCATCGACACGTGAACAGGACTTTTCCCTCATTCTGAAGGACTTCTGTTTGGTGCATTAGTTCTTTCAGGACTAAGTGCATGTGGGTAGGATAGGAAAGAACTTTACCGAGGAAGTAAAGTTGTTGACCATCAGAGGCTTCATGTAGATACTGTTTTATTCATGTGATAATACGAGGTATGTGGAAGATTTTCAAGCTGAAGTTTCAAGAACAATACAACATATTGTTCAGTTTTAAAGTGAACAGGACAATCTGTGACTTAAAATGGATCATTTCTCAGTGTCGCTGTAATCTAACCTCATTCCAAAGCCACCTGGTGAATAAACAGAGATCCACCATACATGCATGTGCCATGTTATTATGTACATTAATCTGGATGAGACACCAGAAGTCAAACACTGTACATTGGTGTTACCATCGCTTACGGCTTTGTTTATAGCCTGCCAGACTCAACAGCAATAAGTTACTGTTGTCGGATGTTTTATTAGGATAATTACATGTAAGAAAACATGGACTGTTTGTCATTTATGTGAGTAATGCTGTGTTTTCAAATGAACAGAAACCAGTGTTGAAAAGGGCAGCTACTGGAGAGAATCCAGATATCAACAGTTTTCTGTGTCCGTGGTTAATTAGGCTGTGATGTTTGGCTTTGATGTGATGACGCGGCATGCAGAACCTCTAGCAATCTTGCCTTTTTAGAGAGAGGAAAAAAAAGGTTTGCTTGCAGAGCTTTGGGACAATAGAGAGCTCAGGTCATGACGTCACGTCCAGGTGAGCCTCTGTTCCACTAGCTTCTGTAACCTTCCTGGAGTTTACTGTCATATTCTAAGACAATTCGGCATCTGTTACAGCAGCCGCTGTGAGACATTGAAAACTTTGATGTGATGTTAACAAAGTGTTTTTTTCAGAGTTAGTACAAAGTCTGGAAAGTTTGGAAAACGTTCACGTTTAACCTTTATATTCTAATTGAATATACTCCTTGAAAGATTTTCAAAATAATTTGATGTTTTCATCCACACAATCACTCATGTAAACCAAAAATCTTTTAAATTTGAAATGAAACAATCCTGTCATCATATTTGTTTGTTTGTCCTGCAGTTGAAAATAGCAAGCATTAAATAATCATGGTCAAAACATATCAGCATTAATGTCAAGAGCTGGTAAAACAAACTGACTCTATACATTGATTGTTGTGGGTATAAAGAAATGTTGACATGCTGTTGAGGAGGCTCAGGTCCAGGATGGGATTTTTAGATATTAGCATTATTACAAATGTCAGTGAGATTTTGAACGAGGTTTTCTGACTTCTGGAGCAGAACCTGGAAGTTCTGCTGTCACTTTGGCTCTGTGTCATTCCAGTTAAAGGACCATACCACAGTGTTTACAAGTTTGTCTGTTGGAAAATCAGACTTCAGTTTTAAATGTTTTGATTCCATAAAGTAAAATCTAAATAAAAACAACAAGAACTTGCAAACAATCAGTGTTTACTGATAACTGTGTCCCAGAGGCCTTGTAGTAACAGCCTTTATTCAATCGTGTTCACAAAGTGGTTAACGTCACTCCATCCTCGCTTGTGAACGACTGAGCCTTTCCAGGATGCCCCTTTCATACCCAATCGTGATACTATCACCTGTTACCAATCAACCTGTTTACCTGTGGAATGATCCAAACAGGTGTTTTTGGAACATTCCACATCTTTCCCAGTCTTTAGTTGCTCCTGTCCCGACTTGTTTGAAACATGCTGCTGTATCAAATTCAGAATAATCAGATATTTACAAAAATCAATGAAGCTGATGAGGTCAAACATTAAATGTATTGTCTTTGTACTGTCTTGGTATGGTCCTTTAAGTTCACTGAAATTTAAGCTTGCAGGTTCGAATGTTGACAGCTTTTTGGTCAAAGTTGTGATCAGAGGTAAAAATGCTTTGTGTCTGTAGGATTCAAATGCATTTAGGCTTGAATCATCTTGATCCAAACTCACAATGATCAAGATGCAGCACCCTGTACTCGTACACTGTACCATCTTAGATTAGATTGGGTCTTTGTGATGAGACAGTGTTGATCAGCCTGTTTATTTGCTCCACTGTTTGTGGTATTTACCACGAAGCTGAAGTTTGAGTACAGTGTGTGAAATATGATTCATGACGAACTCTTGTTCCGTGTGTCTTGAGTTCTTGGCAGTTTGAAAGTGAGAGTCAAACCCTTTGTTTGTTCTTTGCTGGTCATGCATGCTGTGCCTAAATCTTGTGTCACTGAGGTCAGTGCAGTCAAGAAAAGCAGGATTAAAGCTACTTGCACACTGTGTTTGTTTTCCTGCACAGAGTTCATATACTGATTCAGTGAAAATTACTTTCGTGCGCAAAAGTTTTGTCCTTTTTCCAACATTCCTCCGGCCTGATGTGTTCTGTCTCATCTGTTGAGACAAGTCTGGCTCTGAAACTCCAGCCGGCGTCACTGAGCGTGAGCACGAGCTGTGTCTCTGTTTGGCCGCCAGGGGGCCGTGATCTCACACCCTTAGAGTCTCTTCCTCATTCTGCTGTAATGGCAGCGTTACATACCCGATATTTCCTCTAAGAACAGCGCATTTCTGTGCAGAAGCCAGAAAGCATGTGATGAGCTGGAGTTTGAAAGTCAAGTAGTTTAAACGCAGCTCGAGACTTCTCAGATCTGCACCGGATGTTTAGTCCAGGCGAGATCAGTTTGCACTTCATAAAAAAATCGCATTAAATAGCCAGTGGGAGGTTTGTCTAGACGGAACAACTGTCCCCTGTGCAGTCCTCTCGTGTCTTATGTGGAGACTGAAACAAAATAAAACTTTGATTTTTCTTTGTGGACTTTTTTTTTGTAAACACTGATCAAATTCCTTCAACTTGACTCAAATAGACCGACTGGTCCATTTTTAGCCCCACTGGTTCACCATTAACGCGCATGTGCGCTGCAAAATCAAGGTGGGGCAAAAAAAAAAAAAAAAAACTTGAACGATTGTGACGGCAGAAACGGCGGATCCGCCTGAAGCGCTGTCAGATGAGCCTGAACCGCGTCCATTTCACCGCTGGTATCTCTGTCCAGCTCAGTTGTCACGTTTTTCTGACTCACTTTAGTTTTTCCACTGAAGGACAGTGGAGACCACAGCGATAAGTTGGCAGAAAAGTTTTTTCATCCTGTAGAAATAAGGCGGCTTTTCCTCATGATGTTGACGGGAGACGCACCGACAACAGCCTTGGCCGGTTTTATTGAGACGCTGCAGGACTGCTAAGTTTCAGGTCACCTGAGACAGATTTCACTTCCTCATCAGGACTTGATGTGTGTTGCACTTCGACATCAGCTGTCGGTTGTTTATTTCGTGAATGGGAGCTCGGCTGCTGCCGGACGTCGGGCTGTAGCCGCATCACCTGTTATTGTCTCAGATCTCACGTCTTTGCCTGCAAACAGGTAAGTTTTTTTCTTTATTTTTTGAAATGGATGCTGTGAAGCTGTTGCATCGTGCTGCACTTTTTCCAAATGATCCAATTTTAGTAGGGAACAGTTGACAGCTCTGGTGAAGCTTGATTCAGAAAGCAGGGGGGTTTGGAGGCAGTTGCGAGCGAATAATCAACATGATAATCAAGCGTTTATCTACTTCCTTCTCTATAATAAATCCCGCTCAAATCGCTTTACAGTAAATCTATAGAATAGGTGTGTCATATGTTTCATGACGGACGTCGCCTTGTTAACATCCTCCTTCAAAGTTCTGCCACTTCCTCTGACTCCTGGCGTGCAGCAGTTGCATCATGCAGCTCTTTACACTGCACTTTCACAGCATGGCAGATAATGGTTTGATGGTCATGCTTTTCTGCTGATTGCAGATAGTGAGCATGCATAAGAGCTGTCACAGAGGCTGGGATCTTTGACTGGCTTCTGGAAGCTGTTACTGACTTTGCAGAGCTTGCTGCACTTGTGGAAATGTGTGACCTGCAGAGGGTTATTACGAAATGGCAATGCATCGCAGTTTGATACTGCATTTTCTTATTTAGTCTGTCATCCTCAGGAAGCAACTGATCAAAACATTTGGAAAAGCCACCAATGCGTTCAAAAGCAAGTGCCAAGCAGAAAATACAAGTTCACTGAAAACGGTATTTGTCAGAGAGGGGAACTGAGGACCTCTTGGGTCTGCTTCAGGGTGGTGTGGCCCCAGCTGAGACAGGAATTCCCTCAAAGGTCAGCAACTTTCTGAAAAAGACTGAAGCTGGTCTGGAGGTGGCACAGCCTCGATCCTGTTCCACAGCGGATGCTTCTTTTAGAGTGTGACAAAACTGTAAAGAAGGATTAAGCTGGTGAAACATGCGAGGAGCTGCCGAGGAGAGCTCATGAAACCACAGCAAAGCATAGCTGCTACCCTGCAATGTGTCGTGCATGACTGCATCAGCAGAGCAGCATTGCACTGCAAGGTGTGCTGAGCACGGAAGTGTCCGTCCACTGTTTGCATGGCGTTTTTCGATGAGTTTATTTCAATTGCCCAAAGTGCCACAAGTGTCAAGGCCTTCATTGTGTTGGATGACCTTTGGATAGGAGTAAAATGCAAAGGTCAGTGTAATTTCTGGATGCAAAATCAAAGGGGATTTCCCACTGACTAGCAATCATTGATTTTTCCTTTCCTGTTACTCTAAACCAGTCTTGTTTTCAGTGTTAGGTTTTGTGTTTATTTATGATAAACAGCCCGCTTGCGTGTACATACTCTGACATTTGCTTCCATACCTTGTATTACCAAGCCTCGCAGGCAAAACTGACATCATTAAGGTGATACAATGATGGCTTGTGCTGCAGGGCCTAACATTGGACTCGTGCTTCCACCCTTCATCCTACAGACGGTTGTTTCAGTGAGCAGTCCAGCTGTTGTCCCCAAGGCAGAGGTGACTTCCTCCTCTGTGGCTCCTCAAGAACATCTGCAGGCTGTCAGACCCAGCTGGGTGAACGGTTAGCATGCGCTCTCCCTGTGCATTTCTCATCGCTCGGTGTGTTGGTTTGTGTTTCTGCCAGATAAAAGCTCAGTGGATATGGACAGAAATCATTGTTTCCCCCTCTCTGCACTTGGCGCTGCTACCCTGCTGCTGTAATGGCTATGATAACAGGGCAGCAGCATCAAAGCAGCCACTCAGCATCCTGGAGGGTGGAGGGTCAGAATGAGGGGCAGATTACCCAGACCCCCTGCTGAATGCAGAAGGGGGATCCACACAGCTATGTTATTACTGCAGGATAGGATCCTTTGCGTAACTAAAAGTACAAATATGGATATGTTCATGTAAGAATACTTAATTACAAGTGAAAGTCCTGCATTCAAAACTCTGCTTAGGAATACACTTAAATTATCAAAAGTAAAAGTACTCGTTACATGGATAAATGGCCCCCGTGACAGATTTATTAGTACATATTGAATTGTTTGATTTTTAAAAAACTGATTTATCAACATCTAAACATCATTTTGCTGAAGGGAGAATATGAAGAATATGAAGGGAGTTTCATTTTCATCCAGTGGTTCCAAACCTAAGGGTCGAGCCCCTTCAACAGGTCTCAGGGTTAATTTGAGAGGTCATGAGATGATTAAGTGAGTATGAAAGAAGAAAAAAAAGGATCTGGTACACTAATTTTGATTTGTCTTTTGGCCCTTTCTCTAATCTTTACACGGGAAATGTGTCATTGATGGAACTGATAACAGCTCATAGACAGTGGACATGTGACAAGGGGCCCCAGAGGAGACAAAAGAGAACTAGAGCCACTGATACAATTTTTAACGCAGCAATTTATTGTATAAGTTTAATATAAAATGTTGATCTGAAATGCAAAATGCCATAAAAAGTACAATATTTCCCTCAGAGATGTTGTGTAGTAGAAGTATAGAATAGCATAAAATGGAAATACTAAAGTACAAGTATCTCAGAACTGTCCTTCAGCACAGTACTTGAGTAAATATACTTTGTTATTTTCCACCACTGATGGTATCTATTTGTTATTCTTTAAAGGAGCAGTTCAAATACTAGTGTGTGATGCTGTTTTTGAGTGACTGATCTGTCCGTCTGCCCCCCTCACATCACTGTATCAGCTCAGCTTCTGCAACAGCTGGTCCCATCAGCACTTTCAGCTCACATTTTGTCTGCAGATAGACGAGGGAGTGGCAGATTCAAACAAGGCCAAAGGAGATATTTCTACATTCCTGTCCTGTCTTGCTTTGTGCATTCAGGCTGCCACGGATTTGTACAGTTTAGACTGCATCTTAATTGCATAAGATAAGAGTCAAATGTTGATCAACCGGTTTGGGTTGAACAATAGGATTGTTATGGATGCCACAAATATGGAAAATTGAAGTGTAATAGCTATATGAGTCTTGTTTGAAGAGGTTTGACGCCTGTCTTTATGAGTTCATTATTCAATTTGGATCAAGTTTGTGCTCCTGCTGTTTGCTGTGGCTTTCAGTAGCTTATGTCATGCATCGCTTCTCCTGTAGCAAGCAATATCTCTCAGTCTGATGTACTAATGCACGGCTTCAGTCGCTCTGTCATGGTACTGTTGGGTATTTGTGAGGTTATTTTATGTCTGTGGTTTTATTCAAATGATAATAACAGAGCAGTAGATGTAAGTTGATTGCACTTGGAGAATGAAAAGTGCAGTGTAAGTGATATCTCCAGACCTGCAGAATTGAAGCTACTCACTGGACAGACTGATGATGATGGACTTCTCAAAGAGACAGGGGTCAGTCGAAGCCCAGGGGTCAGACCGCCTCACAATGACAGCCTTGTCCACTTCTTGAATTGAGCAAGCTGTGGCTCCATGCAGAGCTCTCTGGAAATGGCAATGTGACACTATGAAAGACTGAGTTCTGTCCCATTCAGTCAGCTGCTGGTGGGCTGCTGCTGAGATGCATTCACTGTCCCAAAAGAGATAAATTAAAAAGTGCTGTTGTGTGTCAGCCTTGGCCACAGTGATCCATTCCTTGCTTGGTGAGATCACTTTTCTCCTTCAACAAGGACTTTGCCCAGACATAGTCTGTTGCAATCCACAAATTCTCATAGCTTTGCTGTGTTCAGAACTTCACGCGTACGACTTCCTTCTTCAAGCTATAACTCATACCGACATTTCAGTTAGAGGACTGGATTTCTCACCTGTATCAAATGAGAGTTTTAGCCACGTGAGCAACATCAGCAGCCCACCTCTGAAATATCTGTTACTGTTTTTATGATCTTAAAGTCATTTTTTCATGCAAAACCATGTCATGGTTCCAGCTTCACACATGGGAGGATTTGTTGTTTTTCCTTTTCATTATTTTGATACTTTTAATATATTTTTAATCATTTTGAGGTTTGGACTGTTGTGTGTCATTTTGGCCTTTAGATAACTGGGATGACATTTCTCATTTTCTGAATTTTTACAAACCAATCAAAGAATCGATTAATGGAGAATATAATCATCAGATTAATCCATAATGGAAATAATGGTTCAAAATAGACCAACTTCAGTGGTAACAATCACAGGGGACATTTTCTGCTCTGAGTACTTTTGCTTTAATACTGTAATTGTATTTTTCTGATTATACTTCCTTTTACTTAAGTAACTAGGACTTTTACTTGTAAGAGAGTATTTTTACAGTGTGGTATTAGTACTTTTATTTAAGTAAAAAATCTGAATACTTATAACTTAAGTATTACTGACAACATTAAGCAAAGTAGTAAACATTCATTCATTCATCTTCATCCCCGATTATCCCTTTCGGGGTTGGGGGAGGGCTGGAGCCTATCCCAGCTGTCAACAGGCGAGAGGCAGGGTACACCCTGAGCCGGTCGCCAGCCGACTGCAGGGCAACACACAGAGACAAACAACCATTCACTCTCACATTCACACCTAGGGACAATTTAGAGTCACCAATTAACCTAATGAGCATGTTTTTGGTCTGTGGGAGGAAGCCGGAGTGCCCGGAGAGAACCCACGCAAGCACGAGAAGGACATGCAAACTTCACACAGAAAGGCTCCGTCCGACCCGGGGATCGAACTGGTGACCTTCTTGCTGTGAGGCACGCGCACTACCTGCTGCCCCACCGTGCTGCCAAGTAGTAAACAAAAGTAGCAATAGTTTTTCCTTTACTTAAGTAAAAAGTCATAAGTATGACTAAGAAAATGTACTTAAAGTATAAAAAGTATAAAGGTAAATATACTCACTATGCAGCTAAAATGGGCTGTCGTTATGATATTTTAAGTTCTACTGTTAGATTATTATTATTGATGCAGTAACATGTAAGCTGTATTTTTATGTTGTAGCTGCCTCTGGTAGAGCTAATTTTACTCATTTTCTATACTGTTTATGTGCTCAAATAGCATATAAAATAACTCAGAATACATCTTAATGGATCTTTCCACCTCAGCCTTTTATGTAGCAAAGTAATTTCCAACCTGGATGTTGGGATATCAAGAAGAGCCATGAGACACAACCCTGATACAACGTACTACTGTGCTTACCAACAACGGTTTTTCAAAGTGTCCCTGAGCTCATGTAGTAACAGCCTCTCTACAATCATGTGTTCACAAAGTGGTGAACCTCGCTTCATCCTTATTTGTGATTGACTGAGCCTTTCATTCCCAATTATGATACTATCACCTGTTACCAATCAACCTGTTTACCTGTGGAATGATCCAAACAGGTGTTTTTGGAGCGTTCACAAAGCCTTCTCAGTCTGTAGTTGCTCCTGTCCCAACTTACTTGAAACGTGTTGCAGCATCAAATTCAGAATAAGCAGATATTTACAAAAATCAATGAAGCTGATGAGGTCAAACATTAAATATATTGTCTTCGCACCCATTTATATTACTTATGTTGTCTTTTAGCCTAAGAATATTAAGATGAAACAACACAAAGAGTGAAAGCCACATTGGTTTGCAGGCATTTTAAACCTGTGATGAGGGGTCGCCTGGAGAGCGAGCATCACGGCCTCAAAGAGCTGTAGACTGTCAGTCGTCTCTTCCTGTTATGACCTTCTGTGCGGTGTGAAATGTCAAAGTGTAACATAGAAAAGACGGGCTGGGATGAGCAGAGGCAAAATGAGAGCGTCCTTGCTGGGCTGATGGGCGTGGGAAATGTGTCCAGATAGTTTTGTCCCTCGATACCGAAAGACAGCTGCAGCACTCCAGTGGGGGCAACATCCGCCACATCCTCATCATACCGAGCGATGACAGTCCTGTGTGAGACACAGGAGAGTTTTTAGTCTCACATTTGGTGACTGTGAAGAGGCTGGTTCTTTATTTAAACATGTGACATAGACGAGATGTCAGATCATGTTTTCAATGGCCGAAACTTTTTAAAACTAGAAGTTTGGAGAGTGATATCAGCAGAGTGTCTGATGTATCATTCATGTTTCTAAGAAGAACCCCACCCTAATGTTGGAGAAATCCAGATCTGGGCTCTCGTACAGGAAGTCGATGTCATAGTAATGGAGATGTCGGAGGATGTGACCTCATGTACAGTGACAGATGTGTCGGGCCAGAATTTTCCCTGAGCTCTGACCGTTGAAGCCGGCCACTTCTCCATGGGAGCTGATACAGGAAGAGAGGAAGTGGGTTTCTCGGGGGAGGACAGTGAGGGGGGACATTGTGCATGACTTAATCCACAGGCCATCATTTCACTATAACACCTCTGCTCTAATTTGTTGTGCACGTATGGTGGAAACACTGGCCCAGCTGACTCAGGCCTAAGGTTAGTGTCGCTGTGGCTGACGTAAAGAAACGCTGGGCTGGATGAGTCCCTCGAGCCTGGTCAGATCTCACCGCAAGTTTGCATTCCAGCGCTGAAGGGAGCTATCTTGATTCCTACGAGGCCCACTCATTGAGGCTGAGCTGGAGAGTGTGTCCATTTTTGGTCAAAATGAACCGGGTTACCATATGGAAAGTACAAAGTAGTGCTTTTTATCCATCAGATAGAATATCACTCCAAAATGTCTAGTTTTGTATTTGTGTTGTTGGTCCATCAACACAATGAAACTTCTACACTGTAATCCTGCGTCATGGAAACATTCTGCCCCAGTTGTGAAAGTGTGATAAAAAAAGAAGACTTGTTAGTTCTGCTTTCTGTATCAGTGAGTTATTTTTACTCACGCTGCCTGATTTGAAGCTACTCTACAGCATTCTGATAATAGCTGACTTGTTCCCTGTGAATTAATGTGCCCCCCCTGCACAGCAAACCCACATGTTCACTGTTTTCCTGAGAATGTGCTTGAAGTAAAGTAAATATCAAAACCTGGGTGTCAATACTGACTAACTTTCTCCTCTCAGGTGCTGTAGGTGTGTGTGTGTTTACCAGCTCTAATGATAACAGCTAGAAAACATCTCCTGAGAGAGGACTGAACCGCCTCACCATGACAGAGGTCCAGGTGAGACAGGCCTTTAAAAAGTGGTGTACCTTAGATCTGAGATACACAGCAAGACATGTCTGATGAGTAATTTGTTAAAAATGTGTTTGCTAATTAATCGTCTTCCCATATTCCCGTAGACTCCATGGCCACAGGGCACAGAGTGCGTGGCAAGGTACAACTTCAAGGGCACATCAGAACAGGACCTGCCGTTTAACAAAGGAGACGTGTTGACTATTATTGTCGTCACAAAGGTAACGTCTTCATGTGCTGCATTTATGGCCTAATTTATGTTCCTGTGAAGATTTGCTTTTGAGTTCTTGTGCAGAATTTTGCACTGATGCTCTGAAGTGCAAAGATTAGTGCAACGTTGATATGAAAGATGTGATTTCCTTTCATGATATGAAACACTTTCACAATGTCTGCCGTTTTGTGTTTCAGGATCCAAACTGGTACAAAGCTAAAAATGCTGCAGGTTGCGAGGGAACGATTCCAGCCAACTATGTTCAGAAAAGGGAAGGTGTGAAATCTGGAGGCAAGCTGAGTCTAATGCCGTGAGTACACAGATTATCATGGTCTATTTAGTTCTGATGCCCAATGTAATCTTTCACTTTCAAAGCAAACATGATTAGGTTTATGTATCTGCTGTCTATATCTCAAAGGTTGCTGCATACCAGCTTTGTGCGTTGTCTGCAGCGATGGCTAAATAGGCTCGACTCTGTCCTCTTCCTATGGCTGTGTGGTTGCTGTAGGCAGATGGCCTGTTTGTCGAGGCAGTGACGCTGTAGTTATGTGAATGGAGACCACAGTTGGGTCGGGCTGTGTTGTAATTGCAGTGCACTAGTGTCTGTTTCCAGCTCTGCACAGTTTCCTGTTGTTTCTTTTCTATCTCAGACTGAAGTCACCTCAAAAGTCTCCCCATTCGTCCACATGACGGGTTTCCATGTGCATGCATGTGCACGTGTGTGAATGACAGGTTTATTTATAGAGCCTCTGCTCACAAAATGATGCCTTGAATGACTTCACGAAGACAAACTAGTGGCAAAAAACCCCAAAATGAAACATAGTACGACTAAATTTAGCCCTTAGGACACAACAGCCCTACTTACATAATGTCTTATTTACGCATGCAGAATAGTGTTGCTGCGCTTCCAAATTTCTTGCACAGAAACACCTTCTTGAAAGTTACTCTGAAGTAATGTTAAAAGAACAGGCACAAGTTGAAGAACTGATCCCACCATCTAAAAAACAGCTGTCATTATTGTAAATATCACCAGTAATGAGTGTGAGAGTTGACTGGTAAAGGGGATCTAGCATCACATCCATCTCAGTAATACAGAACAGAAAGGAAAACTGCAGTCCTCTTCCTCCTGCTTCTGTTTCTGTGAAAAAACACCTTTGTCTCGGCCTTCCAGCAAGCTTCTCTGTGTCCTATTTAAATGGAACTTTTTCATGGAGCCAGATGCAAATGAATTTACTGTACAGTCTCAACAATAAAACTGGCATGCAAATGACTGTTATCTGCATCGCTGGATCTCAACAACAGTGTGTTATTTGCGTTAGGGCCCATTTAAAGTTAATAACAACATTATGAACTAGAAAAGAGGAACATTTCAGAAAGGCTAATGGAAAATAATCAGCAGCACAGGCCCAGAAAGGAGCCCTGCACTATTTCCTTCGTAACCGGCAGGAATTCAGGTTTTAGCTTTCCTGCTTCTACACACTCATGCTGGTCTGATTAAGAGCTCAGTTAGAGGCAGACAAATGCTGACAGAGGATTTATTTTGTAAAAATAAGAGAAGACCAACTGTATCAAAGGCTTTTGATTAATGTGTGAATATAAAAGTTAGTGTGCTTTATTGTCTAAAAATTGTTTAGAACTAAAAAGGTGAGATGGTGTAACGAGGTGCATTAAAGCAGCCTGATGTGGAAATATTTTCACAACTTGTTAAAAAAAAAAAAAAAAAATCAGCTCCCGCATACTGTTAAGACCGATGGTGAATTCGTTCAGTGACTGTATTTCAGTGAAGCGACATTTATCCAGCATTTCATACAACAAATGACAATAAGCCTGCACACACACACACACACACACACACACACACACATTTAAATGCAATTATCGGTGGGTAATAAGAAAAAGTAGGACTAACAAAAAGTTTACAAATGATCATGAACTAGTCCACAAAAAAAGGGTTAATATTGACGACACCTGTAGAAAAGGAAAAGGCATAAATCTCATGACAAGTATTTTTAATTCACAGCCATAAGGTTAGTATTGGTTGCAGTCGAGCTGGTCTCTCTATTTGTCTCTATCGCTGGTTCATCTGAGCATGTTGCACAGATGCTTTAGAGGAAAAGATTTCTTTCTCTCTTTTCCTTTAGCTGCATGTTACCTTATCTATTCTAGTGGTTATAATTTAACATTATTGTTATCGTCTGTCTTATTGTCTGTCTGTTTCCTGTAGTGTTTGTGAAATGTGTGTGATGATGCAAAGCAAATCTACCTGCAGATACACATAAAGTAATGTGAACATGAACTTCTTCCACTCCCAGATGGTTTCATGGGAAGATAACGCGGGATCAGGCGGAGCGGTTACTTTACCCTCCTGAAACAGGCCTGTTCTTAGTACGAGAGAGCACCAACTTCCCCGGCGACTACACCCTGTGTGTGAGTTGCGATGGCAAGGTGGAGCACTACCGCATCATCTACCACGACGGCAAGCTCACCATTGATGACGAGATGTACTTTGAAAACCTCATGCAGCTGGTCGAGGTAAGGTGTAAAATTAGGGCTTGTTTTCTAAATTAAATTAGGTGTTTCTAGTTTTAGCTTTCATCTACTGTATCTATGTTGTATTTTCCTGTTGTAGAGTCCCTGTGTCTCTGCGCTACCACATAGACCACATACAGTTCCTGGAACAAATAGTGAACAGGAAGTGTCAAAGAGGAAGAGTGAACAGTATGCCGAGGTTCACAGTACTTACCTAAAAAAAAAGATAGACCTTTTACTCTCAGCATGACTCGTTTTCCTGTGTGACATGCTTATTTTGAACAGAAGCATATGATATAATGCCCTACAGAGTAAAATAGAACAGTATGAGTTCAGTATGGTCTATTTAAGGGAAGACTTAGTCAATCATCCTTTATATCTTTTGCTAATTTGACTATACAGCCCTCTATTGGTCATTCTGTAGCACTGCTCGCTCAGTTTTATTGCTTCTAAACTGTGATGCTTTTCAGTCATATTTGTTCTTATTGAAGCGCTGTCAGTGTTCAGACAGTCGGTACAGTTTTATGCTTACATGTTACAAGTAACAAATGGAAGACAGAATAGCTGAGAACAACCAGATAACATGAAAAAAAGCTGACAAAACAAGAGAAGATCAAAAGAGAAGTAGAAAAAGAGGAGAGGAACAAGAAGGTCAACCCACAGCCCAACCTATCAGCCACGCTAGAGACACCTGATTCTGCCCCAGTGGAGGAGACCTGACTCATGATTCAGCCAGTGATGAACTGAATGTTGGGTTTTCCACTTAATTCTCATTTCGCTTTTGGTTGTCTTTTCTGTTTTTCTTTGCTTTGTTTGTAGCACTACACCAAAGATGCAGACGGCCTGTGCACCAGACTAATAAAGCCAAAGCTGGAGGAGGGGACGGTGGCCGCTCAGGATGAGTTTTCCAGGAGTGAGTGTCACTCCTTCGCAGTTTATGCATCATTGCAGACTTTCTGTCTATGAGAAATGTGTACGGGCCTGTTATGTTTCAGCTGCGTGTTGTTTCCTCTTTAAATGGCCAACAGGTGGTTGGTCAATGAACAGAAAGGACCTCAAGCTGCAGCAGGTCATTGGAAAAGGAGAGTTTGGAGGCAAGTTGCTTCAGGTTCACATTGGTATCTTAGTCTAAGTTCACACTGTGATAGTACAAGTGGCCAAGTTTTATTTTATTGCTCATCCTATGATCAGATATGTGTTATGATTTCTGTCTATTTTCAGTCACCTCAGGGTCGTACGCATGATAATTTCACTGAGCATGATAGGTGAATTGATATTGTTTGTATTCATTCCAGATGTCATGGTGGGGGACTACAGAGGGACTAAAGTCGCAGTGAAGTGCATAAAAAATGATGCTACAGCACAGGCTTTTATTGCAGAGGCTTCTGTCATGACGTAAGGAAATTTACATATTTATGTTTGTTTTTTCGAAACACGAAACAGCAAACAACATGTGAACCAAATAACATGTCCGTGTGCTCCTCGCCTTCCTCAGGCAACTGCGGCACGACAACCTCGTGCAGCTGCTTGGAGTGATTGTGGAGGAGAATGGGAGTCTGTATATAGTTACTGAGTACATGGCCAAGGTGGGTGTTGGACTGTCTGGTCATTTATCAGCACTCATTCAGTGTCGATGAAGATGTCACATCATTTCTTTCATTCTTTCAGGGCTGTTTGGTGGACTACTTGCGTTCCAGAGGCCGGACAGTACTCGGCGGAGATGCTCTCCTTAATTTTGCACTGTGCGTATGCCTGCAGTTGTCTACAACAGCTATGTTTGTACCATATTAAAGGTAGACTGTTGAGTTTTTGACCACTGGTGGCGCTGTGGAGCAGTGTTTTGATGAGCAGGTCCCAAAATTGTACATATTTTGTGCTTTGCCAGCATGCACGTGAGATGGGGAGTGAAGTGTCACGTTGACCACTGTAGAAGGTGGAAATGCAGATGTGTAGTGGAGTGAATGCCGTTGATGTTGAATCTTTGTTCATTATCTTGTTTTTTACATGTTTTGATCTTAAAATTTTTATTCATTTTGCTAATATGGTTGATTTAGCTCATGTATTATATTTCTGGAAACATCTCATTAGTTGCTGCCTGAGCCAGCAAACTACTCAATGTGTTTGTAAATTAAACTCACAAAACTGACTGTTATTACAGAATGAAAGGGACAAGAACAGCTGGATGATGATGAAATTAGCTAGTTTTATGCAATTCCACATACTAATAGCGGGTGATGGTTATGATCAGCAAAGGGCAGCAACGCACCAAAATACTGAATGTAAATTAAACCATGTTTATTTGCATGAACTCCACAGTGTGCTCTTCTCTCACATCTTCAGTAAATATGCACTGCATGTTTTTGAGAGTTTGAAGAAAAATGTCTGTCAGGTTTTAACTTCTTCTTCATGCACTTTTACAGAAACGTCTGTGAAGCAATGGCATACCTGGAGGCCAATAACTTTGTCCACAGAGACTTAGCGGCCCGCAACGTTCTCGTGTCAGAAGACAACATAGCCAAAGTCAGCGACTTTGGACTGACCAAGGAGGCGTCCTCCACCCAGGATACTGCAAAGCTGCCTGTGAAGTGGACATCACCAGAGGCCCTCAGAGAAAAGGTACTCTGTCGCTTACAAGGACCATCAGCATGTGGAGCAGTGTACTGAACCTCCAAATGAAATATACTCTTACATCTGTGTTTTTCTCTTAATCCATAGAAATTTTCCACCAAATCAGACGTTTGGAGCTACGGCATTTTGCTTTGGGAGATTTACTCTTTTGGCCGAGTTCCTTACCCAAGAATTGTGAGTATCGACACCTTTTTGGAAAGAGGAATGCAGGTCTTTGATTTAGGACAGAGATCAATCAGCAATGCATTTACAGTCTAGACTCTTTCCTATTGCATTAACTTTGAGCTACTGTACATACTGGAAAATAAGCAACAGGTAGTACATTTCAATATTTTTGAACTTTTTGCATAAAGAAAAGAACTGCATATACAGTGTTATTTAATGTGTTGACTGCATCTTTGACTATTGACATGTCTTACCTCAAATCGTCTTTCATGTGATCCAGAATACAGGGATCACGCTGGTTTTTCAGAATAAGTTCTGCTTTCTGCCAACCCTCTTTGTCTTTGCTCCTCTCCCTTCTGTAGCCATTAAAAGACGTTGTGCCTCGGGTAGAGAAGGGATACAAGATGGACTGTCCAGATGGCTGTCCTGAAGTGGTGTATAACATCATGAAACAGTGCTGGAACCTGGACCCTGCTGCTCGACCAAGCTTTCAGATGTTGAAGGAGTGGCTACAACATATCTGCCAAGGGATGGGAAGAAAACAGTGAGAGATCTGACACATAAATGACTTTCCTCCTTCATTTTGACCACTTGGACCGTAACCTGGGACAAGCTGTATTATTTGGCAAACAATGAAGTTCACACAAAGTTTGTGTTTCTGAGCATTGTCCCTCACCTCAACTTGTTCAAACTGCAGTAACTCTTAATTCCCAGCTCAGTCGCTCTAGTAAGTCTTTCTGCGCTCGGTTTTCAAGAGTGAATGATTAACTGTCATATCGACGAGTCCCTTCATAGAACACAGTGCTGCCTCAGAGCCACAGTGCCTTGACCTGTTTATTTTTTTATGTCCTTTACGTTGATTAGTCATATTGATGCCATTATGTCAACAGTAACATCATTTGACTAAGTTGACTGATCCCATTGTATCCGTTTAACGAAGAAAGACGCTTCAGAAGGAGTAATACAGTTCTGATACGTCATTACTCACTGTATTATTTTTGACAGTTTCGAGGTACATCATTTTGCATGAATGTTGAATTGTTTTGTTTAAAGGACTAAGTTAAAAATAACTAAAATTATGCAGCTTTATTTTTTTTGTTATGTATTTTTAAATATGCTATGCCTACTTTTGGGTCCATCTGCAAGTCAAGACAGGAAGCACATGTGTGGACAAAGGTCACCTTTACTACTGATACAGGAACACCATTCAGCTCAGTCATGCAGAAATCTTTCCCAGATACAGAATTTTCCATCAGTAAATGGTTTATTTTGGGAGTCTTTGGATTTAAGAAAATAATCTGGATTTTCTATGTAGTAAGAAAAGGAGAATGGTAATAAATGTACTGTGTTGCTATTTCAATAATAAAAAAATATTTTGAAATTGTTTTGCAATTGTGATTATTTTTAATCATTTTTTCTAATCAAAGTGTTGTAAGTTCAAGTGT
The DNA here is from genome assembly GCA_037975065.1 of Chaetodon trifasciatus. Classification (NCBI taxonomy): domain Eukaryota; kingdom Metazoa; phylum Chordata; class Actinopteri; order Chaetodontiformes; family Chaetodontidae; genus Chaetodon; species Chaetodon trifasciatus. The sequence goes on from JBBMOE010000002.1 coordinate 12,763,157, forward strand.
TCAAACTCCACCAATGTTTAAACTTGCAGTGTGTATTACTAAAATATTGTGCTTAAAATTGATACCAGAATAATTTGGATGTATTTGTTATTTCGGGGACAAAGATTTTACAAACAAAACATACCATCTTATAAACTACAATGCATTATTATAGATTAACCTACCCAGTAGCATACAAAATAGCTATACATACAAAAAATACATTTACCAATAATTAGATACTCCAGTCTTCATAATGAGTATTTTTAATAATTTTGATAAGTGTATGTTGCTGATAACACTTAATGTAATTTTAAAGTAAAAGTTTTAATTATTTTATTTTGTTTTAACTATTACTTGTATTTGATAGTATAGTATTGGTATTTTTATTTCAGTAAAGGATCTAAATATTTCATTCACCACTGATATTTTATGGTCCTTTCATGTTTAATTTTACTGAATAAAATCAATGATCATTGCAAAATAACTAGATACAGCTATTAGGTAACTAGGGTAAAGTTTAACAAAGCACATTATTTTTCTTAAACTTTGTTAAAGAACATAGTCCAGCGCAGTTGAAATAGTCACAACACCAATATGTGTAAGCTGCAGTTAAACCATGAGCTACTTTTAGTATTGCAGTGGTTTTATTCATATACTTATTTTAGTATACTTTCGGAAATCAATTGTAGCTATACAGAGAAGGCAACAGTGCCACCAAGTGATGACATTATACAATCTTTTATGATTAAAGGAGGAGGATAAATCCATATAAAGATCTGATAGATTTGAATGGTTTTGAGAGGAGGAGAATGAGGTAGTGGCTCTATGATGTCCTATTTATTTGTTTTCTGTATTCCTAATATAAAACAAACAATGTTTTCTGTTGGTAAAATTAGGTTTTTGAAAACGAAATAATTTCATAGCGGAGAAGCGGAACCTGTTCGAGGGGGACTTATTTCTCCGTTGCACTCGCTGGTGTTACAGGAAAATGTAGACTGAAAACAGGCGGGTTGTCAGCGGTATTCGACAGAGAGAAGTCAGGGCTCGCAGACTAAACTCGGATTTAGTGATGGACAATGAGGCTGATGTCTTTTATCGGGAGCTGCCGAAAGTGGTAAGTCACAAATGTAGTGAAGAAAGCTTCGAAAGAAAATGGACAGAGAGGAGTTTTAGAGGGAGCCAGCGCGGTTTGTGATAGCCACATGCTAACGTCAGCGTTTCGACTGTCACCAGGAGCTTCACGCTCACCTCAACGGCTCCGTCAGCTTCCAAACCATCGAGAAACTCTTCAGTCGAAAACCACATCTCGATTTCGAACACAGCATGACCGCCATCGGCAAAGGCCAGCGGAGGACCCTGGACGAGTGCGTAAAACGTCATCTTATTTTACTTTTGTAATAATCTGTACAAATGTACATATGCATAGTTGTTTTTCTATTCTGAACCCAGTACACGTTTTTTATTTTGACCTCTTTATGCCAATGTGCTTGCTCTTTGTAATACTTGCTGGCTGTAACGACAAAATGTTCACCGTGTGGGATCAATAAAGTCTCATCTGTCCTTCAGAGTTTAATAGCAGAGCCAGCGGGGCTGTTTGAAATTAGCGTGGGTCTCATAAATGATTCATTGATGTGGTTTCTTAACGTGAGTGGTAGATATTTTTTACTCGTGTTTAATGAGAGGCAGCTCTGTGAATGATGAGAAGGAGCATCTCTGTTAAAAATGGCGCGCGTGTCTGCAGGTGTTTTAGGGTCTTTAAAGTCATCCATCAGCTGGTGGACACGGAGGAGGATATCCTGATGGTGAGGATTCAAGTTCAATTTAGCGTTGACCAGCTTTTTACTTCATTTTTCTAGCCCAGAATATCAGTAACAGACATCTCTTTTCTTTTTTCCAGGTGGCTACAGATGTCATCAAGGAGTTTGCAGCGGATGGTGTCAAATACTTAGAACTGAGAAGCACACCAAGGGAGGAGAAAAGCTCAGGTAATGGTGCCAACAACATACATGGAGGCCGATACTTTGATGGCATGTTTTACCATCAGGATTGTTTGCAGAAATTATTTGTCTTACAAGTTTATCTTTTCCCAGGATTGACAAAAAGGAGATATGTTGAAACTGTCCTCACAGCCATCCAACAGTGTAAAGACGAGGGAGTGGACATTGATGTCAGGTATTCATTTCATTGTCTTTGAGTGCGATGAAACTGCTGGCCACAGGAGAGCGTGTGTCTAAATGAACCCGATTGTCCTGAAGGTTTCTGGTGGCGATCGATCGCAGGAATGGGATTGAAGTTGCCATGGAGACAGTGAAGCTGGCTGAGGAGTTCATGCTGTCCTCTGATGGTCTGGTGGTGGGACTCGACCTCAGTGGAGACCCAACGGTCAGTCAGCCAGTGTAGGGTTTGTAGACAAGAAAAGACACAGTTTTACTCCAAATGTTGCACATCATTAGAGTGAAAATACCCACTATGTACGTACAAGTTAGTAGTAGTAGTAGTTGTGTGTGTGTAGTTGTGCTTTGTCATATTTTGCAAGATGCATTGTCATTTTCAGATGTAATTTTTTTGACAGTCTGAGTGACACAAACAAAATACCACTGAGCTCAAGGTTTTGGGATGGTACAGTACAGTTAATGCTCCATACTTTAGTAAATCATATCAAAACTGTCTAGATGGAAAATCGTTCAGTCAAATTAAAGATGAGTTTGTGTGTTTCCACCAGCGGGGGTTGATCCAGGATTTTGTCACAGTTCTTCCTGTTAATTAAAGTAGTTTTTATTTTAAGGTTGGCCATGGCAAAGACCTCCTTCCTGCTCTACAGATGGCCAAGAACTGTGGGCTGAAGTTGTCGCTGCACCTCTCAGAAGTATGACCACAGTGTTTTTTAGTTATGTGTTATCTGTGGTCACATCATTTGTGGGTGTTGTGACATTACAGCAAAAACTGTTGCAGGTGCCATCACAGCTGGAGGAGTCAGACTTGCTGTTGAATCTTCCTCCAGACAGGATCGGTCACGGCACCTTCTTGCATCCTGAAGTGGGTGGATCTGAAAGTCTTGTTGACAAAGTGGTGAAGAACAACATACCGCTGGGTAAGACTGAGATCAAATGGTTAATCTGTGGTGTGCAAAGTTTATTTTTTGATTTCTCAGCTTTATTTTTCTTGTAGAGCTTTGTCTGACGTCAAATGTCAAAGGACAAACTGTACCGTGTTACTCCCAACATCATTTCAAATACTGGTACCAGCTGGGACATCCGAGTGTCATTTGTGTAAGTTTTATCTCTTTGCACCTCACAGGCAATTTTATAAACCTTCAAGTTCATATTTAAATTATTTTTATTGCGGCTGCTTTGATTTCAAACAAGTCAGGGCAACAAAAGACTGAAAAAGATGTGGAATGTTCCAAAAACACCTGTTTGGATCATTCCACAGGTAAACCGGTTCATTGGCAACAGGTGATAGTATCATGATTGGGTATGAACTCTTGATTGTATGAAAGTGTATGAAATATTACTGAATGGGTTCAGGAGCACTTTGTAAAGCTGTTGTCAGTGAACACAGTTTGTTTGCTAATGACTGCATTCTGTTGTTTTACACAGCGTCCCAACTTATTTGGAATCAGGGTTGTATGTGTTTGTTAGTCAGTCCTGTCACAAAACTGTGCCTCAACTTCTGATTTAATTATATATATAAATATAAAATATTTGACAATGTAACAAAGCATTTGGACAGGAATCAGTAGTATTGATGTTTAGTATCCAGTCCTGGTTTGCTTTGTCAAAGGGCTCTTCTGCAATGTTAGTACTGCAGTTTCATTGGGTTGTGGGGTTTGAAAGTGCTACATTTTTAAAAAAAAGAAGAAGAACAGTCAAAATTGATGCAGCAGAGGCCAAAATACTGATATTAAGTCTTTAGAAAGAGCCTCAAATTCTGGACAGTACATGTCCCACAATGCAACTGAGTGGACCCTCCTGAGATCTACCTCCTGTTTTCATAGGCTGAGCACTCACGATGAGTAAACAGACACTGAAGTGAAGCCTCCTTTCAGAAAATGAACGTTTATGTAGAAGCTGAATGGTGATAAAATCAAAGTTCCCCATGAATGATTTTTATCCTTTGTCACGTTTCAGACTGACGATAAAGGAGTCTTCTGCACAGACTTGTCTCAGGAATATCAGCTGGCAGCTTCCACCTTCGGTCTCAGTCGTGAGGCCATGTGGAAGCTCTCCCAGCAGGCTATAGACTGCATCTTCGCACCAGACGCCGTGAAACAGCAGCTCAAACACAAGTGGACTGAAATCCAGCCTCAGGTGCTCAAGTGACCTGTTCAGTGGAAACTAAAGCCAATCACATACCTCACATCTCAGTTTAAAAAAAAAAATTTTTACTAGTCTTTGTACAAATGATGACAACAACTAAAAGGGAACTCTTAACAGAACTGTAAAGATGTTTGAAATACTTGAAAGTAAATGGCACTGATTCAGAGAAAGTGTGTTTTTTTGAGCTGATATCCAGTGTCTGTGCAGTGCTGCACTCTAAATGAATGAAAGCAACAAACATGTTACAACATAATGTAGAAATGTTGGTGTGTCTGGGGAGCAGAATTAAAAAAAATGTCAAGGATTTAAAAAAAACAAACTCTTCAGACATCCAGTCCTGTGGTGCTCTTCACTATCTGCAAGTCTGTCCAAGATGTCCAAAGGTCTCCAGATCACAGCCGTTGATGCAGCTTTGTGCCCACACACCGTCCTCTCGACACAGCGCCGTTTATGGTCACATCTTCTTTCCAAACTTGCCACGCTTCTCCTTATTCTTCTTGAATTTGCCTTGTTGCATCTCCTTTTTTAGTTTCCCCTGCTGCGGAGCCCCGTTGCTTCCTACGGCATTTCCCCCATCCAGCTTCCTCTTCTTGTTACTGTTGGGAGAAGACAACGTTACCAACATGTTTCTACAACGACCGAAGACCACAGCCAGAGATCCTGAGTGTCGCTGCACCTCTTGATGCTGACGAGAGCTGTGTTCCCTGCTTTCTTCAACACCTGGTCCCATTCCGCATCGTCTCCACGGATCTTATACCTAGAAAAACAAAGGAAATCATTACAGTCAATATTGCCCTGTACATTTTTTTATTTAAAACCCTATACACCCCCCACAGTGCCATACTTACTCTTCTAGATCCATTTCCTTCACTTTCTCTACATCCTGCTTGTGTCTCTCCTCAAACTCCTTTGCTGCTTCATTCTGTTACAAGCAGATTCATTTTTAAGCATTTTTCCCTCAAACTAAAATAAAAACAACATGCATATCTTTTTCCAACAAACAGCTTAAAATCCTGCAAATATTTTACATTTACATTTTACATTTTCCACATACCAGATCATCATTAAGGCTTCTGACAGTCGGCTCCATGGAAACGTCTTTGGGGGCCACCATCTCAGCCTCAATAGCCTTTTCTTGGATGCTGGTGAAAACCTTGGATGACAAAGGCAGAATAATGTGTGTGTGTGAATGTCGCTGCAGTAGTTTTGAAGGCAGATTTTGTGGCATCTTTAAAAACGGACTTACTTGCACAAATTTCCGGATGAGACGGTTGAAGAGGCCCATGAGCTGCGAGCTGGGGAGCTCGATTTCCTTCTCTAGCTGGTCCACTGATTTGTGCTGTAAGCCTATCCCCAGCAGTAATGCCTAGAGAGGGCAGGAACAATCAACAAAAAAATGATTTCACGCCAAAGAAACAACGAAAAATTATGACAAAAGGGGAACTTACACACTGCGCGGCTGAAAGAGAGACGTCGCCGAGCTGCTTGAGGAAGAAGATGCGTGCCACTGTTGGGATCAGGTCCATGATGAGGTGATAGTCCACCATGCTCCTTGAATACAACTCCAGGCGTTTCAGGTCGTAAGGGCTGAAATGGGCTGCCAGCTCGGAGCTACTGAGTGCTGTGAAGGTCAAAGACAAGTCAGCCAAGGTGCTAAAACACAGGAAATGCGATCAGCTTAGTCAGCAGAGGATTCTTACTGCTCGTCTCCTCCTTGGACTTCTTATTCTGCAGGATGCTGAGTGCCAGGCTCGGATGGAACCCGCCGAACTGGTAGGAGAGGAGAGACAGGAAGCGCCGGCGGAAATCTGAGGAAAACAAAAAGAACTGTTCAGTCAGACTGTGATAAGTTTAAACGCGGCATTTCTCAAGATGGAGCACAGGAAAAGAGGAGGAAGGTCACCTTTCCAGAAGGCAGACAGCCACTGGCTCTGCTCCGGGGCTTCGTCTGTATTCAGCTCCTTCAGCATCACACAGGAGTGCTCTCCTGTCAGGTCATTCTAGATAGACAGACAGACACCTTTATAATTACATCATGTGACAACAACGCAATGACAGAAACCCACTGGAAAAAGGATCATTTTACACTTACAGGGGTTTGCCTTAAGTAGACTGGAGTGTAGCCCGCCTTCTTCCAGAACCTGTCAGGTTACAAAAGAGTTTTTAACATTTCTAAATCTGCAGAAATATCACGACCCCTTCCTCTTCTCCACCTCCAAGGAAACTCACTTGAGCAGCTGTGCAGTAAGGCCATAGGAAACTCCGAGATAGTCCAGTCTCTCTGCTCTCCTCTCACTTAGCTTGAGCAGCAGGGGAGGGAGCTCCTTCCGTGGAGTGATCACCTCCTCCAGCAGACTGACAGCCTGGACAACAACAGGAAGTGTCAAAGAAACGTGCATTTAATCTGCCTAATCTAGTCTTTTAATCATCAGATAAACACATTTTATGGCTTTAATTGTATTACCTCACTGCTGACGGAGGTGATCTCATTGTGATTTGAGTGTGTGTTCTCATCCATGGTGGGAAACTTGCCCTCATAGTACATTTGCAGCAGCTGGAGAGCTCTGGAGCCGTAGCCCATCTGGAGACAGGCAGGAAACCAGTTACACACAGCGCATCCAGATTTGATAAAAACTGGACAAACAGGCCTTTGCGGCTTCTTACCCCTTGATAGTCTGGATTGACAGCTATTCGCACCACTCGGCCCCCAGAGAGGCCAGCAAACTCTGAGTCTTGGAACTGCAGAGAAAAGAGCAGAGGAGTGTTTTCACGGTTCAAACGAGCTGTTGTCAAAAAGGTTTGTGACCAGTGTGTACCTGCTCTGACACCGTCCAGGGAATGAGGTCACCTGAGGCCTTCTTCCCTCGAGACAGACTGTTCAGGATGGACTGCCGAGATATTTCTCCCTCCAGACACACCTGAGCGACCGCAGGAGAAGAAAAATGTAGTGAGTCAAGTTGATAAACTGGTTTGTCACAAAAGGCAGAAAAATGGAAACAAAAAACACGCAAACAAGGAAACAGATTCTCCTGAACACTTTCAATCAATGACAAACTGACAGTAAATTCAGGAATAGCTGATTTGGAGGAAGTTCATCTTTCTTCTATGATTATTGGACCAGATTCGCCTCCTCCCACAGCTGTTTGCATTCAGTGCATGGAGCAGCCATCGCTCTTGTGCCCTTTATTAGCAGAGAATTAAAGAAATCTCATCTTTACCTGCACCACAGCGAGGACCTCAGGTAGTGAGTTCTGTGTGGGGGGCACAGGCGGCAGGAGACAGAAGAGGTGATGGGCGGGAGCGTCGGATAACATCTGCAGGTCGTTTGGTGAATTCTGGGCCCAGAGAAATCACTGAGTCAGCGTATAAACATAATAAAACATAAAACACTGCGGGGCATTATGCTCCTTGAGGGAAAGCGAAATTTGAGAATACAACCTATAAATATCACCTTGTAGTGCGAAGCCACGTAGAGAGCCATGAGCCTCTGCAGGAAGGCCTCAGATGCTTTGTGGTAACAGAACAGAGTGTCTCTGTTCACATAATATCTGCACCGTGTGGGCTGAGGACAACCGCAGAAGAAACTACAACCTGTTTGCTTCACTAATCTGTTTTCTGACAAATGCAGACAAAATGATACAGATGTAATACCGATAATCCGATATGCTGCGATCCAAGTTTGATTTGATCTGGAATCGATGTAGCCTCCGACTTCTGTCATTTTTTAAATATCTGTTATTAGCCACCTGAAGACATCACAGACTGGCGCTTTCTGATATTCAATGGATATATTTCTGTATTTTCTGACCAAATGGATTGATCGAGAAAATGATCAGCAGTAATAATAATGATCATTATTTGCATTCAGCTCTAAATGCTTGTGTCCACTGAAATGTCACCAGAGAAGCACACTCATTTTAACCATTAACCCTTATTATTGTCTTGTTTTTTTGCTTGTATGACATGCTGTGTGTGTGTGTGTGTGTGTGTGTGTGAGACAGGCCTGGTAGACACCAAAGGTAATTTTAATGGGACGGTCACATGTGTGCGAATGCAGGCGAATGCCCATCACCTGTCAATGCCAAATTTGTAGAAAAGTGCATGTGATTCTCTAACTCCGGGCATGTGCAACTGTACCCGAAGTCCTTTAAAGTACATCAAGGATACAGGTCACAAGTCTGTGGAAGCGGGCAGCCAGAGATGAGCCTGGGTATGTTCAGACAGTCCAGACAGAGAAGATCATTCAGCCACTTTTCCACCGCGTCTCCGGGGGCATAGCGAATGGACTCGTGAAGAGCAACCTCGTGAAGAGAGCGAGCTGTGTTCGGAGACAGGAAACAAGCATTTAGATGGACAGATGGCAGACACACACACTGGACACACACACACACACACCCACACACACACACACACACACACACACACACACACACACACACACACACACACACAGAGTAAAACACAGAGATGTTTACCTGCTGCGAGCCTCGCTGTGTTGGTGGACCTGTTCTCTGCTGACAGGCTCTGCTGACTGTCTGCACTCTGCTGCCTCAGCTGCTGAATCAGTTTGAGGGAAAGAGAGCGCCCAGTGCCTTCATACCTGCACAGATGAAGGAACACGGGGTTAGAAATGCAAAAACTAAAGCTGAAATGATGAAGCGATTTATCAATGAACAGAAGAATGAAAATGGAAATAATCATTTCTTGCAGCCTCACAAATAATACTGCTTATCATTGCTTCTATGTTGCTGGTCATTAAATCCATCACTCAAAATGTCCCTGTGTGTTATACTTTTCACAAGATGTGATATGTGTGTGTGTAAATATCATCCGGCTCCATTACTGACCCGTTGATGGTGGAGGCCATGAAAACCAGATAAGGCCCGAGCAGCCTCTTCACCAGAGGAAGAGGGATGGCCGCAGCCTCATCGATGACCAGCAGTTCAGCCTGGCCCAGCTTCACTGCGTCACCCGGGTGGATGTACTGTTGGTCACATGAACAGGAGGTCAGAAATGTTCACTGACGACTGTGAATACCAGGCAATGGAGAGGAGCGGTCTGGCCTCGCTCACCTGAATAGTCTGCCGATGCTCTTTGAAGATGTTCACCCTTACCACAGCTTTGTTGAACTCTGGATTCAAAGACTGGATGATTTCATAGTCGAGATGCTCCTACAAATGAAAAAGGGGGATATGAAGCAGTGTGTACTCATAGCATGAAGATACCATCTCTGATACAGGGAAGAACTCTAAGGCAGCCAACCTGATACTGCAGAGCATCAAAGCCTTTAAAGATGAATTCAAACATGGTGTGGAGGTTGTCTGGGCTCGGTGAGGTCACAAAGATGTTGGAGTAGCTGTAAAGATCGTCAGGCAATCATTAGCGAAAATGCTGGATGCTATAATAGACAAAACTGACATTATAAAAAGTCTGTACCCAAAGGCCACAGCTCCAGCGACAGCCAGCCCCAGTGCTGCAGACTTGCCTCGACCACGGGCAGCAGTCAGGGCCACGGTGCTCCTCAGGGTCTTCTCTGAGATTGCCTCAATGAACTTAAGCACTCCTTTAGCCTAGAAGACAATGCAATCATTAAGATGGATACAGAATGGGATGACTACTGGGCCGTCATTTCTCAGGAGCACGGTCATGATCTGTGCACTGTGAAGTGGGTTGTTATGGGCGAGGTCCTGACCTGGTCCATGGTCTTGCAGCAATCCACCAACACACCAACAGGCTGAGTGTCCTGAAGGGACTCCTTCAAGTCCTTCAGCTCCTGTTCTCGTGGAGACAAACTGTCCTCCTGAGCAAGCAAGCATAAAAACTTTATTTACACAGCACTTTTCAAAACAGTGGTCACAATGTACTTCATAGAAGAGAGAAGAAAATATTCTACTTAGTCACCTGAGTCTTTGGGGGGACGGGCTTGATGTTTGCCATGTGGCTGGAGATTGGCAGGACATTGAGTTGGTCATCAATGACGACACAGTTTTTGCAGGATGCAAGCGACAGAATGAACCTAGAAAAAAAAATGATTAACACTGTTAAACTGTAAGTCCACTGACTAAAGATGCTCTAAACGCCACGACAGCCTGAGGAGAGTTCACCTTTCATTGAACCTTCCCACCACATCCTGATGAGCCTCAGTCCGGTACCGAGAGTGCACGTCCTGGATGAAAACAAGCCACAATGATCCCGAATCATCTGACAAGCAAACAGAGTCTGACGTGTGGAAATCAGAGACTTACCATAGTCATAGTGTACAGCTGTTTGAGAGAGTTCATTGTCCTCAGCAGTAACACCACAATACCACCTCCTTCCACTGTCTCAACAGTTCTCGCTAAGAGGTTAGGAGTGAGAGCTTCAAAATCCTGTGAGATACAGAGAGCAGTATTAGTCTACACACAGTAGTGATTCCCAACATTTTAAGGGATCTTTTCTGTCTTTTGGTGCATCTTGGTGTACTAACATTGAAGTACAGCCAAAGAGGAGTGACTCACCTGCAAGACGCACATGCCGAAGGTGTTTCCCAGGATCTTGTGGGTCTCATTGTAGTAGCAGTAGCGGATGTTGGTTGCAGCGATGAACAGTTCGAAGGGGTCGTCCTGATTCAGGTTCAGCGTGCCAGTTTTTATCTTCTTTTGCAGCTGCCTCATGCGCTTCTTGCGATTGCTGTTTCGAGACATTTTTCGCACATTTCGTTCCTTCCAGACACAGTAAATGTCAAACAGCTAAATCTCAGAGAGGAGGTTCCACTCACCTGCTGAAGCCCAGGTCTTTTTTGTAGCACCAGAGGACAGAGGGTCGTGCTCTGACGGCGGCTTTGGACAGCATGTGATGCAGGATGACAACCTGGATCACAGAGAGCAGTCAGTTGCAGGGACAAAAGGGCTCTTAAAATAAGCCCATTGCTACTCAGACTGATACATTTAAGATTACCTGATCTCTTCCACGATCTCCCACCACCACAAACATAGTCCGATGCTGCAAAGCGACTCCATTCTCTATCTGGACACGAATCCGGTTGTCTACCTTCTTGCGGACTGTCGCCATCGTCTTACTGCTGCCGAGAGAAATGACAACTATCACACACACGACGAACTGTCACATTAATGCAAAGGCGCATATGTCAGTGATGCTTTGCGACATAGGCGTTGCAGTTCCACCCATAAAGTGCTGTCAACTGAGTTAGGAGGAAGCTTTGACTGGCGCTAACTTGAAGCCCAAACATATGAGAGTTAATGGCAGCGCGAAATCTAAAATCTGCCGCAATGCGAGGAGGAAAAACGCAGAATTAAAGCGTCGTTTCACACACTAAACGTGACCAATTACCTTCAGACACAGACGCGCTGGTGGTTGTTTAGTCTTCACGAAACTCTAACAAGTCGAGGGCTGAAGCTACACGCCTGCCATCATGCTGTTGATACTCTCACGTGGAGACACCAGTTCATGGAGGACCCCGGGTGTGACGTCATCACTGCGCGACGGTGTGCGAGAAACAAAGCGGATGGTGGGCTGTTTACTTGGAAACCCCTTTATTTTATATGGAAAGACCACATGCTCAAATGCTAAAGGACTAAAAAGAAGCCACACAACAAATTAACATAGAAGTCAGGCCAAATATTGAAACATTACAGGGACTGAAGAATAGTAAAGTAAAAGTAAAAGAATAGTAATTTATAAAGCTTCAAATCGTTTTCTTTAATTCTTTATTGCTTGTTAGATGGAGATGGTAGATGTATTTTGTGTTTTGTTTGTAAATAACTCTATGCCAAATATAACAAAGCAGATGTTGGCCTCCCATGTGGAATTCTCTATAGCTGGAACAATTATTAAATTTACTTAAAAAAAAAAAAAACTTTTATTCGATTTGCTTAAAGAAATGATTATTTGGTTTGCTTAAAGTAACAATTATTCAATTTGCTTAGAAAAAACGATTATTCAATTTGTTTAAAGCAACAATTATTCAATTTGCTTAAAAAAGATTATTCGATTTGCTTAAAGTAATGGAGATCCAGAGGGATTTGAGCTGATGCTCATTTTATGGGCAATAATGGAAATTTGTTGCAGCATTAGGAGTTCTGTGAAATTCCAACTCTAATGCAGTATTAATACAATGATAAAAACACCAATCTTCCAGAGATTAGTGGTTAAAGACAGCATTCAGAACTCAAAAGTCTCTCTGGGGCTGAGAGGAAGGAACTGACTTTTGTAACAAATGTACCAATAGAGTTAATAGAAACATCTTATTGAAGACATGTTTGTCACATACATAAACTCAGGGTTCTGACATACAGGTGTGCTTTGCCTTCACTCTGGACCTCTGACTTTTTCAACTTTGTGCCAGAACAATGAGGCAGACAGTGTTTTTATAACATATTGTTCATGATGCACAAACAAGTGTCATTTCAAGGTGCTGTACTAACTGTATACAGGCCTACAGCCTATTTTGAGGAATTCTTCAGTATACTAAATATATATTACTATACTACTATTACTGTAAGTATATAGTCCTCTACATTTATCTGAACCCTGCACATATTACTTTGAATACTTTTGCATACAAAATATGTTGTAATACGTAAAACCATTTACCTGAAAACTGCACATTCAGGGGAAATAAATGGACCACCCATCACAAAAGCATGACCTTTTGGGGTCAGTTCATCAAGGTTTGAATTAGCCTACATAATACCATATAGCTACACTTTTACTTTTAGAGAATGCTGTAAGATAGAGGAATTGTGGGTTGGGGAACACTTGGGTCCACAAACCACTTGTTCTAGTTCCATGTGAGGTTAGGCCATGGTTCCTCTATGAAACGTAAGGCTGAAAAGAAAGCATGCAGTTTCCCTTGCACTTAATTATAAACTACCAACTGCTGCAGACAGCTACAATCTCACCATTGTATCATGTATGATAAGGTGGGTTGGTTGTCTCTGGCAGAGAGGTGTAATAGACATTGCCATTTGTTTATCTATAAACCATTGTTGGAAAACTACCAACCTACTTCTTAATGATGCTTGACTGGAACTTTGGACCCAGTCAGACTCACACAAATGACAAGCTCATGTTTCATGTACCCTGGCAACAGTCTGAGTTTGTAAAGTCAGCCCTCCTCCTTTTACTGGCCCAAATTCTTGGACTGACCTTGAACACGGGCTAAATATTAATACTCTACTAAAGACAACTTACAACCATCATCACATCACCTGTCCTCGTGTCCTCTGCATCTTTAACTTGCCTGTCATTATCCACTGCAGCATACTCTGCCCTCTTACCATGTGACTGTCTGAACTTTACAGCAGAAAACTGAGGCTGAAGCATGGGTATGCAACACAACTTTATTGAAACTCTTGAAGCAACATCAATTTACAAACAAGGAAACGGGAGCTCATCGAACAAAAAAATCCTTTTTTTTTGGAACCAAAATGACAGAAAAGAACTGAAAAAGGGAATAAACTCCCAAGGATTGGACCAGCAGTGGCAGGTGCATTTTTTCATACAAAAAATAACTTATGAAATCTTTCAAGTTTACAGGAATATTGTAACACAAGGCTTGTGTAAATCGATGACTGGATTTACAGTTTAGCTTGTGTGTTAGACTTTAAATGATTGAATATTTCCAAATATCAAAGCAGACATTACTTTGATTTAAGAGACAGGAAAAATACCACTGATGAAGAACTAACATAGGAGAACATGAGTGAGCTGGGGCAAATGCATTCTTGAATTTTGAATTTTCAGTGTGGTGCAAGTTAGTCACAGTCATTATGAAAGGCCTTTTCAGGATCGTATTGCCTGAGTGCTGCCTCTTGACACTCCTCTGGGTCCCTGACCAGCTCCACGCTTGTAGTTCTGTTGGTAACCGTCCTTAAGCAACACAGAAAAGAAGACATTTTAGAAACTACTCCAACAGACAGCAAAGGTGACATAAACAAAGCCAGCATGGGCGTCTGAATTCTTCTTTCATACCCTCTGATAATTCCCATTTGAGTAATCCCGAGGTGTGTTGAACTGAGTCGGTCCATAACCAGAGTTTGGAGTGTTGGCAAATGGGGGACGATAACCATCATATCCACCTGAAAAATGAGAAGACTTTACACTTAAAATGCATCGACTTAGATTTAGAATAAAACAAGCTCCGACTCTTTAGCCCTTTTCAAACATGCCCATTGCAGAAATGTTATGGCAATTATAAATGTCAACGAACGCCTGCGTCAGTTTTGCTACAAAGTCATAGCGACAATCTTAACGGGTTGAGCTGAGCGTCATTTCCGAAAAAACCCATTAGAGCTAATCTGAATTGAATCACAATGCTGTGAAATTAACTTAAAGACAACATCAGCATGAGGTTCAATACACACAGAAAGATTTAATGTATGTTTTGCTCCTCTGTTTTAGCACTGAAATAAATTTACTATGAAGAAAATAACATTTGTTTAGGTCTCTATTGTTTTTCTGCTCTAATCTCAAAAAAAACACACAAAAAAGTAAAACTAGTCAACATCTTATAGAATGCTGGTCGGACAATTATTGATGTTGGACATCTTTCATTCATACAGCATAGTTCTATAATAAAAATCGGTGAGGAATTTTATTTCACGGAATCACTCTCATGTTGGTCACTAATTTTAAACTCATTCACAGATGGAGCCTGAAGGACAAAAGAAAACACTTCTTTCCATAAAGATCCTATTATGTCTGAAGAAAACCATAATGTAACAGACACCCACTGTACGTCCTACTTTCACAGGCATGAAGGCAGCAATGTTACATATTCCATGTCTGAAAAGGGTTGAACTGAAAATACTGGATTCACTTGTGGCCGCGGGCTGTGAGTTTACCTCTGAATCCATTCGATGAGCCTCTGTAGCCATTGATCATGCCCCTGGCATTGCGAGGTCCACCACGAGACATGCCTCTGCTGTTGTAGAAGGACTGAGGCTGTCTGCTGAAGCCTGGGCCCTGCTGGGAAGGCTGCTGATGGCCTCCTGATTGGTCTTGGGAATGAAAGGCACCGACTACTAAAAACATGTGATTGGGTGCCCGAAAACAGATGCATGTCAACCTCAAGTCAAATTCGAAAGAAAGAGCAATCTTGCACAATTAATCCAGGAAGTAAATAATGAATAAAAGACTGAAAATCTGCCTACCAGACTGCAGTTGTTCTGACTGCATCTCTGTCTGCTCCACAGGATGCTGCGACTGGCTGCTAAAGGCTTGGTTGTAGCTGTTCTGGTACTGGTTGGCCTGGTTCAAAGCCTCCGTCTCACTAGCTGGTGGGACCGGGGCATTGAGGTTGAACACCTGAGGGGCGAACAAGGGCCACATTGTGGTGAAGCCAAAACCAGAGGAAAGGTCACACGCTCATTAGGAGTAAAGTCTATTACTCACTATTTCCTGGATAAAGCTGCTTCACTGCAAACCCATACAACTGCAATATGACGAGAGGGCACTTCAGGACTCCATAAAGCAGTTTCTAATGGGAGCTATTAATGTATTTCTATTTTGATTCCACTGGAAGTAATGCTCAACGTCCTTCTAACACCTCTTTAATCTGCATAACAGACCAGATGATTTGGTCTTTCACTCAACTTTAACATGAAAAGGTTTAAATACAGGTATTATTTCACAACATGAGTAATTCTTGGATTGAACAA
This sequence comes from Chaetodon trifasciatus, assembly GCA_037975065.1. NCBI lineage: Eukaryota > Metazoa > Chordata > Actinopteri > Chaetodontiformes > Chaetodontidae > Chaetodon > Chaetodon trifasciatus. Next base: position 12,779,118 of record JBBMOE010000002.1, read on the forward strand.
CAGGCAGCGTGTGTCATCACAAAGGTCTTACTGTCTGCATTGATTGGAATGGTGCTGCGTTGACATTGATGCCACTGCTGTGAGGAGCTTTGGAAACAGGCTGGAAAACCTGCGTTTGAGAGGCAGGCGGGAGAGCCGTCGATGGTGGAGGCTGCTCTGACGACAAGGACATGGAGGTCTGTTGAAGATTCACAATTCAAATTTGTTCCATTTTCTTGCCAGGTGTTCATTAAATATGATGTATGCTGGTCGTGTCCCTGGCATTTGTCCTAGCTATCTGAATAATTTAGCAAACTACAATTAAATACTTCCATAAAATACTTAAATCTACACAAGGTGAGCATTTAAACAAGGTGACTGCAGTGTTTTCAGACTCCTCATACTTAAATTTTACTACTTTTACTCAACTTAATACAGGACTAGGACTCAGTCCTTTACTTGTGTTTTGATCCTTTCTTAAACAAAACAAAATTTATCAAGCTGCATGCTGCATGTCAAACATGAACTCACAGAGCAGCATGGTTTACCTGGATGGGATCGATGGATTCTTTTGAGGGTCGTGGATCTGGCGTGTGTGAAGTCTGATACATGGGTGGCGGAGTTGGGGAGACGATAGGAACCTAAGAACAGAGAGTAAAAATGACACTCTTTTGTTTAAAATTTCTTCAGGGCGGCTACAAGATCAGCGCTGTCCATTCAAGTTTGATTACTCACTTGTGTGGGCTCAGGTTGGACAGGAACAGTGTTGGGTTGCGATAGCCGGGACTCTGGGTGAACTAAGAAGATTTGAGTATTGCACCTTAGTAAACCAGAAAGGCCAATTCAAGCGTTGAAGTGTGAATTTTACACATAACATGACATCAGAACTGAGTTTCTCTTTGTGAGACATACCTGGAGGACACACCATCTGTGGTAAGTCAATGTTCTGAGTGGGTTTCATAGGCTGCGCTGAGACAATGGCAGGATCAATGGGCTGTCCGTCAAACTCCAGCATAGAGTCCTGGGAAGAGAGACGTGATGAGCACCATGCTGACTACCTATACTCAACAGTCCTTCCAAGTACAAAGTCCTCACCTGCATGAAATTGTACGTTCCCTGCATCTGCGCCATTAAGTCCTGCACCACCTGCTTCCTGGCCATGGGGTCAGTAGCCGGTGCAGGAGACGCCAAGTTCAAGGGGTGGGTCTCCAGGGCAATAGGGGAAGCCGCAGGCTGCACAGGCTGCTGCTGCATGGCACTGACTGCCTGAGAGCAGAAGACAGACATCACAGGCGAATAAGAAACAGGAGGAATAACTGAAATCTGGTTTAGTCATTGATGCTGCCTGTGGGTGTATCTCACGTCATAGTTTGTAAATTGAACATGCAAATGTGAGCACTCCAGAGTAGAAATTACATCAAAGGCTTGAACACCCTCTGCACAAAACCCTGGAACTGATCAGAGCAAACCACATGCTACAGAGTTATCATGAGGATCATACCACCGCAGGGTGGTGGCTGAGACACCTGTCTGACAGCTCTCATCGGAGCCTGAGCCTACAACACGCAGTGTAGTGCCTAGAAAACAATTCATAGCTGTCTAAAGAACTTATAATGCTTTATTTTTCCACAACTTTGAATCATAGTAGGTTCAGGGCATGAATTACACCACAGCCAAACAGCCGGTGCTGTGAATGCCCCGGGGGTGTCCGTAATGCCCACTCACATACCCAGTTTGACAGCCCTGTCTTGAACAGGCTGTTGTGCCGTCAAAAGAGAGTTGAGATTTCCTCATTCAAAACTTCATGCGATGTAGCAAATGAACTCATGTTCCCCTGTGTCTCTGTAACAACTACATTAACACTAGCTGCAGAAACCGTACTAGAGAAAAAGAAATGTATTCTGTATCTGTGATTTAGGAGCTGATAGCAAAATCTCCAGTGTCCAGTGCTTAGCAGCAAACAACCCACAACAATCTCTCCAGCAGCTAAAGTCACCATGACAATGATGTAAATGATAGGGAAATAAGCTGCATTAAAAGCACATTCATCTGGGGACAGGATCACTGTGAAACTCCAGCTGCACTGTGTATTCAATGTCTCTTACAATTTATTGATCAATAGTACATTTACTTCAAAAAAACCTTTTTATGAGTCTGGATCTGTGTGAAAAGACTTGATAATGAAAACCACATACTGACCTAGAAAAGTGCTTCATACCAAACCCATAGTTCAACTACCAACGAATGAGTCCTTATCTCAACTAAAAACTTCTGGGACTCATTACAACAACTGGCCAATGAAAATAAACCTGAGTGATGCCTCTCGCATCTAATAGACAAGCTATGTGAATCTCGGGGACTATCTGTTGAGCAGGTGAACTATGATCGACTATCACTCTCACGACAGACTAGTGAATAACGTTAGATGCGTGCATTTTCAGTCCAATACTGTCCAACTGGATGAGACATCTGACAAATATTTGTCTAGTCAGTATCTCTACTGTCACTATCAAATGAAGGCAAAGTCAAGATCTAAACAGTTTTAATTGAAATATCCTCCTTTGCAAAATTCTGCTTTCTCATGCTGCTTTCAAGTCCAGCTAAATCAACTCATTACAGTGCAAATTCATCATGTCATCAAGACAATTAATACAAAGGTTTTAACATCCCTTGAATTTCTGCTGTTTTTATATAAAATGATCTTAGTGTATTGTTTGTAAATGTGCTGGTTAGATCAGGATATAATTCCACCGAAATACTAGAAATACATGTAATAATGTGTCCCAGCCAGTTAGAAGCAGATGTACCAAAATGGTCATTCAGTCAACAAAGCAGACAAATAATCAGCAAAACAGAACTGTAAAATGTAAAGTTCAGTCCCAGAAAAACATAATCCCTGCAGCATACCTCTGTTTCCGTGGTCCACTCATCCCCCTGCTCCTTCTCACTGCCGCTGTAAGTGCCATCTGGAATGAACTGTCTATTTATGAACTAGAGGATTAAAAAAAATAATAATGAAAAAAAAAAACCCACATCAGCACAAAACTGCAAAATACAATCAGTCCAGTGACCTCGCTGGAAAGGGCATGTTAATCTCACCTCTGTTGTTTCCACTGCAATGGGTTCTGTGAACTCCTCAATTATTTCAGTTTCTGAGAGTTTCAGAGAAAAATAATTTTAGGGAATGCAGTACTTTTTTCTGTATTGTAATGATTTCATTAGCATTTTAAAAATAGAGTGTTTCATGCAGTAAGACATCAGAGAATGGTCAGGACCTGGATCGACAGTCTGCTCTTCTGCTTCTGACGATTCAGCAACTATTACTGCCGCCGCTGCTGCCGCCGCTGCTGCCGAAGCTGCTGCTGCCGCTGAGGCTGGCTCTTCCTCCTCTTCCTCCTCACAAACTCCGTTTTGGTGAGATGGAACCCGGTCAAAGTACCCGCTCAGCAGAACCTGGTCCAAAGTCTCTTTCAGTGCCTTGTCTACAAGACAAGTAACATAACAAGCAGTTTATTGGAAAAACAAGCTTTGAAAGCTGACATTCAGTCATCATATTTACAAAGTTACAATACGCAATATGGCCACATGACCATTTTACCAAATTCAGCCAGCCAGACTGTGCATGCTATCGTAATCAAAGCCCAATACAGTGCTTTTATTAGACCCCACACTCAGGATTTTGGCTGTGGCACACACTAAACTTACTTATTCACCTTGAAGGCTCTGGTTAGTTTCAAGTCTTAATATTTCCCCTACAAACGTCAGTATTCACATCTGACTGACACTGGCATAAGACAACATGACAACATAACACAACTGACAACATAAGCAAGGAAACCCTTAACTATACAGTTTGTGTTGAACACCAATGCCAAGAGTAAGAAGCTAATAAAGAGAATATGTTTCAGTGCCTTAAATGCCAAACCTCTAACTAAACAACAGTCCTTAATTAATGATTGAAACAAAAAAGTCCCAGGCATGGGATCAAAATGCCCCTAATTGCTGACCTACTAGATTAGAAATATGCCACTACAACACAATCTTGACTTTTTCACTAGAAACACTAGCAGAGCCCTTTAGCTAGTTCAGGCATTTCCACTTTTGGCTCTTCTGGCAAAGCAGGTCAGTGTTATTTCCTTGACTGCCTCGTGCTTCAGGTCAAAAAGTCTGCTGTTGTCTGAATAAATATCACCCTGAGTCACCAAGTAAGACCTCCTTACTGAGGTGAAAGGGTTGGCTACAGTGAACTGGGTCACCAGTATCCTAATGTGGCTCCAGAGATCTGACCAGTGGAACCACAGGCGACAAGGCCACTGGCACCCTGCCCCAGTGCTGAGTCAGGATAAGCCCACAGCGCTCAGCCCCCAAGCAGAATGCAGCAGTGCGAGTCCTGAGGCCAGATTGCTGAGAATGCAGTACACCAATATCCCCAAGCCCTGATTATTCACATCAGAGCACTGCACACATGCTGCATTAACAAAATACAATGAACATGCTACATTAACATATTAAGACTGGCTAATGGCCTGCAGTACCTTCTGACAAGGAGGTTTTGTTTAGAGCATTTGCCATCTTTATCTACCTTTCTGTGGAATCACTCAGAGGGATGTGACAAATTATTTATGGCCAACAAAAACATTGCTGATAACTGCTTTGTCACCAACCATGTGATAAAATGTCCTGCCAACAATATTCACAACCAGCTGGGCATATAAATAAAGCCAGTTTGTCTTCAATGAACTAACTTCATTTTGCTATAAATTACAGTGGGGCTATAACTACTGATTTTTTTCAATACTAATATATACTATACCACATTTTCTCTCTGAATGTTAGTATATAGTCAAAAATGCCCATCACAGTTTTCTCAGACCCCAAGTTAATGTCCTCAGATTGCTTGTTGTGTCTGTAAAGCACTCCAAACCCCAAAGATATTCAGTTTAATATCACACAAAACTAAAAAAACAGCAAGTAATTCCATCTGGAGCGTGTGCTGAAATTATTTAGCCAAAACACCCATTAACGAAAATACTGAGCTCTACTGCTTGCAACCATTCATCAGCTTTCATTAAAGTTGACTTACATGTTGTTCCGACCACAGCCTTGTCCTTCCCTTCCAGGAGGTCCCAGAGGTGCACAGACGCTTCTTCATACTGGTCAGCCAACCTGCAAGTGTAGAGATAAGTTGTATAGATCACGTTGTTAAAAAGGAAAAAAGAAGTGGAAGAAGTCTTTTGCATCTCAGATTCATTCAACAAGCAATACCTAGGACCAACCTGACATTTTGATCACGGTCTGGCCCCAATAACTTGTAGAACTCATCAAAAGCTGTGAGGTCTGCATCTGTCAGCAGCGGTGAGCCGCTGACTCCCTGCTTCAGGTCCTGCCGCACAGTGTCGTCTCCCAGGCGATCCAGGAGGAACTGCAGCTCCAGAACCGTCTTCAGCCTCCTCTGCTCTGCCTCCTCCCGCTGTAGCTGCTCCCGCCGTGCAGACTTCTTCACCACCTTCTGGATCTAATGATATACACCAGTCAACAAAGGTCAAGCTAGTGCAAGTGAGGGTGGACACAACTGAGGGAACATTTTCAGGAAACCACAGTGATCCTTACATCTTGTCCCAGTGCGATGAATGTCTTGTGCAACTCTCGGGCAAATTCCAAGTTATTAATGACTTCCTGGTATTTGGATAGGGCCTCCTAAAAAGATGAAAGAAAGAGAGAGATATCATGCATCACTAGGTTGTAGTATCTTTGCAAGAATTACTGGATTATTTGTGGTTTTGGACAAAATGACAAAGTGTACCCACCAGCTGGTCAGGATTGAGACGCTCCCCGCTATTCTTCCTGACTTGGTAATCGTCCAGTTTGCTCTGTGATAGACCATCAAAAATGCAACAAAGAGCAATGACTTACCACACATGGTAAGAAGAGAAATTCTTGATGTGAGTGCTTTGGCTTTTAGAGCACTTCAGCTATGGACTGAGAGGGACATCTGTCATGCCTCATACTTTACACAACAGCGACATAGCTCCACATTGTAATCAGGATGCATCCAGGGCAAATGGCTGTCAACACTGCTCACCTTTTTCTTCTCCATGTTGCGGGCCTTCTTGTCGATGACACCCAGCACTTGCTTCAACACTTCAGACTGTCCACCGAGTGCAAAACTGCCCATTGACCCTGGAGCGGATCCCACATCTGGGCTGGCAGACTGCACGGTGCCATTTGCATTCATTACTGAGGGCATCTAGAAGTTAAAAGTGTGAAATGTTAACTTCTGGTGGCAACGAGGAGATGCCTCCACCAAAAACTATACAAATTCATAAACATTAGATTAACTGAAAATGACTGTCATCAGCATGAGTTGAAACCTTTCAAAACCAACACTGAAGAGATTATTAGAAGTCAATAAATCCTGCATGATGACTAATGAAGGCAGTGTCATGGCATTAGGGCTACAGCTAACAACTATTTCCATTATAGATCAATCTGCCACTTATTTCTCCTGTTTTTCTTTTTACTGCCACTACAGTGCCTCACCTCATCTTAAGTTTGACTGGTTGAATAAAAATGATACCAATGAATTTCATGCAGTGGAGCATACAGACTTTATTATTTTGGGAAAGAGAGCATTGGTATTTGACTGGTAATGGTTATCAGCACATACTCTTAGTTGATGTATTGGTATGAGGAGAGATATGGTTGGAATGGTGCATTCCTAATAGTCAATCACAACTTCCAAAATCCCACATCTACATAGTTAAATTGCTTGTTTTTTATCCGACCAACAGTCCAAACACCAAAGGTACCAGTTTACAAACTCTGAACCTAAATGAACCAGCAATTATTCACATTCAAGAGATGGAACCTGAGCAAAGTTGCAAGTGATTACCATTGTTCAGAAAAATTGTTACGGTTTCTTTTTTTCAGTCGATTATTCGATAAATCAACTTCCCGTTTCTGCTCTACCTTAAATAACGTCATCGTCGGGTTGCACGATACAGTGGGCCTAGACAAACAGACTGACGGACAGACAGACATATGTCACCCACGGATTAGCTATCAATTCTCAAAAGTAAATGTGTTATACGAGTAATATACGGAATAACGAGTGTAAATATGAGCGGTTAATGTGGGCCTTAATGGCACAAGAAAACGTTAAGTTACAGATAGGTAGCTACTAAAGGGCAGGTGGTGTACTATCGAAATAATCTGTTAGGTGTAAACGACGTACAGCACAGACATAAAGTGCAGCTTCTTAACAAAGTAAGCGTAGCAGACTATATCCCGAAAACCAGTTCACCATAGCAACTGGCGAACTTTAGTCTAACTGTGTAAACTGGAGAGAGGACCTTTCTGAATCCTTCTTCTTATCAAAATATTTTCATTAAAACTTCGGATACAAAGTTGTATTTTCGGCTATGATCCAGAGAAAACGTAGCAGTGCGGCCAGCTCGCCGGTGTTATCTATGAGGTCTGGTAAAATGGCCCTGGCCACACTACAGTTAGCACAGACCACTGACTTAGCATCTTTACGCACTGCTAGCTTGGTTGTCTGGTAGCTACAGCGACGCGTGCTAACCAGCAGCCGGCCTCCCGGCCTCGTTCGCTTGGTAGCACGACTCCTCATTCACCCACCTTGATGTTATATATCCACAGGGGAGCTTGCTAGCGAAATGTACGAAACGGCCAAGTTGTTATTATTGTTGTGTTGCTTTATTTTCTCTTTCACTCTAGTGTGGGATCCGCCCCGCCGGCCTCACCGACAACTGAGACGGTACGAAAGACTGCGAAACTCTTTATAAAGGCGAAGGTCCGTTTTTAGCTGTCAAATATATGCCTGAACGAATAAACTATAAGAACGAACCTTAATAGAGCACAGTTTTATTAATGTCAACATTTTTACATGCAACACAAACCTGTTAACTGAACTATTTAGTAATGGGTTAATTTTACAGTAATTAAATATGATGTGGTTGCTATTTGTGAACAGGCAATATAGTCAGCAGCCTCTTGGCAGAAAATCTGCACAATCATTAGCTTTGATTAGGCTACCCTGTCTGTCTCCCTATGCCTTATACAGTATTTAGTTTTGCAGCAGCTGTCCCATCCCACTGAGAAAACTAGCATGTGTTGGTTCACAGCTGTCTCCCTACACGACAATACATGATTGTACCATCTTTTGCACATCAGTTTAAAGTTCAAGTGCAACATATGCAAATGGATATTTAAATATTGGAAGATGACTGTAAAAATCTTTAAAACTTAATGTTAAGTTAAAGTTACATTTTTCAAATTGAATTTTATTCATTAATTTGCAAGTGAAGTAGTAATGAAGTACAAGCGGTAAGATAAAAGTCTGATTTTTAAATCCAGAAACCAGATACAATACTAAAAACAAAATATGGATATTTGAAAATGAAAATTAGACTGGTAATAACATCAATGAATAAAACATAAACAATAAAGAAACAACAATGCTGACACTACTTATAATACTGATGATAATAATAGATATATAATAGTAGTAGTAGTAATAATAGTAGGCCCAATACTAAAACAGGCTGCCATATGGATCACGCAAGTAAACTGAAAGTGAAATTCAGAAAGATGTAGAAACGTTTGAGTAAGTCATGTGATCTTAGTACCTGTCTAGATGAAACTATTTTGTTTTGAAGATGATCTGATGATGTTTCTACAGAATATATGTGCATATTGTGAGTTACAGTTGAGAGGGCTCATGTCCTATCAATCTCTTGTTCTGACTCCAAGGTTGACAAACCCTGCAGTGCTCCAGTGTTTCCCATATTGAGAATTCATTAAATAACTGTACCATATTATTTGCTGTGTAAGCACTTAAGAAAATGGAAAGTCTCAAATGCACAGTATGCAAGAAAAAAACATGTTGTAGTGATTTGGTCGAAAAATGTTTTTATGACATATCAGTAGGTGGCAGTAAAGCTCAGCATCTGATCTACAACAAAACACTGATAGAGTAAAACTGTGGCTGAAGAGACAGTTCAGCTTCTGAAAATCCTCTGACACTGAAATATGCATGTCAACAATTTTCAATAAATTTACTGACAATTTTACTGACAACTTTACTGTTATAAGAACACACACAGCACATATGCATACACACGCATATTGAATAAATGCTGAGTTCCCAAGTCAAGACAATTGTATCTTTGATTAGTAAACTTTTCCAGTGTCTTTTCTGCTTTACTTCACTGCTGAGCACATGCAGTGTTCAAAGGGAAGCAAACTGAGCAGAAGAATGTGAAAGCAGCTTTCTTTTGTTTTGCCAAATACAGGAAGCAGTTAACATGGCTGCGCAGCTTTTTGATTGCACTGTTCCACTGAAAGTGTTTTCTTTTAGGGATAATACTGATTATGGGAGGATCCCAAGGGTAAGTGAAGCTCCCTTTCAACGAGTGACTCATTTCCGTAGCCTGCTGTGTTTCAATCAAACAACAACACTGAACACCAGCCGTTTTCTAAAAGAATCCCAGGGTGGTTCTTCTTCCGACCTCTGACCTTTACACCTTGACATTTTAAAACTTACAATGAATCCCACAGCCATTATTTCAAACCCGTGTGGTAACCAATAAACCTCCTCCATCTTTGTAGCCCTGTAACAGTTTTGAAACAGAGACTAATTATCACTGCACTTCAGATTAGACAGGAAGTGCTCGGTTTTGCTATTGCTGTTCCAGAGTTCGTGCAATCAGAGAGTCAACAATACATCCAGCCCTCTTATATCAGGAAATGGGCCTGCAAGCATGTGTCCAGATAGTCCATGATGTATGGATAGCCATCTTTGTTCCACTTCTAATTAGGCAATCTATTTAATGGGAAATCTCTAATGATTTAGCAAGATGGTGGGATATTAGTTGCACAGTATATCCTACAACAGCCTTGCTACACTTTGCTAGAGGAACTTGTAGCTTGTGATGAATTAATATTTGCTGAATGATGAGAGAAAGGACCACTAGCTGTTAAGTATAATGTCACTGTTTGCTTTGTGCTGATGCTCACTTTTCCAGCTGCCATCAAATTCCACACTGCTTTCAACTCCATAATGCTCTCAGCAAAACAGGAAGCTGGACGTGAGTGACACACTTCCCAAAAGTGTGTACAGTCTTAACTGTTTGCTCCCCAAATTCTGCCTTAGACACAAATAAAAAAGGGTGAAAGACTGCCCATATCACCCATAATATACCACGAATGATGAAATATTTCAAACTGATACATGAAACTTGAACCTTCCTTCTGGTGACATTTAGGAAGCCTTAAGACACAGATAAGGGTTTTACCAGCTAATGCCAACAAGCTCAAGCTTTTATAGGGCGCCGTAAGCCTCGTTAGTCCTATCACACTGAACCATCTGGTGTCGAACTGTCTATGAGAGGGGTGCCATCATGCATGGGAGGGGAGCAGGGTAGGAAGTGAATGCAGTGTGCACCAACCCCCCAGGAAAGCTTCATCTCTGCATGCCAGTTGCACATCCTCTGGGCTTTCTCAGTCAACTCCACAGGAAGTAGTGGATGACTTGGGTGTCACATCAGTACTGACTTTCTCTTCTTTCTCTTTTGTTTTTGAGCTTTGAACAACATGGCATTTTGGAAGGTTGAGATATCATGGCACCAATGTGTAATTACTATTAAGCTCTTAAAACCCCAAAGACCATCAGCTGGGTTCATCATTGCAACAACTTTTACACAAACAAGCACTGTACAAACTCACTCAACTTTATAACTTGATACCAAATATGTCAAAGAAAAAATGGTGCAAAAGGTTGAAGAAGACATAAAAATATCATCCTGGGATTGAATATGTTGATAATGATGATGTGTGCTATACATTAAATGCAGTGCTGGAATGTGCAGGTACAGTATGCCACTGGTCAGACTGCTTCCTTTAAAAAATGTTTCATCTACTTCAGAGAGACTGAGATTGGAAATTTATTACTGACCTTCAATTCAATAGCTATTCTGGAGCTTTTGACTGTATCACACTACCCTCCTCAGCAGATGGAATTTATCCTACAGAAGATGTATACATCCTTATATCCATTTTTAAGCCAATGTGGATGAGAGGTCCTCAAAGTCCTGATAAAAAAGACGGTTTCAACATCTATACTTTCAGATAAATTCCAGATAAACTACAGAGTGGTGAGAGTTATGGAAGTTAAAGGGGGTATTAGGGATCAGGTGTGTGGCATTTTTATTTACTTAAGACTAGGAAAGCGACCACGGCCCTCACACTGTGCTGTTGTGCTGTACGAAGACAGCCAGCAAAAGTCTTGTCTAAAGGATACATACAGTAGTTAGAGTTTTATCTCTGTTGAGCTGCTCTGCTTTCTGTGCAGCTGGCACAACACAGCGCCATGTTCACCTCGCTCCTGGGCCTTCTCAGCTTGGTATCTATCCAGTCAGCCGACACAGTCCAACAACTGTCTAGCCGAGGGACGCTTTCAGCCTGAATTTAGAGTCTGCCTGCGATCTTCCTCCTATGCTTCTGGCTGAGGAGCTGACTGTGGGTGCTGAAGTTGAGGTGCTTTATCTCCCTGCCCAGTCCAACTGCTGTCTGCGTCCCTCCCTCCTGCAGGCAGCCCCGGGGCATTGGCTGCAGATAAGAAAAAGGGCCCACAGCGACTCTGGTTTTAAAAGGAAAGGATGAGAGGACACCAGCTATGTCAAAAAAAAAAAAAAAAAAAATCATTGCATTCATTTATCAGGGAGAAAACTTTCAAAAGATCTTATTTTGGGATGTTTAATAACATCTTCTCTCTTCCACCAGTTTACATGTTGGTAGATCTACCTTGTATTCCAAGAGCTCTGGAAAGAAGACTGACTAGTAGAACAACTAGAACAACTAGAGAATCCTTTATATCGGAAAGTGAGCAATTTATCAACTTTTCATGTTGACAGAGTGTCTTTATTTTATCTCACACGATTTCAACAGTGGTGGAAAGCGACCAACTTTACTCATATAAGACTATTTGTAATTTGAGTGTTTTTACTTTGTCTCTCTACTCAACTACATCTATGAGGGAATACTGGACTTTTACTTCAATACATTTATCTTAGGGCTGTAGTTATTGTACATGACAAATTAAGATTTTACATAAAAAAAAACAACATATAATCAGTTGATAAATGAGACAGTAAAGTGAATCCTGATCTTACATGTACATGTTCAGGAATCATACATAATAATCAATAATAATCTTATTCTATGACAGAGAGAAAGGGGTGATTATGCATCATGAGTATGTTGAATTTTGATATTCTAAGTAAATTTAGGAGCAACATATACAGATGTACAATGTTGCATAAAATCTAGAATTGACCATAATACAAAACACACGTTTCTAATATGAGTTTAGGAATTTGTGACAAAGGCACCTTTGTACCAACAGTTAACAAGGTGTGATCACTGATTAGGCTTATTACCAAGTGAGACACTAATTGCCCTTAATAATGACTATTTTTACTGATGATGTTCAATGACCAGGTGGAAGAATCACTGAGATTCTTTCCTTAAGTTTCAAGTAAAAGTGCTGCATTCAAAACTCTACATGAGTAACACACAAGTAGATAAGTATTACCAGACAAAGTACTCATTTTGCAGAAACAGCAGGTAAAAGTGTGACATTATGGAGCCTGCAAGGTCCAGAATTGATGTGTCTTTAGTCATCTGTGTGACAACATGAAAAATAAAAAGGTTTTTCGGACTTCAGGGGCTTTTCTTTTAGTCTCATTGTGGGACAAGTCACAACTATATCACTCTTATTAGCACATGGTGGCTTCATGTAAATCCCAACAGAGCAACACAACTTGTACAACTCCAGGCCCAAAAGGTGTCATCAGCCACATAACCGAAAACACTGAAAATGCATCGTATTTTATAAGGCACTTACATGTTTTATGTATAAAACCAAAGTAACAATAACTTTCAAATAAATGTAGAGTAAAAATGTTTCCCTCTGAATTGTAGATGAGTATAAAGTAGGAGAAATTGGAAATGCTGGTACCTCAACTGTACGAAAGTACAGTACTTGAGTAAAAGCACTGTTAATGACTCAGCAGCCAGAGAATTTTTTCACGTCGACCTAAAAGTGGTTCTTAATAGTGGTTTGTAAACGGATCCATAAAACATCAGTAAATGATTTATTAACCATTAATAAACCCATTAGGTAACTTATAAATCAATGGTACCTTATTAGAAAGTGGTAACCAAAAAACAGTCTGAATTTTTCTTCGACATGTTTCATATTTTTTTCTTCAGGGAAATAATGAGGCACACTCTAATGACTGAGAAAACACACAGGGCCCGTGCTTATTCTATCACGCCGCTCTTTATCTTTTGTCCTGCCGGCACTTTGGTGAAGCAAAGCATATAATGAACTCATTAGTCTCAGTCACGACCCAACTCCACGCCTGACGGAGCGGGCTGTGCAATGTTTGGCTGTCGCTTTAAGACCGATTTCCCCCCATTGTCAAACAGTCGTGAGCAGGAAGAGGGAAACGAAAGCAGAGACCGAGGGGGCCCGACGTATTTAAACACGATGCTGCTGCACAATAACGGCGAACGCGGCTTGGCACGGAGGAGCGCGTCTGCAGTCCGCGCACTTACAAAAGACGCACGGACACAGAGATCCACGCAAGTGACCGCTTGATCGGACTGGTGCTGATTTAATCCAAGTCCTCTAAGTCGCTGCAGCTTGGTAAAATACACTTGAGATGACATGGAAGTGTCACCGCGGGTTATTGCCTCAGGAAATGATGACAGTGTCCTCCATCATCGCTTAGCTGCTTAGAGCGAAATCTTCTTGTCTTGCGGCCATTTCCAGAGGACCCAACTACCAATTAATTTAACCCAGAAAATCTAAACCGGGGTGTAACTGGCGGCTTGGAGGCTGTGAGAGCAGGTGCAGCGCGTCTTGGCTGCAGGCAGGTAGCCGCGGACTCTGAAACCTTATCTGGATCAAGCTGGACTTCATATTTCAGACATGACATCCACTATAGAGAGGAAGACACTGGAAGCCAATGAGTAAGTAGCTAAGGTGTGAAATGGCAATAATATTACCTCTGATATTAAAAAGGCATCATCACTGTGACAGGCAGCCAAACGTGTAAAATCTGCAGATGGCTGACAGCATGAGGTCAGAAGTCTCCTGCTGTGAGGCAAGAAAAAAATAATCAAGTTCAAGGCCGAGAGCAGATTGTTAGGTGTGTGTGTGTGTGTGTGTGTGTGTGTGTGAGTGTGTAAAAAGGGAATGAAAATAGCTCCTGGCAAGAAAAAGTTCAGCATTTCCCAGAGCAAGTGAAGTATCCTAAAGGTAAAATATATGATTGCCTACTGTATGTCTATGCCTTTCTCTCTCAAAAGCAGCAGCCTGACAGTGGGTCAGTAAACTTAAGTCAAACATTATTCAAACATAAATTTCATTTCTAAAAATACCAAATGCATCAGGCTGATCTTTGGGGGAAATGTGTATAAGATGAACGACATAGGTCAAAGCCCAAGAAAGGGTCTGTTGGGGTTTGATTATTTCACTAACAATCATATAGTTACAGTGAAGATACAGGCAGGCTACCATACCATCAGACAGTGTGGAATAAGATGATTTTAACAGAATTAAAGCTTCTGAAGGGGGAATTTAATTTTTAAGAAGTTAATTAAGTAGCTTTGTGTTGTGGATACTGTATTTAAGACTACCCAGTGGCTCCCTCGGGTGGACAGTGCCAAGTCACAAATGTACAAGTAACACAAGATGGACAGATTAAAATCAGTGTATCAACAAACCGAGCTGCAAGATCATTTTCTAATCTCAAAATATGAGCTAATCAGCCAAAGATTTTCAGTCATATTCTATTTTATACCAAAAGGGATAATTAAATGAATATTTTACAGCTGACACAATGAGTCGATCCATTCATCTTTGAGGTCATTTTTCCAAGCATGAATGCCCAAAATGCCCTAGTTCTTCTGTTGTTGTTTTTATGACAGAACCTGAAAACCTTTGCAAGGGTTTCTTGAACAAAATAAGCAATTTGAAGATGTTTTATAGACCAATTTGAGATTAATTGAGAAAGCAATCATCTGTTACAGCCCAGAATATTTGCATTTCTAACTAGTTTTCCTTATGGTCTAGGGAGCCGGTTGATGAGGTTCTCCAGATGCCCCCATCTCTGCTAACCTGTGGTGGGTGTCAGCAGAGCATCGGTGACAGATTCTTCCTGAAAGCCATCGAGCAGTACTGGCATGAGGACTGCCTGAGCTGCGACCTGTGTGGCTGTCGACTTGGGGAGGTGGGCCGCCGGCTCTACTACAAGCTGGGAAGAAAATTATGTCGGCGAGACTACCTCAGGTTGGTTAATGTCATGATTTATTTCATGATTTGTGTTATCATAAGACGCTGCTAACAGTAAAGTGTCATAAGAGAGTCAAAGTGATGAAAGGATAAGCCTGGTGATATTCTATAATGTCTTGTTATCAAGAAATATGCAATCTGTACTTTATTTTGAGTCAATCCCATGTACACTGCTCTATTGCTGTACTAGCACACACTTTGTGTTCATCCACAGCTGAAAATAGTCCCCAACAAATGCAGTGTAATGGTTTGTGTAATACTTGCCAAAAACGATGTGCCCTGACTTGTACAGTGGATTTGTGAATGTCTTCCATCTTCCTCTCAGTATTACCTTTGATATCTTCCTCATCCTCTCAGGCTTTTCGGTCAGGACGGTCTCTGTGCTTCCTGTGAGAAGAGGATTCGAGCATTTGAGATGACGATGCGTGTCCGGGACAAAGTTTACCATCTGGAGTGCTTCAAGTGTGCCGCCTGCCAGAAGCACTTCTGCGTGGGTGATCGCTACCTGCTCATCAACTCAGACATTGTGTGCGAGCAAGACATCTTTGAGTGGACGAAAGTCAACAATAACAACATAGTTTAGCAGAATCTGTTGCTCAAGATAAATGAGCATCACCCTGCCTTTTCCCACTGGCTTTAAAGGGAATGAACAATTGATATATTGACTTTCTGTAGCCTGTGTAGGTTTTATCATGCATCTGACATTCATATGGAATCATTGTCACACAAATGGAGGGGCTACATCTCTGCTACATTGCTCCCTGCTGTGGACTAATGAAGACTGCACCAGCAATAACAGAAAGCTTTTCAAAGCTTCATCCTTAAATGCAAAAAACGCTTAAACACTGAAAATATTTAACATGCAACAGTAAGTGTTTGTTATACATGCTGAGATTTTAGAATTTTAGTAATGAACAAAAACAAAATCCTGTTTCTTGTAGTCAAACTCTGTTGCATCACCTCCGTCTGGTCTGAAACATTCAAGAAGAATTTTTGTAACTTTATATTTTATAGGTCAGCAATTTTCTGAGGATTTCCTGGGAAGAACTATTGAATGTCATTTAGTAATAATTATAGAGAACTGCTCCATTTAAACCCAAGTAAATATTCATTCATTATTCATTAATCTTTGGAAACTTACCTGAGGACTAAGTTCACATTTGCATGCACAGCTCACCTGAGACTTTTTAAAAATGAAAAATATAAAATTACATGTTCTTCCCATGAAACTTATCTAGGAACGTAGTAAGGAAATTGCAGACCTGTCAAATTAAGTGTTAACAGACTTTCATATAAATGGAATACGTTGTCCATTTTGAAAAGACCAGCTCAGAATGATTGTACTGTGTTGCCAGGTTGAACTGGTGGCGCCCTCTAGTGACCGAGGGCAACCATGCAATACTAATTTAACTGACTTTGGAGATGTTTCCAGTGTCTCTTTTGTAACTGTTACAATCCTCTGGAAATGCACCTAAGACTTTTTTGAATATTGACTTGTCAATTTATGAAATAAATGGCAATTTAGAGAAACAACACAATCTTTGACCTGTGTGTCTTCTTGGGATTTACAAAGAAACTTGAAATCCAAGCAGTCAAAGAATTTTGACACAAGCTGTGCCCCAAGTCTGTGCTGCAAATCAATTAAATTTTAAGTACTAACAATTACTGCATTCAGGAAGTTTTTGTGTATGAATTGTGATTCAAGTGCTTTATAATAACTATTAAAAAGCCAATATGCTGCTAATATGCATGCCAATAAGCAGCTAGTTAAGATGAATATGTGTACATTAATATAAAGTGTGACCAAAAAATACTTTTACATTTTTGGCAAAAACATATATACATTTCTCTTTTTGAAGTTTATTTGGTCGTTGTATTGAAAAATCATTTTGATTGTGTAACTTCCTGCCAGTATAAAGTGTTTTGACTTCTTGTGCACCAACTGTGGAACAGCAACATCCATACAATTACATGAAATTAGGACACAGCTATAGCCTTCAGGAGTATTTAGGAAAATATCGTGAATGTGTGTTTAATAGACAGTAGATCAGTCTCACGTCACGGTATTTTTTTCAGAGTGATCTATTCTTTATACCTGTTTTTAGCCACAAGAGGTCGCCAAAAGATTTGAGAATTCCAACCATCCCATGAATATCCACTCAATCAGGTATCAGGGTTTTTGTTTGCCAGGTGAGCTATGAGAACAGCTGAATTCTATGCTGCTATTTATTGCCAATCTATTATGGGATTAAGCTCCTTCTCATAATAAAGTCTTCTGGCAGAGAATGAATCCCAGTGAGAGAAACAGAAGAAATTGGGGTTAATGAAGTCATGATGTTTTGGGCTGTCTCTGGCTTTTTCTCCTTGTCTGTCTGTCTTCAAAGCCGGTGCCCTTCAGAGTGTTTCTGCTCTCTTCTTCATGTCTGCCATCTGTCAACTCACTCTGAACTGGCCACAAGGCGTGCTCCTCCAGTGCCATCCCACAACCTCCTGCCATCCCCAGTTATCTTTACAGGCATAACACCAATAATTGAAGCCATGAATTGCTCTTGCGTGTGAGTTTGGGAACCAAGGCGCCTGACCACAGAGAGAAGCGGTCTGATCTGACATTAAAAAGTGGGTGAAAAATGTAATCGGGAAACAATTTGCAACAAAGACAAAGAGAGAGGAAGGTAAAAGGGAGAAGACAGGGCACAGACGCTCCAGGGTGATGTCTTTAGTTTTTGCCTGACAGTCGTTTATTCATAAGCGAGGGAGGAATGAAGGAACAGACAGGGTTAAAAACCCACCCAGGCTGAGATGACGCTTTTGCTGAAAGAGATACTTATGGGGAGGCTAATGAGTTTTCCCACAATAGAGATGGGAATATACTGTATAGGCACACAGAGGGATGCTGGGCCTTTGCTCATTTGGAGGTCTGCAGATTCAAGAATCGTCAGTGTGGCATTAAGCAATGCTTGAGGAATGACTCCATAGAAAAAAAAAATCTACATGGTGGTCTCAACTACAAATCAGCTCCATACTGCACACCAAGCCTAAGATATGTGTGGGTAAATAACAGCTTAACTGCGTATACGAATAGAGTATTGGTAGCAGCTCAGTAGTCAACAGAGCTGGTGATATAGGACTGTTAATTCTTGTGTTCCGTTGCCACTGACTTTACTTCCTCTTTGGTTGGGGTCTCAGAAACCTCAAAACTGTGTTTAAAAATAATGATAATAATTACAGAACCAACCAATTTTTTCCTTCAGATATTTTTTTCTTTTCTTCTGACTGTATTAAAACCCACTAAAGTACAGAAGTGGTTACTCTTCTGTGGGGTTAAACATTTGATGAAGGTGTCAACATCCATAAATGACCATGAAGTACAGTTATTGCACCAAAAAAGGAACATTTTCAGTTATTTAGACTAAGCATGAATAAATATCTGTTCCTTTTGTTTGCTGTAAAAGTAATTTACAGACAGAGAAACGTGTTTAAACTGTTCAGTTGTGACCTCTTCTGAACAATTCAATAACAGATATCTATGTAGATTTGTACTTCATTTTAGTAATATTAGTGTCATGGCTCCATGGAGAACATGTTGGTTTGTTGGTTGGTTGGTGCACCACTTTGGCTCAGACAGAAATATCTCAACAGCCATTGAATGGATTAAGATGGATGAATTTTGGATAGATGTTCACGGTCCACAGAGGATGAAACCTACTGACTTCAGTGATCCTCTAACTTTTCTCCAGTATCACAAACAGGTTGATATTTTTGACTTCTATAGAGATATTGTGACAGCCGGTCGTACAGGTCGTAAAGCAAGTCGGTTATCATGACCCATAGTTACATTTATTGTCAGGTGGCCTCTAATGCCTGTGGTAATTGTGATGGGTGCAAAGGAGGAAATCAGGTGATGCAGTATAAAGAGCAAAAACAAACACTGGACTTTCATTCTGGAGACAATGGTTCATGTCCTGTGCAAAACCAAAAGTCAACGTTGACTTATTTTGACTTGCATAACGTACTTAAGTTACATCACGTAAGTAACAATAAAGTACTTATTTAAACTCAAAGCACGATCTTTTTCCTAAACCTAACAAAGGAGTTGTATTGCTAAAACAAAGCAGTTTTGGTGCCAAAATGGACGAATGTTGCAGGCCGACTAACTTTGATCTCTGAATTTTTTATTATTAGATGAAACATTGAATTGGTCCAATACTTTCTTTTACCACCAAATACTTGCAAAACTAATTACATTCTCATCAGCCTCAGCTGTAATTTGTGTTTAATACTCATTGGCAGATGTAAGCATGATAAGACACTAAAATGAGATGTGTCAGCATTTATTTCAAAGCACAACTGTGCCTTCGTACAGCCTCACAGAGCCGCTAGCATGGCTGTAGACTCCTGTTTATGTCTGTGGTCTCTTGGACCTCAAACAGAAGCAATGCATCATTTTCTGTAGACGACTTCTGAAACATGTTGACAGTTCAAAATCGTCTTTGAAAGCAATTCTCATACAAGTAGTCAAAGTTATGAAGCGTCCAGCTGATAAAACAATGTTAAGTATGTTTTTGAGCTGTTAATGAGAGCCCAGAGTCTCCAGGACCCCAAACAGAACTTAAAGGTTAAAGGAGGGTGTTGTACTTTTTATCTGCTGCTGCCTTTCAACAGAGTTCACTGAGTTTAATGAGACTGGAGCTGAGGGGAGGCCAGGTCTCATCTCACGACATTCACACACCACACACCGGCCTGCAGAGACCCTTAGCATCGGCCAAGCAGCCTGTGTTCCATCGGCCTGCTTTCCTCTGTTGCCCTGCAGGCTGAGCTTTGCCAGAGCACTGGCCTGACTTGCACAGCAGCCTCAGCAGGACTCAATAAAGCCCTGTGCCTCGTGTGTCATCCCAACCAGCTGTACACAAGGCCGGGAGTGTAGTGCTGTGTTTGTGTGCTGAGGCAGGCCTGTTTCATCTCCAGTGCCCATGTCACAGCAGTCCTGTACGGGTAAACCTAAAAACATCCAGCTGTGTGCATGGAAACCAAGGAGACTTTCTGGGGATGAAACCGCAACGGCTCGCAGCTTGTTTTTATCAAACAGCTCACCCCACTGAAACAACCACCACACATCGACTTCACTCCAGTGTAGTGTGCAGTGTGAACAGCAGATGGCGGGTCTGGTCCAGGTAGATGTTCTTACATACACAAGGGGCAAAAAAAAAAAAAAGGCTGCGTGTGTATATGTGTAAAATAACTGACAGGCAGATTAAGTGAAAGCTGGTTTTCGTATGGATGCCAGCTCGAGAGAAGATTAATTAGAACTGAACTGAAAGTGACGAGCCATATTCAAAGCACCACAGACATGACAGTGAGAGTTCGACGACACCTACAAAGGAAGATGTGGTTGGACAATTATCTGCAGCAGCATGGTGATTAATCACAGCGTGGCCTGTCAATGTCAAACCCATCTGACAAAATGAGTCAAGTGCTATTGATCATGCCAGCCTTGGGTTTCACTTGCACTCACACTTTATCAGATGGAGCTAATTGGGAACATATTCAGTCTGTGGTCCTGAGAGATGTGTCTGTCAGGAGTCACATTCCTGCTCCGATTCTCTGATAGCCTGTAGCGCCTGCAGTCTGGATGGAGGACAGGCTGTGGGAGTGGAGTTTGGGGGCGTGGGGGTTGTGGGGTATGGCAGCACATTCAGAGGTGCATAGGTGAGTAATAAGCGTGCATCCTTTAACTCTCGCCGGGCATGTCCACTGACTGGATTAAATATGTGCTGAGGATTTATTAGGTAGAGGACCTCTGGGGCCCCCAAAAAACTCCAAGACTGAGCTGCCTCGACTTTTCACCCTCCCTCTTCATACCTCACACAATCTCTCTCACCTACTTTTATCTACCTTCCCGTCCGTTTTTTACTCCCAGTATGTTTTTCTGTATTTTAGTATTCCAAGCTTTCCTCCCTTTCACTCTCAGCCAGCCATGTGTGTAGATGTGCGACGTGACGGACTCTGTGATTATTATGATGTTTACTGCTTCAGCCTGGATGCCTGCGGGCTTTTATATCACAGAGAGGCTGAGGGACTGGAGAACAGTGGTTGAAGAAGCATTCAGATATGCTACTAAATCAAAAGTACCAATACCACAACAAAAAGTCCTGCAATTAAACTACGACTTTAATAAAAGTATAGAACTATAATCAGAAAAATGTCATAAATAAAAGTACTCCATGCAGAAAAATTCTCCCTGTGAGTGTTATTTTTGAATTACTATTACATTACATTAATGGATAAGTAGCATTTTACTTCAGGAGTTGGTCAAAATAGAGCTAATTTTGCAACTTTATATACAATAAGGTAGTTAAAACAATGTAACTGCATAATTTTCTAAAAGATGAGCAAATGTTTTGAATGTAAAATCTTAAATTTTAAAGTAACTATTAATTTACAAACTAGTATTTGACAGATAAATGCAGTGGAGTGAAAGGTATAATATTTCTGTTTGAACTGTAATACAGTGGAGGAATAAAGTAGCATAAAATGGGAAAAGCACAAGTACCTTAAATTTGTTCATAAAGGAATGGGTTCACATTTTGGAAAATATAATAAAATGTACCATCTGATGCTTGTATGGTAAATATGAAGCTGCCCAAGCAGCTACTTAGCTTATCTTAGCACAAAGACTGAAAACAGGAGGAAACAGCTAGCCTGGCTCTGTTAATTAAGGAAAAAAAAAAAAAAATCTACCAACCACCACCTCTAAAATTCTCATGTTATAGCTCCAAGTTTGAACTTCACCTCAAAAGTGTAAAAATGACAGTTTGCTGTTTTACAAGTGCGACCACTAACTTCCTGGAGTCTCTGCCGGTTAGCTGGCAACCTGGTTCCAGCCCCAGAATAAATCCATGGTAGGCAGATTTTGTCATGGCTGGACGTAGCCAGGCTAGCTGTTTCCCCAATTCCAGACTTTGTGCTAAGCTAAGCTAACCGGCTGCTAGGCATAGCTTCATATTTACTATATGTAATTGAATCTAACTCTTGGCAAGAAAGTGAATAAGCAAATTTCTCAAGATGTCAAGCGATCCCTTTAAAGATAGCACTGATATGTACTTTGTTATTATTCCACCACTGTTGAAGCAGTTTGTACACATAACATAACATAACTTGCATTTATCATAACTGAAATTCCTCAGATCAGCAAAAATATGTGATGCAAGTGTAGTAAATCTGCTTTGAACCAATCGCCTGTATGTTTTTTACATATGTTTCTTAGGCAAGTCATTTTCCCTCCCTAAAATGATCGCCATATGTTGAGCAGTGTTCCTGGCTTCTGATGAACCAGTTACATATTGCACTAGAGGCTCTGTCCCAAGACCTGCATCAAACATGCTGGAGGGAAAGTGCTGCCCTGACAGGATGGGTGGGGTGTTAGCTGAACCATTTTTTATCCTGCACTGATACAGGCAAGCCGCAATATTGCAGAGTAATAAATGTAGCTGCGTGTCATATGCCACATCATATAGATTAGAAACTACAATCATGGGCATTATGTGCATTATAAGTAATAAACCACAGACTGGTGCTTTCATGGATGAACAGTTGAGAAAATTAACCAATGTGACAGATGAAAACATTCTTGAGGGTTCAGTATGACCGTGAGTGAGTGCATACGGCGTTACAGGTCAAAGGGGTACAAAATGAGTAAAAAATGAGTTTCATAACTGAGAATCTTCTGTAATGTTTGTGATTCATTCTCTTCTATATGTGAATACTTTCACTATTTCAGTTATTAGCCATTAGGTGATTGATTCCTGTGGTTTCTTTTCATTTTGCCACATACCTCCATTTCCTCATTAAAACACAACACAATCATGCATATGACATCTCGACACATCATTCCAGTGACAGTAGGCGACCTCGTGCACCACACATCACGGGGACCTCATAAGTCTAGCTTTATTTAGATGAGCATAAAAAAGGACTTCCTGGTATAAATCTAAACCTGCCTCCCACCTCCTTCTCATCAGACATCAGTGAAAAGCCAGACCGTTACCAGGAAGCAGACCGTGGCAATGCATTTCTCTTTCAAGCAATCAGCGATGGAAACTCCAATTAAGATGGTGGAAAAAGGTGGCTACTGCTTTTAAAAAATCAGTGCAGATGTGCAGGTAAGTGACCATGCGGCAAACCTTGGCTACACAGCGCCAGGCTCAGTGCAATTTCCGTCTCTAATTGGACGTCCCACGCAATGCCTGCTTCCAATCATTGCAGAAAGCCAGCACAGGCAGACACACTGGCAGGATGCTGGACCACAGTTGGACAGATCACGAAGAACTTCAGGACAGAAAATGGGCAGGGATTTTCAATAACACATTTAAAGGCTTTGTACGGCTTTTGTCAGTGGTGGAAGAAATAAAAATACTCCACTACAAGTCAAAGCCCTGCATTCAAGTTCATCTTAATTAAGTTAAAGTACAGAAGTGTAATTTGAACTGCTTTGTATCCTGGGTAATTTCATCCGTAACAACACATGCATTTTACAAGTTGATTTAAACCTGCAACAATTAATCCATTAATCTATTAGTCTTTCAAACATTTCAAGTATTTGATGGTTCTGCATCTGACAATTACATTATGATAACAATTAAAATCATAATAATTAGAAGGGTTTTAGTGTGTTGGTTGCACAAAACAACACATTTCATGATGTGACTTGGTGCTTTGGTGTAATGAAATCAACTGAATGGTTAATTGATTAATTGAGAAAATAAAAGGCAGATTCATGGATAATGAAAATAACCATTTTCACAATTTTATGAGTAAAATCTTATTCTGCAAAGTAAATAGAAACAGCTAAATAAGTGTCTGTAATGTAGACATATTTAGAAGAACACAAAGTACAAATAAATCAAAATTGCACTTACAGTTAGTACAGTACTTGAGTAAATGTAGTTAGTTACTTTCCACCACTGGCTTTTGTCTATGAAAAGTTTGTCTATGATTAAAAAAAGACACTTTCCCAAACTGTTGCAGCACCACAGGGAATTACCACCCACCACAATATAGAATATTTGAGCCCCATTGATTCTCTACACCTGCTGTTCTAAATCTTCCCTGAATGCTTAAATCCTGCCAATGCCATCCTTAGTTAAGAATTTCTCTCTTCCCTTGGATTTCCTTTCTTTCAGAGTTACCTCACCTGGAACCAATCTGTAACACAATCAAAGTGTCCTAACATGAAAGCTCAGTTCCTTCCTTTGATAGTCCATTTCTCTCCACACTTGTTCTTTTCTCTTTTCTCTGGTAGCTCAAACAGCCATGTCTGGAAGAAATTCAGCTTAAAATAGAGACTCAGTCACCAAGTATTATGCAAATTTCCTTGAAACAATTCACTGTTGCTCTGCCTTTTGCTTTTGCAGACAACAGAATAGGCCTTTTGTCTAAAAATAAGCCGTGCATAATGAAAACTAAGAGCCTCGCTTGTTGAAAAAAATTGGGGACACTGTTGCGGAGGCCTTGAGAAATTTGATCTAGTAAAATTTAAGTAGGTAGAAGAATAACTTGCACTGGGCATTCAGGTATCATTTACAAGTATAATCTAGCGGCTTTCGCAAAAAATTGCACAAACGCAGGCGAGAGCCAGTTTTTAATAAAAAAGGAAGTGTGAAATGTGGAAAGAAGAGTGCAACATTACATTTTTGAGAGTTTATTCTGTTTCTTCATCATTGGATTGCACTCATCCATCCAAAGCGTTGATTGCAGCTCCTGGATGAGTTGATGCTTACAGTTTGTATGCTGCTTGCTCATCAGTCATCCCTCTCAGTTTCAGAGCATGTCCAGGATCGTAGGGTGATTAAACTCTAATAGCAGCCTTTTGAGAAGTCCGGGGGGATTTACTCCTGAGTCAACATGCCAGACCCCATTTCCTCCTCACTCACTGGTGCCTCTCAACACCCAACCGGCTGTAGCCACAGTGGAACTTGTATAGATTGAGAAAACCTTGGAAGCGACCCTGCATGAGGCCTTAGACATACATGGAGAACTCTGCCAATAAATTACCCAATTCTCCTAAATATTATGTAATCTATGTGGTTGCAATATCAACATCTGATAATATATAATTAAATACATACAACTGAGAGGTATTTGTTTGATTTTCCTGTATATTCTGGCCAGATCCTGCTGGTAATCCAACAGGAAAAGCAATTTCACATGCTCCAAGATGTTTTACAATGAATATAGTTGGGTTTGTGACTGTTGATTAGGCAAAACGAGCAACCTGAATGTCAACTTGCACTATGAAAAAATAATTATTACTCTCATCTGTATCTGGATCATAACTTCAGAAAGATGTTACCCACGTTTCTTTCTTTTGGAAGATGTTGAAAGTATAAAACGTCTATAAAAAAATTGTTTTTTTGTCATTCTTATATAGAATTTTGTGTCAAACATATTTGTGTCAAAGTGCTTTTTCCCCTCAATGTACATGGTGGCAGCAATGACTTGCTTTTCATTGGAACATGAATGCCAGTCAGTTTCTTCTATTTTATTTTTTAACATTATTAATGAAGAAAATATTCTACAGATTATCTGATGATAACAATGACTAAAAACTCAAAAACAAAAATGCACACCTCGTCCTGCCACCTCGATCCTGGTAGGACACCTGTAACCTAAAAAGCAGATTAAACTCTTCTAGGAATTATTCAAAAAAGTGCAGCAGCTGTAAAGATGCCTCTCGCAGATTTATGCTGTTCATGAGAAACGTTGCAACATAAACATGCCAGTATCAGATTATACTGTATTTTTGGACCCCTCAGTTATTCAGCATTGGTGATCGCTTGCACAGGGAAGCTTAATCATCTCCTCATTTGACATCTCCTGTTCACATTTTTTAATGTGGCTTAATTTGTTCTGATGTGCTCCTCTGTTGGGCTGAGATGTTGATGCATGCAGATATATTTATATGTAACCATCTAATCATGTGAATGTGTACTATGTGAGCTGAACGGGATGCAGTTACAGAAAAATGTGTTTGATCCAGATTCTTGATGGTGCTTTCCCAAGCCGTCGTCAAACATAACTGATTGCAGCCAGAGATTGAGACGCTTGTCATAGCACTAACATTTCAGACATCTTGTTTTGAAACTTCCCACCAACAACAACACAGCACCCGTTATCCGCCATTTAGTCACTCAGTTGAGACAACGTATGCTGCTCCTCCATGTGACTTTAATTGAATGATTAGATGTAATTCAATAAGCAATCGAAGGGCAATGTGCGTGAGTATGAGGCGTAAAGCAAAAGAGCACTGGTGAGTGGAACCTTTGTCGACGACCATCCAGCGCTGCTACCTCTCAAGCTAAATCACGCGGCCTGGTCGTCCTCTGGTCAGCACCGCCTTGTGGAACCGTCCACTCTAATTGTCGAGGCCACCAATTTCAGGAACCATGCAGCTTGCAGGTTTAGTCCTCAGGCTTGCCATGTCTTGTGTTTGCCATGTGAGTCACTATCTTTAGACTGGGATCAACCACACATGATCATCCCAATTATTATTGCCTGTGAGCAAAATTTCCAAAAATCCCTTTACTGGGAGATGTCAAGGTTTGGGAATGTTTGCCATCAGCTAACTGTGATAAGACTCGAAAGCCATCACACCAAGTGCATAGACTTGACTGGTTTCAACAACTGGAAGAGGAACATTTCAAATTCAACAACATCAGTGACACAGGATTGTGAAATGACTCCGAATTGTGACACAACTTCTCCCAGCTTGAAATATTACCCCTGCGTGTGGACCCATCAGCCCCATATTCACACAGCTGTTTACTGTCAATCTGCCCCAGCTCATGCAAATTTGGCAGGAAATGGCTGGCATTATAATAAAGAAAACGAAAACGGCCCACTCCATAGCTCTATGATGCAGTGAAATAGTTCCATAAATTACTTCAAGTCTGCTAATTCTCAGAGTAAATCAAAGTCCCCTGAGGAGCTGAAGTCTGTAAAATACGGCTCATTACTAAACCAAAAGGACACGAGCTCTCAGTGGGATTAGAAAGTCAAGACTAGTTATAAAATATAAAAGAAAATGTTAATCTTGAATCCAGGATTGTAGAAATGTCAGAAAATTCTCGCCACCATTTGAGGAGCTGACTTGTGGAAGCAATCTTGGCAATTGTGTGTGTAGACAAGTGTATTATCCAACATGTGTCTTTAATGCTTGGTCAGCCCACTTGCCAGCTGTCATATTGTTAAAGATAGACTACACCCTCTTGGCTTGTGCCAAGAAGGCCCATAGATTTACAGTAATACCCTACAGCACAATAGTGAGAGTGGAGGACTGCAGGGCAGCCAGAGGCCCTATTCTCAAGTTATATGTTGTAAAGCTTTGTTACTATAATTGTTACAGACTCCTGGATGCAATGATGACTACTGCAGCTGACTCCGATCACATCTGAACCCACAAATCACAGTTAAGTCAGCATCTCAGTGTGTTTCTATCAGCATAGCAAAGTCAGGCTGCAATTGGCACCCAGATACCAGCATCATATTAATGACTGGCATAATATCTGATAGATTTGTTCCCTTGTTCAATAAAGAATGAAGTTCTTAGTACTGGTTTTCTTCAGCTTTCATGTTTTGGTTCACTCCCATGGCTCTCATCAGCAGCAGGTAGCTGTTTTCAGTGAAAGAAGTTCTCATAAACCAACTGAACACCCAACAGCAGACAGACAAAGCTAGCTGCTGAACATAGTGAAACATTTAGCAGCTAAAAAGAAGCACGATTACAAAATACACTGATGTATTGCAGTTTTAGCTCTAGTCTTTAGAGGTAAATACCTGAGCTGTTGGACTCTGCCAACTCATGCCTTGAGTTCAACCCCAACACAACCCTGATTAAGTTATGCTGGGAGATCTGTAATTTTTCCACTAGTGTTGTTCCCAGACATTCAAACAATGAACAAATAGGATAATCAAAGCAATACAAGAGTAAGAGGTGACAGGTTGTTTAAAGCGGCAGTGAACGGATGTGGCATGAGACAGACCTAGACACAGGCAAGGCTGTGAACTAACATCGTCTTGTGGTGGTTATGCAGGAGTGGGTAGGACACAGAGTCTCTGCGGCCGTTTGTAAGAGGACAAGACAGTTGTTCAACAAGTGTTCTCCGAAATTCAGTGCAGGCAGCATGACTCTGATTAAGTGCCATGTGAATGAGCTTCTTTCTTGACTCAATGAGGACATTCCTGACAATTAGGAGGATGAGTACAGCTTTGTTTGTCTCTCAGAGGCGACCTTGTCTGTTGGCTCAGTGCCTACCTGGGAGTCTAAGATGCACAGGAACCAGGATTTCTATCAGCATACAGCTCTGCAGTGACAGCGTTAACAAACGGCAGGTAAAGTGACCCCCTCTGTTAAGTGGGATGCACAAGAAGGTTAATGTCACAGCAAATACAGTAAATGCTATTATTATTGTTCATGTTGGTTACAGATGACAAGCAGCAGAGGTGTGAAACATATAACCCTGATTTTCAAGGATAAACTTTAACCTTTCATTTCTCCATGACAGAAGTTTATTGGACCAGTGCAGCCTCTAATACGACTGGAGTTCAATACTTTTTGCCCAGCTTCAGAACAAACCAAAGAACATAAATGGGAATGTCTCTTAGTACAGAGTATTTAATGGTACAGCCACAAAACCAGATCCGGATATTGCCTCGTAGGGCAATGAGCATTCTGAACACCAAACGCTGCCACTAGAAATGAGAGAATTGTGTGTGATGGAGTGATAGAGGAAAAAAGAGAAGGTTGTGACATTTTGGGTTTGGTGTGAAATGTGCCACTGACATCCATGTCATTATGAGCATGTTAGCATGATGACATTAGCATTTAGCTAGCAAAACCCTGCTGTGTCTCAGTACAGCTTCACAGAGCCACTATCAAGGCTGCAGTGTTTTTCCTAATCAATAACAGTCTGGTCTTAACTCCATGTACTAGAATTTCCCTGGTGCACTCTTTTATTGTTACTTGGGTATTTCCAAAATGGAAAAATATGTGTAATATTAGGTGTTTTGGTCATAGATGGAAATTGAAATCTTTAATTCACATTTTCTCTATTGTGAGTCATTTTATGGTTGTATAGTGTTATTGGGGAAAAACGTAGAACTGAATATGAGGGAAAAACAGTCAGCTGGAACAACGTGTAGGTAACCTGGAGTGGGTCACGGTGACGGTAACGATCAGGTCAAGATGCACTCCATGCTTGTGTCCCAGTCTGGGTGGGAAAGGAGGTGCAGGCTGCATTAGTCAACCAGTCACCCACAGTGTCTTCCTGTTCAGCCTCCTTTAAAGCGAGCCCTCAATCGGATTAACGTTGGCCTGAGGGTAAGAGTGGGTAGAGGTTACCTGAACAGAGGGGAAAAGGGGGTCAGACAACTGTTTCAAGTGAAAGTGGAATTCAGGGCATCTGTGTTTGTTTGTAATTGGGTGTGTTTGGGACTGACTCTGACATCCTGCAAAGCCTAAGGGATAGGGCAGAGGTTAGCCATTGCAGTCCTGGTGCACAGTGTGCTCATGCCTAAAACTGCACTTTGGCTGCTGGTGTTGAACTCTGAGCATCCTTACTCAGCATCAGGTTTGGGTATACAAGTGTTTCTTTTGGACCTGAAAACCTGCATCTCTCAGTTCTCAGAGGCTGTTGGGTGTGATGATGCCAGCACACCATTGCTGGCTGAGATTAAAGTAGCAAACAGGTTCCCGATGACAGCTTCTCTCCTCGCCTCCTTGCAGAGATTTGATTTTCTGGAGCTGGTCTCCACTTTGCTGAGACATGCCAGGCTCTTCTGAGCTACTGGCAAGTGAAATGTGGACATCATGCTGCCTGTGCAATATGCTAAAATCACATGCCTGCAATTTGAACTCAGATACATGTGATTTTCAACCAATATTAAAACGTCAAACTGTGTTTTGAAGCAAAACACTGACAATAGATCTTGAGATTTGTTGAAATATTAGTATGTTGCAAACTCTGACATGGGATATCATGGCGCTGCATGAACAACCTCCTTTGGCCCACCTCTGAAATGCCCGGGGTGAAAGGTTACTGCTGTGACAGTGCCGGCTCATCTAAGGGGCTCTCTTTACCTCAAAAACAAAACACCCGAGGGCAGAATGGTGAGCTTGTCTGGCCACCCCAACACGACTCCCCAGGATCCTGGCAGGGAGGCAGAGAGCCCAGGATCAGGGCTCCCCCTGCACAAATACAGATGGGGTCGTGGGTCATCTGGGGAGCTCACATGAGGCTTTCATCCCAGAGAAGCTCATTTCAGGGGAATGTGGCTCTTTCCCCATCTAGATAGGAGTCCTCCTTGAGCCCCGAGTGGCTGAGCTGAACCCTGGATCGACAGACATGTTCCCTCAGACCCGTTTGTTTTGTTTTGGTGCTGCGTCTCTGCGCACATCGCCTAGCCTGGTCCAGACACTGCTGTGGGAAGATCAGGCTGGGTCAGCACACACATAGTGTTATGTTACAATGCAAACACTTTCTAAAACTGTATCAAACGTGCAGAGAGAGAAGACCTGGGCAAAAAAATAATGCCGCAGTATTTTTGGCTATTATCTTGCATGGTCTTGAGATGACAGCAGTGGCTGATAATGAAATTTCATTCATTTCAGACTTTTAGACACTCAAGCAAAGATGACTAACATATTGTGAGTAGGAGAGATTAAAGCTCATGGTGGAGTGTAATTCCCTGTGTATTTATTTAGTTCCAAGCCTCCACAAACCAAAGTCAAATGTAATTGGGCAATTACACTGTTTAGATACAATGCAAGCCTTGTTACATCTAATTAAATGAACTTTGCCATTTTCCCTGCAGAAATACTGTGCCAACATGTACACCAAATAGAAACTCTTGTTAGGCTCAATTATAATAATTTAGACTTCAGTCCACCGATATCCACAGAGAGTCTGCCATCGTCAGCAGCTTATTTCAGAATGATCTGAAACGATGGAAGTTTGAAGTGTAATCAGTCCTCCAGGTAATTTGGCCTTGTTAAACAAGACAAAAAAGTCAGCATGTTCAAGAGTGCTTATTGTAAATTAGGGCTCGGATGAACAATAAACATAAATACATGGAAACGCAGCAAGTGCCATTTTCAAATGAAGAGCATTTGAAATGCATTAGGCTGACCTTGAATGTGAGTCTCCGTATGAATTTGCTGTGAAGGTACACTGCAGCAGCTAGAAACCACAGGAAATTTGTGTATACAAATAGGTTAAAACCATATTTGACTAATAGTAAGATGAGGAAGATAGGATAAAATCATGTCAGTAGTCGACTTGCACAATTGTGCTTGTTGCTTTTCACAATGATTTGGGAGCAAAGCACATCTGGCTTTTACCAACAATATTAAAGCTAAACTATGTCAAAATTACAGGATATTAGAGTAATCTTTTCAGAATGCTTGGCACATGGCACATTTTCTGTCTGCGTTCAATCTGCACAGCATTAGCAGAGAGACTCGTTATCTTCATTATGTCCCGTGTTCGTTTGCAGCAACTGGTCTTCTGCAAGCTCATGATGAAGATGCCCTCTAGCTGTCATCAACTTGTGCTCGATATAAAGACATTAAACGCCAGAGCAGAAATGTTTTTTCTTTTGAAATACATTACTGTCGTGCCTGTGTGCATATGTGTGCATGTGTGTGTTATTTACAGCACGTGTCCACAACTGCTCAACCTCGTCTTCTGAAGTTTCCATGTGTTGAACAGTCACGGGTACTGTTCCAATTTTTGCATTATTAGAGCAAGACACCTCCATGAATATATTAAGACTGGGGAGTGATAAATATATTCCACAGTCAATCTTCCACCTATAAAATGTTTGATCTACAATCCCTTTGTCATATGTAATAATTATGTGTTCCTGTGAGGTGACATAAGCTTTGATTTTATGGACTTTTTTTCTCTTAATGTTTAATTTATTAGATTTTACAGAACGCATGTTAGCTCAATAGTACAATTCAGTAAGATGTTATTTATTTGTTATTTCTGTGTGTAGTATTTGTTTCCATTGTTTGAGTAGTGGTAATGATACTGCTGCAATAATATTCCATTTTCTGTCACATCATATATGACAAAGAGCAAATCATCACGTTTAAGACGCTTGACTGAAACAATCAACCAGTCAATCATCTAAACAGCTGCAGATTAATTCAGTCGACTATGCAACCTAATTGTTTCAGATCTAAACCATTATATATAACAGCAGTCATGAATAATTCTAATCTGAATCCTAATGATTGCAGCAATGCAAAGATCAACAGGCTCGTAATAAATTCCAGAATACAAGAAAACAAAGCACTTGCACAAAAAGTGACCCAAAGTTACATTAAATTCTCTGTTTTTTGTTTTTTAATTAAACATCCATAGCTGCCAGACACTAGGGCTGCAACTCATGATTATTTTCATTATCCATTAATGCTAATTATTTTCTTAATTGATTGTTTTGCCATTTTGTAGATAAAGTGTCATCTAATAGGTAAAAAATGGCCATTAAAATTTTATTTCCAACAGGCTCGAAATCAAAACTGCTACATTTACTGTCATACATGACAAAGACGAGCAGAAAATCCTCAAGTTGGAACAGCTGGAACTGATGAATATTTGCCATTTTTGTTTAAAAAATACTGAAGTGAAAATCAGTGGCAAATCAATTAATTGACGTTTCCTGAATCCTCATGCTCTCTGCAAAGCAAAGCTGAACAGGAGGTTAATGATAAATTTCAGCAAGTGAACACTGAAAGATGATCAACCATCCTATCTGCAGACCATTCTCTATTAATTAATTGATAATGTTGCCAATAAAATATCCGAAAATACCTAAAAATTACTATTTAAATTTCCCAAAACCCAAGTTGAGCTCTTCAAATGACTTGTTTTGGATGATTGACAATCCAAAACCTTGACATATTCAGTCTACACCAAGGAAAGTAGAAAATCTCCACAACTGAGAAGCTAGAACAAGAGAATGTGGAGTTTTTGCTTTACAAAATTACCAAAACAATCGATTATCACAACAATCTCATTTCCTGTTGATTAGCTAACTTTTGTTTTACCTTATTTGTGATATATCTTACAAAAATTATATAAAGCTGTGTACTTAAGTGAATAAACTCAGAATAAAGTACATCCTGGCCCTCATGTACCTATATTGACTCTATATGCGCAGGGAATCCAGAGGGCCTGTGTCAGCTGCTGCAGCAGTGATGATGGATGGAGGTGAACTCCTGTGTGTCTCTTGCTCATGGGTTAACTGTCCTCGACCAGATATAGAGCCGAGAGATGAAGGCAGTACAGCATCCCCTCTGTCTGCGCCTGCTTGGTCCTGTTTATTGAATTACACATCAGTACAACCGCTGCCCCTTTTTTTCTCTCCCCTCATCTCTGCTTAATTTGATCAGAGAATCTGCTGATGCAGTGTGTGCCCGGCTCATGTGAAACCAATTTAAAGCTACACATAAAAATCTGGTGTGTGACACACACGCAGACACACACAGACACATACAGAGGGTGTGGTGTGTATGCTATTTGTCCCTCTTCTGGTGATAATCTGCCTGTATGACTCTCAGCAGGGAACCCCAGCTGATGGCTTGTCCACAGGTGTGAGCGAGACCCTTCTCAGATTCACCAAAGCAGCATCAAACAGCGTGGCAATGATCGTGAATAGATCCATGTTTACAAAATGTATGTGGTTTAAAGGATTGTATATTTATACCACATGCTGTAAATACTGTGGCAGCATCACCAAGGCTCATCATGTTGTTGTTGTGGAAACAGGTCAACAGTTTTGTGAATGGAACAAGCTAAGAAAGGCAACCCGTCCTCGTCTTATTAACATGAGAACTTCACTGGTACTTTGCCTCTGTCTACGTGAACAAAAAGCACGACAGATGTGATCTAACAGCAGTCGCACCTGTGTGCTAATGAGTCAAAAGATAAATTCAAGTCTGTCTTAAAGCAACACTTGCAATTCCACATGTAGATTGAATTGAAACTGAAATCCAGTCTCTACACTCTTGTGAAGGCCATTTCACTGAGATGGGAGACATTCCCAAAGTTCTTGTTTGGTACAAAAATGCATTTTCAGGTTCAGCCAAAGCTAACATGAGGCTGCAACAGTCCCTTCTCACCTTTCACAGTTTAAAATTCCCGCTTTGTGTTATTATTCCTCTACTGTGGCCCCGTAAGGAATCATAAAGAGGGACATTTACATTAAACAGTGTAACTTTGAAGGAAATCCAGTTCATGTGTCACACAGAGACCACTGAAGCCTAAAATCAGCTTCATCTGAACTTCAGAATACATTTCTGCACAGAACGAGGACAGTGGATGTTGTCCCATGTCTCTCAGGAAATACTCAGACAGACAACAACCTCAGCGGGGGTGACAACACATAGTCTTCTGGCAAAAAAACTTAATCCAGCCGCAAAGCAATTCAGCATCATCCAGCAAGAAGTCTTGTTTGCCAAGTGCACATTCCTGGTGGGTTACTTTGTAATGTGAACACTTTATTTCTACTGTTTTCCTCGAGGTTGTCGCGACGGAGGATGAAATGATTGTCACTGTGATAACCATCCAGAGTCAGAGAATGTCTCATAGTATGTCAAACTGCTATGCAGTTTTCTGGCATTCTGGTTTGTAAAACCAAATTCTCTGTGGGCCCCTTCACACATATATGGCTACTCACTCAAGTATCTTTGTGGGCCCTCCTCACATGACTGCCCTGTTTACTCAGTCCCCCTTTGCCCCCCAGTCCTACGCCCCTGCCAGCATCTAGTAAGCCTTCAAACTCATATACTGTATGTAGTGCTACAATCAGCCTTCTCGGATCACATGTCTTTGTTTCACTGGTACCTGAAACAAAACACCTCCACCAATGCAACATTGTTTTAACTCAGAGCTGTTTTGAACCTGAAAACAAATTGAAATAATCTCAAAAGTTTAGAGTACAGGAACAATTACAGCGATTAAAATATGTTCTATTGTTATGGGCATGTGAGTGTCATTTTAAGACGGGTATGAAAACATTTTAAACTCTCCTTTGACATAACCTGCAGCTACATGATGCAGGGAGAATAAAAGAGAGGACGCTGCCACTGCAGCTACGCATACGGGAGGTAACACACTGAGAAACGTCACCCCAAAATAGACTTTGGGACAAATGATAAAGTGAGATGTGATCTGCAGCTGTGATGTGACAGCCCCGGTTGAGGAGGCTCAGCTGGTTTATGAATTCTCAGCATTCCTTTAATTATTTAAAATTCCCATCTCTGAGCAAACTGGGCATCACAGGAAACAGGTTCAAGTCCAGCTCCGGTTTCAGTCCTTACTGTTGAATGACATGTGAATTAATATCTTACACAGATGACTCTAGACTTTGATTGTCATCGTTCTAGAAAATGTCCATACATGTAAATGCTATTTCAACATATCTGAACGTTAAAAAAATGTTCCCATAAAGCATAACAACAACATATTTCCCATCTCTCATGCCTGGCCTTTCCCACAGCCAAACTGAACATGGCATTGCTGAGACATAAAGTCAAAGCACTTTCTCCAGCCCATTACCCGCACTGCCACGCCTCTCACACAAGAAAGCAATAGCCAGAGGAGTTTTCGGGGACCCTGCTGCTGATACACATGAGGCCTGTGCCAACATAAACCTCAGAGGGTCTGAGCTGCTGCATCAGCGGAGAGCCCGTCCCCTCAGCAGCAAATACCTGGACACGGTTCCTGCTGGAAGTTAAACAGACAAGTCGCCATTTGGTGGAAACCTTTTAGAGAGAATGCCACGCATGAGTGATGTATATCTGTGACAGCTGAGGCTTTAGCCTGTAGCAGTGGAGTGGTTTATATTAAGGGAGGCCTGCACATACGCTGCACTCAAAGCAGAAGTCTGTCATTCTTGATTGTTTAGCTGTGTGACAGCCTTGGACTTGTAATTTCTAGGTTCTCTGTCGTAACACTGCTATCTTAAAATGTTTGCATCAGCTTTTCCTACAGGGTAGTTAACTGTCGAAAGGTAACAGAGAAGGAAAGAGAACGAAATGCAACCAAACACACATCTTCCAGTTCAAAACGTAGTCTCGTAAGTTCTTATATTTGATGCAAAATGTTCTCATAAGCAAACAAAAGTCACATGGATGTGTCCACCTTTTACATGCACAAACTGACCCTGCATGAGCAACAGCTAAATGACATGCAAATAAATCTCCTAATTTCTACACTAAGTGTTTTTTTTAATTAAGAAAGTTGTTTTCATTTTAATGCTGGAAAAAAGAAAATCTGAATAAATCTTACAACACTGAGAGAGATTATTTGTAAGTCAGAGGCAACATCAATTTGCTGTTTTAGCAAACAAATAGAAATGTTGAAGTAAAGTCCTTTGAAAACAGTGCAAAATGTACAAATCCCGCAAAAACTGTCATGTTTCTCTTGCCTGCTTGTTTGTGTCAATCACACATTGACAATCAGAGGGAAAAAAAAATAAAGAAAAGCTCATATCTGCGGAGACATTAACACAAAAATCGGTGGAAACAAACTGCAGCAATGAGCGCAAAAACACAGCCGGAATAAGATGAGAATAGGTCGAAACTCTCCCCCAAATTAAAAGCCACAACATAAAAAATAACTAAATGACTAAACAGAAGTTGGGCTCGATGCGGTGTGCAGCCAAAGTTAAACGCATTACGTTATATTAGAAATAGCTCTGAACAGGAGAAATGTACTAATAAAGCAATGAAGAATATAGTCAAAAGTCTCGTTAACGAATACCTGCACAGCGAGAGAGGTGCCGGTGGTGAGCAAGACTACACCGACGAGACTGCACGTGCACTGGGCCCAAACCAGTAAAATGGTATTTTTAAACCTGAGCAATTTAATTTAAAAATCCTGCAAGAAACTTAATAGATGCTAAAAGATTAGTGCTTTTGGGAAGTCCTTTGGAAAGGATGAGTGAAAGTAAAAAAAAAAAAAACAAAACAAAACAAAAAACCCGCCAGCAATTTAAAATACAGTCTGTGATTTCCATCCTTTATTTCTAAGAAACGTAATAATCATCCTCGTGGCTGAGCTGGACTGCAGATGTGGCCGATATCATGTTCTGTAAGAGCAACAGGACACGAGTTAAGTCTCGTGCCATAATTAATGCGCTAATTGAAGAAAGAAAGAAAGAAAGAAAGAAAGAAAGAAAGAAAGAAAGAAAGAAAGAAAGAAAGAAAGAAAGAAGAGCGGAGTGCATTTCAGTGTTCATACTGAATTAATGTGCGTTCAGGCCTGAGAACCGCAAATCCAACACTGGAGAAATATTTCGCTCCATCCTTTTAAAATAAAATTCACGAATGGCAAAATAATAATAATAATAAGAATAATAATAACAACAATTATAAAAATAATATGTTTGATGCTTAACAGTCACAAATAATTACGAAGCCTAACTATAAAAAATACATTGTCCTATAATTAAAAGTTACTGTACCAGATTTTACATAGTATATTTTCCGAATTTATTCTAATTGATGTATCATTACCTACAAACCCAGATAATGTTTTAAAGCCAAGAAAAGGCAAACTGCTGGCGCGGCGTCGTCATAGCGCAGAACGCCAAGTGCATCATAGGCTTATTGGTTTAGAATTAATTTAATATTAACAAGTAGCCAATTTTCAAATAGCAGGGCTGAAAGTGTTTTTGCAATGATGGGCTCTAATTCCCCATCATTATAAGTGGATATATCCGCAATGACAGCCTCTGACTCCACACATAAGGTCCTGGTCAAACGGCTAATGTTGTTTGGTTTAATATAGGTCTGTAAAACAAATGCGCAAAGCAAATATTTATGTAATATTTAAGCTTAACATTGGGGGACTTTAAGGGCTGTTATTGGTCTAAATTCTTGGCTTGATCCAGTGATTTAAGGTCCTCTTTCTGCATGCAGGAGACAGAGGAGGAGATAGTACACGTTTGATTTTCCACAAACGCCCATTAATAACCAAGAATGGCTCCTCTGATAGATGTAAACAACGCGTTTTTATTGCTTGAAAGTTTGATATGAGGGAAAGTCAGAGGTTACGGTCTTCAGCCATGTAACTGCAGGAATCAAAGCGGTTATATTCATCCTCTAATTACATTAATGTCATGTGTTGTGTCTCCCGCGTGTTTACCAAAAAAGCTACCCCCCTTCTGAGCTTGACCTCCCATTTCTGGCTGCATAATAGCGCAGAGTGAAGCTCGGTGTGGGCCTGCAGCCCACTTCAGATGTGTGTGGAGCCTGAAGGTCGGAGTGCTCTGTGCGTGCGTGTGTGTGCGTGCGTCCGTGTGTGTGTGTGTCAGATACATTGTAGGCTACTGAGGCGGCATCAGCTTGAGCAAGGCATTTCTCTTTACCCCGACAAACCTTCAGGGGGCTTTTAGCATTTGTTCAGTCTGCAGTCTCTGGAAAACATCTGATTCATTTTTTAACCAGTCCCAGATGCGGCAGTGTGAGTGTGTGCGTGCATGAGCGCGTCAGTGTGAGTTTGTCGGTGCATGAGAATTTGGGGAGAATATCTGCTGTCTATAGCGAAGGGGAGGGAAAGAAGAACCGAGTGGATTTTTTTTTTAATTTAACTTTTTAGGTATGAACGCAGCGTGCGTCTCATACTGCGATATGACATCGATGGATTCATATTATAGCACGTCTACTGCGCAAGGTAGGGATCACCAGGCGAACCCGTTCAGGACTTTCCCGACCACTGAAACCAAATACAGCCCCACGTTCATTCCGGGGAAAGGGCCGTCTTACGGAGAGAAGTCTCGGAGTCCTTTCCAGCCGGAGTGCCAGACATTGGATGGCGCTGAGGAGGGCACCTTCAACAAATATCAACTCTTCATGCAGCGACCGACCTGCAAAACTCCGCCCGAAGGCACCAAGCTGCACCCGGACAGCGGACTCAACGGGACGCTCATTCCCTGCTATGGTGAGTGCCCAAAAGAGAGGCAGAGAAGTCTCACCATATGATGCAGCATATCGGCCTGGAGTTGAACTGAGATGCATGACAGGAGGGCACATTTGCAAGCAGTAAGAGAAACGTGTACGCTGTGTGTAATACAGCATCTGAAAGTGAGTAATCTGTTAGGGAAGAGCAGAGAGGACGAGAGGGTGAACCCACCAGGACTCCCATCGGACATCCATTTTTTAACTGAATGTTGATGAACGTTATATTTATAGAATAGATTCATATTAAATGTAATAATGTGGTTTCCTATCACAGTGATGTGGGAAATTGGGCGCTATGGCGAGAAAAACAAGCTGTCTGAAAATCTAACTTTTGTGTATCATAGGGAGGAGAACTTAAGTTGCATACCATAAAACCCTCAAGACCTTCAGAAATTCAGGTAATAGTTGTATGGAATAGGTACCTATACGGACCCTGAATGAATTTGAAATATATTCAGGGAAATTAGGATTTCCTGCCCCGTAAGCTTGCACGGATGAGGTGAGCTATTGAAGCATTATGGCAAATTATCTCCTTTATAAGGCGTGCGTGTGCTTATACTGAGAGGTGAAGAGGTCATTCAAAACATTTTTGAATGGATGCTTGGCCTTTTACCTGTTTTGACCTTGTGATTTGCACAGATCGAAAGTCCCAAGTTTTCCCATCCCATTCCCTCAGTTTATCATCTGATTCTCGGTGAAGCCGCAGCATCACTGCCGCTGATCTCACTCTCCCACAGCTGCAGTCTGTTATTGTCTACATACAGTAAAAAGTCTTCATCACTTACAAATGTCACGAATTATTTCAAAATTTAAATTATGAACTACGTTGTACAAGTCAGCAGGACACGCGCGCGCACAAACGCACAAACGGCAAAATCTGTGCGTCAAAATGACAAAAGTTACATTTCAGTTGGACTATTTTAAAGGCCATTTCTATCACGTGCTCCGTCATTTTTATAGCAATTGTTATTTTTAGCACAGGTGATTCTTTAAAGACAAATACCTGATGACGACTGGCGCTACTATTCCACAGTTATAGAGTATATTCTTGTATTTAATGGCGTACCTAGCTCCAGTTCCGGGCCCAGATTTCACAAGTTGTCGATTACAATACAACAGTCAGTGGCCACTTTAAATATTTAGAGACTGCTTGGACGTCCTGACAAATAAAATCTATTTAAAAAGAAAGCTTTACAGCTTCACAGAGTCTTCCGACTATTCGTTGCACTACACATGTACCGTTGAGCGAAAACATCCATTTTACTGTCCCTTTTATGAGACGCGCGCGTTTGAAATAAAAAGACAAAAGCGTCTCAATGAGCAGAAGAAATGGACTCAACCTATTCTGTGTGACAGTAGGGCCACAAGAACGGGCCGATAGGCTTAAAACGTATCAATTATGCTTACAATTAGCTTTGCATGATATATGCATATGATATTTGTATAATATGTTAAAAACTACATTAGAAAAGCTGTATTTTGGTGAGTTATCAACGCATAGACTCGCCGGCGCCTATATGTTTCAGGTCCAGATGTTTATCATGATGCGGATGTTACAGAAGAAAACATCTGCTATGATCATGGCTGAAATTTGATGTGGATCGAAACTTGTGCAGTGATCCAACCTTTAAACAGGCCAGCAGCCGACGTTTTAATCGGCCTGTCATGCTTGAAAATAGATCAGTGGGAAAATGCAGGTCAGAAAACACAGACTTAACACTAGATAATTTAAAAACACTAAGTGCATGATTGTAGTATGTCACTAAGTGTAAGTATTAGGTGTAACAAATAAAATCCAACTGCCCTAATTCTGCTCAGTGGGACCAATTATAACTAAGCCTGCTTTCTAACACATTTCTTTGCGCAGTAGCCAGTACTAAACTTTGCCAAAATACATCCATAAAGTGCAAAGTAATCTGTTTTCCTGAGAAACAACTGAAGTCACTCTTTATTCTAAGCTGCACTGTCACTTTTTCTCGAGGTTGAGAGCAAAGCCTCCATACAGATTTGAGCGGCCCTCTACTGAAGTGAATTGATTTGGCAAGTGCATTGACAGAACCATTTAAACACCATCATTAAATGCAACATGCCTCCCTTGAGGAGAGCCCTGCGATGTTATTATTGAAAATGTTGCAGCCAGATGAAGGCATCGTGGCTCTGGGGAGGATAATCTGGGGTCTTGCCAAAGCCTCAGGCGTCAACAGGCTTGTGCTCTTATGTGTGGTCCTCAATGGGAGATATATTGCTCAATGCTGATGCTTTATCTCCATCAAAAGTCATCTCATACCCGAAGGGAGTTTTCTGTGTGGCAACCTCAGCTCCAACTGTAATACTGTTTACATGGCAACCCAACATTTAGTATCTGTCATTCTGAGGATGTTACATGTGAAACAGTGTTTGGCTACACCAAAATACACACAGAAAAGGAGAAAAACATTGAAGATGTATGATAAAAATTACTCAAATGGTAATATTTAGATTTAATAGCACATGAAGATTAGAGAAGCAAACGATAAGATGAGGATTTACTGTGTTAATGGGAAACACTTTTGGCTGCATATTCACACCTCATTTTCACACTTTTAAGTCAGCACACTTCCAAATGTTTTGTCAAATTATTTCTTTACATTTTATTTATCCCCGTGCCACTGAGTATGATTTAGCTGCAATAAAAAAAAAACAAAACATAAAAATTAAATTTTTTACAGTGCAATGTCTCTAATCACTGAATGGGGGTTTTGCAAGGTTTATGCTGTGATGCATGAATGAAAAATCACATTTAGTCCCAATCAGATTTTTAAAAGATGTTCATTAAAACTACAACAGTGTCCCTGGAACAATGACTGAACATGTGCACAGTAGTGGCTCAGGCTGGCGAGTTCTTTTCCTTGAGTGCACGTTAATCAGTGAGACTGTCCCACAGCGAGGACAAGGATGGAGCCGTCTACCTGCTCACATGGCGATGAATGAAATAAAACCCCCAGAGCTGATCGAGAGCTGAGGAATGCAGGTCAGCACTGCAGGAGAGGTCCACATTAATCTAAGGCAGATGTGCATTACTGGCTCCTATAGTTATTATTCATACTCCCCAAACATCAGTTCTCCAAAGCTACAGAGAGTCCCTGAAATGACAAAAGTGGGACGGGTTTACATAACCCCGTCTCAACAATACCTTGTACAAATAAGCAATGAGTCAGATATGGACATTGAGATTGGGTCATGATTTGAGAGCGTTTCTGGGAAAGCCGCATCACGTGTGCGGGTGACTTTTTACATGCACATATTTTACTGAACTATGGCTCTGAGATGCATTATGTATTTTTTGCTTCATAATTTTAATTCGCAGTCTTTATCCTTGAAACAAATTGATTGCTGCAATAGAGAGACCGCAAAGTTTTGTAGACACTAACTTATGATGAAAATGTTATCAAACTTTCTCCATAAAATCTGAGAGAATGAAAGTGGAGCCAAGGCTAAATCTGAAAAGCAAAAATCATTGTGTTTATAGGCCTGTGGTCGATACTGAGGTTGAGTTCTACATTGCGCTGTAGTGTTTGTGTGAACACTAGTACTCACTAAAGGCCGTTTGTGCCTCACCCTCTTTGCCTTTTCATAAAATAACAGTTTAAAGCAAATTGCACATTTATAAGATACAGCTTTGTCAATCTTTGTACATTCAGACAACCCCTCGTCCCTTCAGCGGGAAATCGAAGCATCCTGTGATATGTAAAACATTTTTCCAGGGCGTACGAAAACCAAAACAAGACCCCAAAAAAAGTCCTGGCAGCGTTTTAAAAGCATCCTGTCAAAATATAGCACTCTAAGTACATGTTAAAAGGCTCGGGGAAGTGATGTCACAGGATATGCATGTGCTGATGACTAACACATTGTGCCGACGTTAACAATAAGCAAATGTCAGAAATGTCAGACACCTGTGATTATGCCGGCATGTGTCTGCGAACCGGAATAAATTAGAATATATAATGAGAATGCTTGAAAAGACGGATTACTGACTGTTAAAATGTAATGGCCTATATAAGTGTGTGTCTCAGGAGCACAAAAAGCAGCAATCTGCCTACCATTGACTGTTTGATGAGTGTGATGAAAAGATCCCCTTCTCCCCACTCAAAATTCGTTTTTTTCAGCTTGTATGTGTTCCTGTATATCTGTTGTGCAGCTAACACAGCTTGCTTTGGCCTTTACTTGCAGCCGACTCTCTTGCAGGGGGGAAAGCAACTCCCCATCGCCTACCTGAGACCAGCAAGCAGGCCAGATTAAAGGAAAGATTCTGAAACTTTAACCACATGGTGCACATTTTGACCTGGGCTCT
Source organism: Chaetodon trifasciatus (assembly GCA_037975065.1). Lineage (NCBI taxonomy): Eukaryota > Metazoa > Chordata > Actinopteri > Chaetodontiformes > Chaetodontidae > Chaetodon > Chaetodon trifasciatus. Next base: position 12,822,837 of record JBBMOE010000002.1, read on the forward strand.
GAGCTGCCGCTGTGTCTTTACTTCCTCCATTCTTATCAATGGACTATCAGCTTCTTGAATAATGCAAATATTTGGCCTTGCAGTACTATAGCATGGTCAAAAAGGGATAGAGGCTTATTGCCTGACAAGCCACAATATGCAAACTCAAGAAAGCCAACTGTGACAGACTAATGATGGAAACTACTGGGCAAAGCACAAGTATGATGATCACTTTTGGGTCCATGATTAACAATTCTTTTTTCTCTTTCTCAGCTTGCTTTCAGCAGAGAGACACAGCTCATTTTGCTGGTTTGATATATTTTTTTAATATAAAAGCGAGGGGTGGAAAGTAATCCAAATCGTCATCGAGTGACGCTGCCTGTGCCACAAACGTTTTTTTATGCTCCTCTATGGTTGCAGTGAGGCAAAAGCACATTGTAAAAATGTGATGACAGTATAAATGTGATAGAGGAATGAGTTCTGGACCATTAAACGAGGGAGAGGCTAACAGATGATTGATTACATCGTTTAGAAACACATCTAATTTCAGTTCCTCTCTCTTTAATTCCTTGTCATTTGATGCTCCTCTTTTTACTCCATATTTATCACCAAACTCAAACTCACTTGCATCAATGATGATACAAAACACAAGCGCAGCATTAAAAGGATTAGTGAACAAATCTTCTTCAGCTGGACTCTGAGAGGTTATTGCTTTGGACTGTTCCTCTGCACTGATATATGACAACATTAGGTTGAACATGTACTTTTATTTTTGCCACATGCCTTTTACTACAAATACTTCAGAGCTATCCTTTTAAAATGACAGGTTTTATGAAAATACTTTTTATCATCTTTAGTAGAAATCTTCCTCCGCTATTAACTGCACCCCTCCTCAATAAAAACCCTATAAAATCCCAAACAATTTTTTTCTGTTTGATACGAGACAGTGACAGCCACAACCCAAAGCATTATGACAGTAGTGAGGTCATGATCGTGTCAATTTATCAGGAGCTGAGGCTGAGCAGAGAGATTTTTTTTTTGGTTTCCCAGGGAATCTGCATTCCTGCATGAGCCGCTGGCATAGATCTCTCCTCAGGAACATCTGGGAGCCTCCCTTCTACTGAGGAAACAACAGTCAACATCAGGTCTTAAGACTGTGCTGCGGGAAAAATAATCTAGCCCAAAGCATGTCTGCGAACCAGCAATGAATGTAAAATTAATAGTCACCAAAGCCAATGGAGTATTCGACTTTATTTGGTCCACATAAGGTGTGATAAGTGCAGAGCCATTGTGGCAGATTGCTGTCAGCTTTGAGTGTTCTGAGAGAACAACTTAGAGCACTCTGTTTAAAAGCATTCCCTTCTCTATTTAGTGTTTGGTCATTAACCCTTCCCCAGGTTACTAATTTATAGTGTTTCTTTTATTTGGCTTCACTTGACCCTCCCCATCCCATTCCATAAAAACTGAGAGGGTGCCCTGTTGCTTTACAACCAGTTAAATTACACTTTGATGTTTTCTCTCTGTTTTCAGCAGTGATTAAATTGCTGACCCCAGTAAACATCTGACCTCGGCTAACTGAAGAGGTCTGCAGCTTGTCACAGAGTAACTCTGGCAAATTGCAGGATCAGCCGGTGATATTCGGTGCATTTATATGGATATACATTGATGAATGCTGAAATGAGGACAACAGCCAAAAACACATTCCTCCAAATGCCAAAAAAACTAGAGCGCAGTGGAATCTTGGCTCTCAAAGGAAAGCAGTGCGTGATGGCTGTGTTCTCCAGAACAGCGTGCAGAAAAGACAGATCAGCATGCGGGAATACTGAAAGATATTCGTGGCAAAGACTCTATGTGGTTAGCGTGACCAAGAAAAGAGATGAGTTTGGAGCACTACAAAGAGAAAGATGTTGACTAGTGTAGATTCTAGTGTAAATTGTGGTGATATAAGTCTGTGTATAGCTGAGAACTGTACAGGAAATGTTAGCTGGTTAGCTTAACTTAACACACAGTCTGGAAACAGGGGGAAACAGCTAGCCTAGTTCTGTCCAGCTCTGCCAGCAGCTCTAAAGCTCACTAATTACCACGTATTTAACCTGTACAAAGAATGAAATGTAACTAAAACAACTACCATTTTACTGGAGGTTATGTGCCAAACTATTTCTACATCATGACCAGGAACTATCTGGAGTTTTTGCTGGTTGTCTGGTAACTGATTCTGGTCCAGACCCTCTATAAAATTGAGAATTGTTGTCATTAGACTTTATTGATTTCTGTCTTGCACAGATCAAACAAACAAAATTATTATTATTATTTTTTTTTACCTTTGGACAGATCCAGGCTAGCAATTTCCCCATTTTCACTACTCTTCATGCTAAGCTAAGCTTCATATTTGCCGAACACACATAAGAGGTATTAATCTTCTCATTTAACTCTGGGTAAGGAAGCAAATGAGTGTATCTCCTAAAATATTCTTCCTTTAAAGGTCCAGTGTGTAGGATTTACATCTAGTGGTTAGGTTGCAGGTTCCAACCAACTGAACTGAATACCTCCCACCTCACCCTGCCTCTTCAAGCTCGTAGGAGAAGTTACGATGGCCTTCACTTCAAACTTAAAAAGTGACAGTCGCTCTCTTGAGCCAGTGTTTGGTTTGTCCATTCTGGGCTACTGTAGAAACATGGCGGTGCAACATAGCAGGCTCTGTGGAAGAGGACCCACTGCTTTTGTATATATACAGAGGTCATTCTACGCCAACAAAAACAGTGATTCTTATTTTCAGGCGATTATACACTAATGAACACATAATTATGAATATCACATTACATTTCTGCCCACTGGTCCCCCTAAACTTAACACTCTGGACCTCTAAGGCAGAAACGTTGTAATTGGTGCAGATTCCAGTGTAAATATTGTTGATATAGGTCTGTATAAGACTGAGAACATTAAACATTTCCACCCACTATTCCTGCACCATCCCATCCCCTCATCTGTGCGCCCAGCTGCACCCTTTGCCGTACAGGATATATGCCTTGCTCAGGGGCATGATTGCATTTTCTCTCACAGATGCAAATGCCAAGCAGGAACCTGAAGTTGACCCGTCTTCCTTCATAACATTGCAGCCATGCTCTTGCCCAGGGGTAGAATGAAAATATTGCACAGTGCTTTAGCATTAGAGGCCAGCGCAGGGGCTGCTGATGTCAGAACATCTGCCTGTGTGGAGACTGTAAGAGGGTCTGACAGGTGGGCCACAGCGATATGAGGTCATGAACTCCAGCTGGGTGAGCTGTGTTATTCCATTAGTGTTTCTGTCGGGGCAAATCTGAGCCAGAGAGCAGGGGAGGGCTGCTCCAGTATCGAGAGGATGACTATTGACATCTCACTGTGGGACACACTCGCCAAAGGCGTACTAATCCATGAAAACAAACATGCATGTTGCAGACAGCCACCGCCTAGCTTCATCACTCTAAAACTATTCAGTCATCTTACTAACCACTAAAACGCTTGGCTCAGAGAGTCAGCAGTGCCACAAGGTGTCAACTCTCTTTCCCTCATTGCTCGGGGTTTCTGAGAAAGACAGGAGGCCATTACTGACATTACTCACAGCAAAAATGCAAAGTGACAGAGTAAAATGCGCACACATAAGCACATAACTATTAGGTTAATCATCCTAAACTTGATCCAGCTTAATGACAAATGTTGTTGGACTAAAGTAATGGTGGTGTTGCACAAGACGTACAAGTGTGTTTATGTGGAGGAGACCATTATGAGCTGCTCTGAGACCAATACAGTTAAGACAGGGCGCTCCTCGTGCCCATTCGTAGGAAAGGCAAACAGAGAGGCTGACAGAGTACACTGTTCTCACTGGCCTGCAACCAGAGCCCTTCAGCTTATTTATTCACACAGCTGTTTGTTTATTGAAGGAGAAGGGACAGCTTTCTTCATCTCCTAAAAGCGAACAAAAAAAGCTAGCAAGCGCTGACAGAAACAGAGCGAGATCTGTCACAAAGTGGACGCTCTCGAAATTGAAGGTGACAAACACAATGTTGTTTACATTTCAAGGGCAAGGCCGCAGGGGTAAGCGTGGTCGCCCCAGTACACAAGGCCCACCATACACGGCTTGAGATGGAGCGGGACTTTGCGTGGCTTGGGTTTCAGGTGGCGTGAGTGAGAGATGTGAAGGAGACTGCTTCAAGGGTTGTGTCACAGGTCACGCCAATGTGTAGTGACATACCTTTCAAACAGAGAACGACGTTTCTTCTCTGCAACTTGTAGCTGCACACAAACGAGGCCTTTGAACCTTAAAATAAAACATTACAGAGGTGATGTAAGCTTAAAGTAAATGTCATTTCGTGTGGATGTTTTAACGTGATGATGAGCAGACACGCTCGCTGAGTGGATGTGAGGCACCACGGGTCCATCAGCCACATTTTAAAGAAAGTATTGTGCTGCTGAGTATTCTAATTATAGAGTAGCAACAATAATTTTAGGAGTGTTATTGACAACATGTGGTGTTCTTTTTTCAGCTCTAAAATGGTCAGAGAGTTGGTTGCAATAGCTTGTTTAAAAATAATATTATTACAGTCAGAATATGATTTGTATTATATGTAAAGCCACACTTAAGTAAATTATGAAGGTTTCTTTGATTTTTCATGCTTCAGATGAAAATCGGAAGAACGGCACACTTTAACCGAAACCAAAATTGCTCAAATGTTTTTCATTAGAACCACAGTGTAACATCTAAACTTTAAAATCTGCAGTATTTTTTACGAGGTTTTTGAGCCATACTGTCAATCCACATCGCAGAATTAAAAGGGATTTGTGTTGTACTTGCTGAAGGGTGCATAAGAGACACTTTAAAAAAAAAAAGGAAGAATGGTCAAAACTCATGCAGAAGAGGCCGAAATGTCCTGATTTATTTCTTGCAAAGGTCAAGCTCCAAAAACCCCAGACCCTACATTTCCCACAATGCAAAGGGAGAGTATCTGTCATGGACACAACTTCTTTCAAACTCTTCAGTGTGTAATACAGCCTTTCTGTTAGAAATTTGAAGTCTCAAGTCAAAGCTGAGACATTTTTCAAACTTTGCTCCCTCCAGAACCACAAAAGAAATTAGCACTAGTAGTTTAAGTAGTAGTAGTTCTTGTTGTAAGTAAAGTACAAGCAGGTAAACTTAGTAAACTGCTAATCTTAATTGTCCATTCTTCTTTTGCCTCTTTTTAATCTCCTATTTGCAGGAAAAGACAACAGTGGCCTGACAGAGTCTGAGTTGCCCCAGAGCGTCGACCCTGCTGGGATGGAGGGCAGCTACCTGAACCTAAAGGCACCCGGTGAGAAGGGGCCCAGCGAGCGGCCGGGCTCGGACCTTTCCAGCCCTCTGGACAAAAGCGAGGCTGAGAGCAACAAAGGCAAGAAGAGACGCAATCGCACCACATTCACCAGCTACCAGCTGGAGGAGCTGGAGAAGGTTTTCCAGAAGACACACTACCCAGATGTTTATGCCCGTGAGCAACTGGCACTGAGGACAGACCTGACGGAGGCTCGTGTGCAGGTGAGGACAGGGTGATAACGCATGAAAAACTCCTTTCTGCAGTGATGAGCTAACAATTTCTCCAAATGAAAGAAAAAAAAATGTTATTTGTCCACACTTGACAGATGTTTTCTGATCAGCAGGATGATATTGTTTGTCTTCCAAAACATTAAGTCACTGTTGAAAAAATGTCAGTTTTATGATATGACAAAGCTATGGTTAAGGCTCAAAAACAACTTGGCTAGGTTTAGGGAAACAAAGTTTGGGTTAAAATGAATGTTTTATAAAGGTAAGGGGAGCTTTGACATCATGGTTAGAAACGACCAGAAGCAAACAGAGGTCTCTCGTGTTAAAGCCTGATGTTTAGTTGGCCCATTCCACTCTCCTCATGCAGACTTTGTCACTATAACTAGAACTATAACTATAACTATAACTATAACTATAACTATAACTATAACTATAACTATAACTATAACTATAACATCACCTGACTTCTGCCAAAACTACTACAGCCACTAGAGGGCTTTGTCACTTGAATGTAAAGATATGTAGTTTTGAGGAACTGGTTGAAATGACGGACGCTGTCGTTCCTTCTTGGGAGGAAAGTCTCCATGAGCTGTGCTGTATGACTGCAGTCATCCTTGTTTGCACGATGATAAAAACTCAGAGAACTGACGGAGAGGGCTGGGATAGTTAAGACTGGCATGTTGACAAAGATTGTTCGGAAGGGCAGACAGCAAGGCCCATTGTTCTCCGTCTCTCTTTCTGCCTGCCAGTTTTAGATCAGAGTGGGATGGGTGGGACTAAGGGAATACTCTGCTCTTAGCTCTTACATGCTGCAGGCTCTGCAAAGAGGTCAGAGGCCAAGGGTTTCTCCCCAGCACTACCACATTCAAACTACTCCGCTGCACAAATCTGGAGGCAGGGAGGGAAAACACATGGAAAAAAAGAAAAGCCATCAAAGCTATTTGGCAAGGATATAAAAAACACTTTGAGATGCCAGGTTCAATTTCCATGCGTAGTCCAAGACATAGTCAGGGACAGAGAACCTGGCCTGGTCCTTGTGGTGGTACAGTAAAATAAGTACATTCATGTTAGGTTCACACAGACCCGTCTATTCCCCAGATGAATATAATTAACATCCTCATCTGACAGGCACACAGCAGACTCAGTAGAGTCGTTGTGAGGTTTGACCCATACTTCTAAAATCAGACCCTAAATATGCACGCAATCAAGACTAAACCCTACAATTTCAAGTGAAGGTCCATCAAGACAAAGTCCAGGGATATCCAATTGTTGAATACCGAGGGGTACTCGAAGCTTGGCAAGCGATCGGAGAATCCTTTTCATCTCCGAAACAACAGCCATTGAAATCCCAGAGTGCAGATGTTTTCTGCCAAGATGCCAATGTCAAGGTCCTACAGTTTCATCCTCAGTTTGATGGTGAATGTCTTCATAAAGTTGGGCTGCAGTTTTCCATAATCACATCTGTGACTTCTGCTGCCACTAGTTTATTTAGTACAATTAGCTCTCAACCTCAGACTTGAACTTCACCGCACTGCCTACTTTTTATGGAGGAGGAGGCTGTGTGTGAGTGACTGCTGAGGCAGTCTATCAATCGCCCTGGTCCTGGATGACAGAGATGAGGTGAGACGGCTGGACTTCAAAGCTACTTTTGGAGTTGTGCACTCTGCCCTCCCTCTCTCCCTCTTCCTCTCTCTCTGCCTGCTGGCTCTGGAGCATAAATAAAGCTCTTTAATGGCTCTGTAAGCTGCCTTTTGCTGTCAACGTCTTTAGCAATTACTGTATCGCCGCCAAGCACTTAGAGCTCTGAGCCACCTTCCTTGCAGATGTCCGCTAGATAAAGTAAGAATAAGTGTTTGCAGTTGGTAAATATCATCCTTTTGTGCCTCATATGTATAACAGGTGGTCATTACGAGAAAAAATGAAAATTCTTTATGTTAACTGAAATTCCGCTTGTGCAAAAACACCACTGGCTTTCCTTTCTAATGGACTTTAGGTTTAGAAAGTTTGGGAATAAGAGACACGGAGCAGCAAAGGACACATCTGACTTCATACTGTTCTCTGAATGATCTTCCTGCCAAACTATTTGGCTTGGGTCTCATTTCTACTGCCGTTCAAAGGCAAAGTTACGTAGAGCAAGCCCTCTGTGAAACATGACACACTCAGCACCCAGAAACCAAGACAAGGGGCATATATGTGCTCAGACATTGTTTGCTTGTTTATAAAAGGTTCCAGAAAGTGTGTGAGAGCGTCCAGGTTGAAAGAACACATTGCTTTGTGGCCGACTTTGAATTCTGTATATACCGTATGTAAATGCATGCATTTTCTGTGTGCATCCTGTGTGTGTGTGTGTGTGTGTGTGTGTGTATGTGTATGCTTGGTCCGCCGCTCTCGTCTGCACGCCTCCGAGAGGTCAGCGGGGTTAGCTGCGGAAAGCCAAGGGCTTAGGCGTCAGGAAATTAAACATGAAATGAAAACAAGCTCCAGTTTGAACATTCTCCCATCTCACTTTCCAATATCCCCACTTCCCCTCGCTGACTTTAAAGGGAGGAGGGAGGAGAGAGGGGTCGGCGGTTGGGGGGGAGGGGGTGGAGTGGGAGAGAAGAGGCCGAACTTCAACAGTGAGGTGGGAGTACGACAAAGAGATTAAGAGTGGAGGAGTAAAGCTGAGTTATCACGATCCCTCACAATTAAGATGACAGCTCGGTAACTGATAAAACTTTAGATTTTAAAAGGATTGTGGAGCTTTGAAATAATTGTACAACATTAACCTCACCTACATTAACCTTAGCCCCAGTTTGCACCTCTTATGCATTACCATTACATTTGAGTCACAGAGCTAAGCGTCTGATTTTCCTTAAAACAAATGCACTGCCATCTTTGAAAAACAAGGAAACTTTCCAGAAACTAAGATTCCAAATGTGCGAGTGAGCTTTATGCTTATCAGTCCAATCGGGGCCTTTAGTGTTCAGGATTATATTTGGAAAACTGTGATGTTATGAGCTCACATAATCAAAGAAGAACCAACGGAAAGACATGACAAACCTTTCACAATAATAAACCCCAAATCCTCAGGGGGGACATAGACTCCGAGTCCCCCTCCAAACATATGATTTAATTCAAAGGGCAACAACCCCTCACCTTGACACTGGAGTTCAGCCACAACCTCAGATATCAGTTTACCACTTTTCAAGGGTGAGCTAGCCTCTAATCTAGCCAGCTGACCTGAGGAATGTCGGAGTCAGACAACATTTCTTTACGTCAGCTTCATGCAAAAAACACAGGCCATACAGGGTCCTCTCTTTGAAATTGAACCAGTTAGTTGTTTTATCCAGTCAGAAAAACATTTGGTTTGTGTGCATGTTGGGGTTCTAATAGAGGGTCTTATGTCATGATAAAAGTCTACTCCTGCTCCATGAGAAAAACTCACCATAGGATAATATATCATACACACTCTTTTGTAAAATTCATATCTTTGTGCGACGCTGCTCATGTTTGTCACTAAACTCTATTGTGTTTAGGTTGACGGAGAGAAATGGTGAGAGAGAGAGACATGAGGGGGGATTTGAGGAGGTTGACTGAGGGGAAATTGCATGTCAGGGACTGTGGAAACCACAAGCTGATTGGGCTGGGAATCAACCCGCAATCCAAGTTCAAACCCCTGTGTCGAAGCAGGAACGAGCTCTCTTTTCTCTTTGAAGACGTTTCCCTTTCCCTCTTGGGAGGACAAGATTCAGACAATCAACAAATAGATACAGATAAACATGTGGAGACTCCCAGTACCCCCCCTTTTTTTTGCTCATCCATTCTCTTGCATGTAGATGTGAGAAAGTTTTGTAGAAAAAAGATTTGCAAAAGTTACGGCTGATTATATCAGGGAACAGCAGAGACGCATGTTTAGGAAAGAAGGAAATGTGGAGAGGTGGCTACCACAGCATTACACTGTATGAAATTAATGTAATAAGGATTAAAAAGGCTAGAATTTCACTAATATCAGTAATGTCTTAAATTGTATTATTTGGTCATATTAAATTTGTCAATTCTACTCAATTGAATTAATTTTCATCCAGACAGATATTGCTTTTAATCTGACTGTATGATTCTTGCAAAACATGCTCGGATTGCAACTAGCGATCATCCTCATTATCGATTATTCTGGAAACCATTTTCTTAACTAATGAAATTATTGTTTGCTCTATGAAACATAATAAAAGAGAGGGGGAAAAAAAACCATTCACAAGTTCCGATGACCCAAGTAGATATCTTCAAATGCCTCGATTTGCCTGACGAACAGTCCACAACCCAAATAATATACCCAAATATAAGCAGCAAATTCTCAATTAAATGCTGAAACAAAAGACTCGACTTGTGCCAAGGAATGTATATTAGCTGGTCACATGTCTGAAATCAATATCCAGTCTGTTTAATATGGCCAACAACGTCACTGTTGCTTGTTTTTATCTACACTAGTCAAGCCAAGACAATCTCTATTATATAGCTCAAAATCACAACACGGCAAATTTGCCTCAAAAACTTTCACATGGAAAAACAGAGGAGGAAATCTCAGAAAGAGCATCCTCCTCCTGGACAGACGGATAGGACATACAACAGATCATTGTGTGTAGAGTAGACATAAACAGATTACTACATTACAAAGCACTGACAGTTAATACCAAGACCGCAGTACAACCCCAAAACCAAAAAAAGGTTGTGATGCTGTGTAACACATCAATAAAACAGAATGTGATAACTTGCTAATTCTTTTTGGACATATACTCGATTGAAAACAGTACAAAGACAATATAGTTAATGTTTTACTTCCTCAGCTTCATTGATTTTTGTAAATATCTGCTTATTCCGAATTTGATGCTGCAACATGCTTCAAACAAGTTTAGACAGGAGCAGCTAAAGACTGGGAAATTTGTGGAATGCTCCAAAAACACCTGTTTGGATCATTCCACAGGTAAACAGGTTGATTGGTAACAGGTGATAGTATCATGATTGGGTATGAAAGGGGCATCCTGGAAAGGCTCAGTCGATCACAAGCGAGGATGGAGCGAGGTTCACCACTTTGTAAAACTGTTGTCGGTGAACACAGTTTGAGTCCCAAATTTCAGGGTTGTAGAAATATTTCAGTGAACTTCTCTCAGGTGACAGATTTGCTGCTTGTAATGTGCTTTCTTCCACACCATTCGTTCACCCTTCAGTCCCATTCTTCTCCAGGGCCTTCAGCTTGAGCTACAGAGAAGTGGTCTAAGTTGCCTGCACTGGGTCTGTCAGCAAGTACTGAAAGTACATCGTTCTGCAAAGTAGCACGTCTATCAATCTCACAAGAGAAATTATCCAGAAGGACCTACTTCATATACTTCATACACATTATTAATAAAGGCTGAAGAAAAGCATATTCTTGGTCAAAAGTTGAACTTTTGTTTCATGGACTGTACTGAGGGATTCCCCACTGTATCACACTGTGCTGACATGTGGGGGAGAGCACACCTTTCTCAGAGTGATTTATGAATGGCTACAGGCCCAGATGTGGATCTGTCGACGCTGGCAGCCTGAAGGGAGGCAGACGCCTGTGTATCAAAGGGAGGAGCTGAAAGGTGCAGCACCAGGGGAGACTCACCATTTTCACATCAATAGCTCCGTGTGGACGGCACTTTAAAGACACGTCAAGTCTGAAAACCTGCGTCTGGACTTTCATGTGCAGCAGAATTTATTTGCCTCACTATCTTCATTTTATGTGGTTCAGTTTCTTACTTTGTCTTGCTGAGCTGAGGGGATGGCCTCACTCTCTGAAAAAAGTGCTTGGGCTTGCACGTGATACGAGAGTGGTTTTCAAACTTATATTAAAGTCCTGTTTGGTAGCGGCTGGTCTGTATTTTAAGGTGTCTTGATGATGTATTGTCTTCTTTTCAGGTGTGGTTCCAGAATCGCAGAGCCAAGTGGAGGAAGAGGGAGCGCTTTGGCCAGATGCAACAGGTCCGGACACACTTCTCTACTGCTTACGAGCTGCCTCTACTGACTCGACCTGAGAACTATGCACAGGTAAAGGAAAAGTAGTGGTAGTCCACTCATTGAATATTACACTGAACAGGTACTCATTATCTGAGATATCACACTCATAAATGGTTATGAGGGGTGGAAATGATTAAGTAAGACATATGGTTTGTTAATGAACCTGCAATAACTGATATTTTTGGCCACTTGGGAGCAGCAGAAACAAGTGAACACAGCATTGTCACATCAGCTGCTTTTAAGTTGATACAGCGAATTTGTTTGCAAACATTTGCTTATTTTCACATACAGCAGTATCAAGTAGGAATATTATCATTCATTTGGAGTTGGTTTTATGTCCCCTTGATGAATGCAAGTCTAGTATTCACTCTTTTAGCTCTGATTTCATCTCTACCAACGTCTAGGGGAAATATCTGGCTCTTTAGCTGCTAAATGCTCCATTATGCATTGTAGGTTCATCAGTACGAGCAACCCGTTTAACATTGACACATTGTTTTGAAATTTACATTTGATACACTGATATTATAAAAATATCTATCCTAGCCGCTTTGACTGATAATCCCTGCTCTTCTCCTCCAGATCCAGAACCCTACGTGGATTGGGAGCAGCAGTGGAGCATCTCCTGTGCCGGGTTGCGTTGTACCTTGTGACTCCGTGCCCTCCTGCATGCCGCCTCATCCTCACGGTCCTGGAGGCGTTACTGACTTCCTGGGTGTGCCCAGTCCAGGGAGCAGCCACATGGGACAGACACATATGGGCAGCCTTTTTGGAGGTCCTGGGATGGGCGGCGGAATCAATGGCTATGATCTCAATGTTGATCCAGACCGCAAGTCCTCCAGCATAGCTGCGCTGCGTATGAAGGCCAAGGAACACAGTGCAGCCATCTCTTGGGCTACATGATGTCCTAGCCCAGTTCCACCCTGCCCCCATATGGCCCTCTTTGCTGGAGAAGCCATCAGCAAGCGCTGTGGGGGAGGAGGGAGTTTTTCCGAGAGCACTAATGATAACACAGTTCAAATGAACAGGGAGAGACTGTGGAGATAACAGAGGCCAATACAGCGGCCAATGCAACCAAGATAACAACTGTGACTGTGACAATCAGCAGATGCTGAAAGTGAGACAAATACAGAGGTGCGACGTAGAAGAAGATGTCACTTAGAAGTTGTGTTCATTCTTGATTCCTTGATCTCTCAGGTCTCATCGAACTATGGGGTTTAGTCCCCAATAAACTGGGTATCATTCATGATAGTGATTGGTTTCAGTAAAATAAGCGATATAATAAATATGTTTTCTAAAATATTTTCACAGAATTCAGGAATTCAGTGCCAAACCCGGCTATGTCATACGAACATTCACGTTATTTACTTCCTTTATCTTATTTTGTATGCCACCCATCCTGCCCCATTTGTTTTGTTTGTGTTACTTTAGACTTGTCTCTCATACTGTATAAATGAGCTCAAGTACAAATCTGAACAGTCAGTATTTGAATTTTAAAAGCCATATAGAAAACAAGGGCACTCGGTGAGCGCAATATCTGATACAGACCAAGTGCTCAGAGTTTCTCTTCTGTCACGTGTCATTGCAAACTGTCCTTTTAAGCAAACGATAATTGGCTATGAGAGAAAACATTAATTTTGTCCAGGCCTCCGGTGGGCAGGTTATGTCCATGAAAAGGACGACAGAGGTTGAATTCAATAAGTCCACATTTAATTGAGCGAGAGCAGACGTGGCCTGTGCCAATTTAGTGTGGGAGCAGAGCAGCCATCGGATTGGCAGCAATTTCAAACCAAAGTGTCATTTCCTCCCCCAGGGCTGCCTCCACAGGTTCTCCTGCTAGGCTCAGGCCTCAGGTTACAGGAAACACCGTCTCCACCAGCAGACAAGGCGCAGCAACGCACAGCAGCAGCCTTCAACACCAACTAGCCATGTCAGCTTTAATCAGCTAAAAACAGGAATGGACACAGTTAATTAGCATCAAAGCGAGCCGTCCTGGCCTGCGAACATCGTAGTACAATACAGGGCACATGGTGAGGACATACTGCACACATAGTGCCACACGCAGCAATAATCAGTCTGTCGCCAGACGCGGGCTCAGGAGAGATGACTGTTGGATTTGAAGCTTGCTCACAGAATCCGTCACATGCCAGAGACTGCAGGCCAAATCAGTGGCCCCAATCGTCCTGAAGAGCATTCTGTAATGTTTAGGTAATGTGATGACATTAGAGCTGGACTGCAGGAATGTGGTGAGCGTGTCCAGTGATTGCAGGGGTGTCTCTGTGCGTTACCCCGCCGGAATAAGCTTGTCACCAGAGCTGGGCTGCAGGCTGAGGCTAGAGACAGGCTTCATTAGTCTTTTGGCTGATCTCTCTGTGACGCCCGCTGGGCTACATATCCGTTTTCTTTCCCCTGTGAGGATGACGGCAAGAGAGGCGGTTTGTGCTCCTCATAGCTAGTTGATTGTTGTAACATACAGTATGAGTGCCCATTACAGCCCTCCTGCTTGGGAGTAGGACTGCAACTGCTAGCAGATTATTTTCTTGACAGGTTGTTCGATCCTTTTACTCCTTTACTCTATAAAACGCCAGAAATAGCAAAAAATCACAATTTCTCATCATCACAATCTCCCAAAACCCAATGTGATGTCTTCAAATGTCTTTTTTGCTTTCTAAAAAACCTAAACATACTCCGTTTACTATCACATAAGATAAAGAAAAGCAAAGTGAAAGGCTGGACCCAGAGATTATTTGGAATTTTGGCTTGAAAAATGACTTAAATTATTTAATTGTTATGAATATAGTGGATGAATTTGATCATCGTTGCAGCTCTACTCGAGAGTTCAGCATCTTGAACAAAACCCCTTTTAAACTGTACAAAGAATGACAAAGTTTTTCCTTTTGTCATAACAAGGAAGAAAAACATTTTAAAATTCCTTCTATCGTCCCAAAACGGATTGTTGTTGCCTTCAAATCAAGTCATTTTCTGTCAGCAGCGAGTGGATTAGGTGACAACAGGAAGATGAATTTGACATGAGTGCTCATGCTGTTTATATATTCTACACCGAGGGTTTACTGGCATCGAATGAAAAGACAAAGAGCCATGACTCCATTCAAAAAAGGAGAAACATTTTGAATTAATATACTTTGTTGGATGCGAGGGCTAAAAATCAAAAACATTATTGTCAGAATTTCAAGATAAAAGCAGAATGCGGTCAAAATAAATTCATGCATGACAACATGTGTGAGTGAATTCCTGCCTTGTCGAGTTGACTTGTGTGTTTGTCTTCTCGCTGGTCCTCCCTCAGCGCTCCACTCCTCTGCAGCTCCATCCATGTTGATACTACTGAAATAAAGCAAATAAAATCCATCGTTATAATTGTGTGAATGTGAACAATATAGAGGATATTGTTCTTTTGCTTGTACATTTGTTTTGCTTATTTGTCAAATAATGGACCTCCAGAGATAAACCAATGAAGTATTACAGTAATATTGCCAAGAAATGTAAAATGATGTTCTGTGTGTTATTCTGAAGAGTTGCTCTGGACTTTTTCAGAGGTTGAAATTGCTTTCTAATTCTTGTGGCTTTAAGCAGCTTTTTGTATATTAATCAAGTATTTCTACTTCTGATTGTGACTTTATATAATGTCCCATTGCAATAAGTTATTGCACTTACAGTGTTGGAGAAGTTTTTAATTTTTGATTTTCACTGGGACTGTGGTCTCTTTGCTAAAGCCAGAGGTGTTTTTGTCCCAGCAGTCCCGTCCATAGTATTCAGCACCATGAAGAGCATCAGTGAGATCTGTTTGAGGTGCTGGACATTTGTTTGTACAGAAGTAACATGCTGTTTCTGATGGTTTTGAAGTGATTTTGAAATAAATTTTGAACCTCCAACAGTTGAATGAGTTAGTTTCTTCTTTACAGGCCCTGAAAACCAACTATCTCAGGTTTTACTCTAAACCAGAGGTTTAACTGACTGACTTCCTCTGCAAAGTGTCTCTGTCTGCTGTGCTCACATTATGATAATGAATGATAATTAATTATTAAGGGATCTTAAACATTCAAGGAGCAGCATGAACAGCAATTAAAAATATAATTGTTTATTTTACTAGTTTTTACTTTTTCTCCTAGAAGCATCTGGTGGGCCAAATTAGACCTTATGATAGGCCAGCTTTGGCCCACAGGCCCCACATTGCACAGCCCTGCTCAAACTGTTATAAAGTTGTAATAGTTTGGTTATTAATTCTGTATTTGTCTTTTTGTCTACGTTCTTCTCAATTGGTGTGAAAAGGTGATGTCATACACTTCTATAAACCAATCAGAATTTATCAACACTTTAATCAGAATCTCATGACAGTTGCTGGGTTGTTTGCTTCTGTTGTCCTGCCACTGTAACTGACAGCTGATCTAACCACACCTCCACAGTCCTGTGAAGCGGACTAACAGTGAGCAGTAAACTGATGTTTCAGACACACAGGATGACAATCACTGTCATTTTGTGTCATCACTGACTGGTCTAGTGTCGCATCTATAAAATGCAATTGATTGCATTCTGGGATTGTTACAGGAGCAAAAGGTAGAATGTAACCCTGATTGCAAAGAAGTTGGGGCACTGTGTAAAATGGAAATAAAAACTGAATTAAATCATTTCCAAAACCATTCTTTTTTTATTCATGTTTTAGAGTCCTAACTTTTTGAGAACTGGGGTCATGCATACCATGGAATTAGACCACAACATGTCATACAACAAACAATATATAAAGTGTTCATTAGTGACCTTTAGAGGTGTTGGTGGGTTGATTTTGCTATCCCTGTCCAGAGCCAGGTTAGCTCTTTACCCCTGTTCCCAGTCTTTATGCTAAGCTAAGCTAATTGGCTTCTGGTTGTAGCTTCATATTTAAAAGGTATTCTTCATCCAACTCTTGACAAGAAAGCAAATTAGTTCTCTGCATGTCAAACTATTCTTTTAATAAATAATAACTGAGGCTGTTTCCTCAATCTGTAACTCTGCTTCCTTTGTTGCTTAAGAGAAAAACCTGAAGCCAATTTTGAATTCCTCCCCAACAAAATAAGGCCAGTGAATTTGCACATAAAGAGCTTTATACAACCAACACGAGGAGGAAAACTATAGAAATATTAAATGTATAATTGATGCAACTTACATTATGGACATAAATCTGTTTACATGTACACATTGTGGGGACTCATATTCCTTAGTCCCCATAATGTAAATGATTCAATTTTAGGGTTAAGACTCGGTTTAAGAGTTAGGGTTAGGCAAGTAGAAGCTATGGTTATAGTCAGGGTAAGTCTCCAAGAAATGAGTATAAATCTATGAAATGCCCCCAGAAGTGATGGAAACACAATTGTGTGTGTGTGTGTGTGTGTGTGAGAGAGAGAGAGAGAGAGAGAGAGAGAGAGAGAGAGAGAGAGA